>BLSH010230327.1:1360776-1378123 GCA_018402905.1 Glandirana rugosa
ATATGGTACTAAAGATGAGAAAACTATGAACACAGAGTAACACACTAACGAGCAGGGCCCTCTGATTCCTCTTGTACCAGATTGTGATGTAACTGTACTGTCTGCCTTCATTTTTGTAAAGCGCTGCGCAAACTGCTGGCGCTAAATGAGTCCTGTATAATAATAATAATAATATATATATATATTAACAACTTGAAGGGTGAGGTGCACACAGCAAAACTGAATCTGTGCTAGCATTCAGACCCTCCCATGGGTCATATATAGAAGAAAATTGAAAGAGGATTGCTGCACAAAAATGTATTGAAATTTAAAACAAATACATACAGTCCATCATGTATCAAAGTCCATCATGTATACGGAACTGTTTCAGGCTAATACAGTTAACGCCCTTCCTCAGCTAACACAATGAGACACAAGTATCAAAAGAGTAGAAATCATGGTATATAATACTTTAACAACACCTGAAACCAAGCACATGAAAGAAGTGCTATTAACTCTATAGGGTAATAAAGAGTGATATATATCAGCGGAGTAGGCTACAATGGAATGGATGTCTCCCCATACACACTCCGAGCACTAATCGGAAAGGCACCTGGGGTCTGCAAGGAAGAAAGGCAAAAATGCATGTAATTTGCTATAATACACAAATGAAACTAAATAAAATTAACTATCATAATTGAGTAAAGAAAATAAAAAGTGAAAAGTGAAAAAAAGTAAAAAATAATGAGATGAAAAAAGTGAAAAAATCAATTAGAAAAAACGTAACTGAATAGATTAAATACATAATTGAAATATACTAAGTACATATGTCACCAAAAATATATATCACACAAAAAAAGAAGGGGTATATTTCATAAAAAAAGAGGGGGATTTTAAGGATGAATTCTTTATTGCCACCTCGTCTACCCCATGCCATCTATTACCATGTATTTAAGTTGTTAAGAGTTGAAGAGTGTTCCAAAAAATGCCTGACTAGTGGCTGTTTATCCAATTTATCTCGGATTACCCTATAGAGTTAATAGCACTTCTTTTACGTGATTGATTAGTTGGTTTCAGGTGTTGTTAAAACATTATATACCATGATTTCTACTCTTTTGATACTTGTGTCTCATCGTGTTGGCTGAGGAAGGGCGTTAACTGTATTAGCCCGAAATGGTTCTGTGTACATGATGGACTTTGATACATGATGGACTGTATGTATTCCTTTTAAATTTCAATAAATTCTTGTGCAGCAATCCTCTTGCAATTTTTATATATTGCTCACAAACGTGAGTTCACCCCTCAAATTTTTGTAAATATTTTATTCTATCTTTTCATGTGAACGCTGAAGAAATTCTACATTGTAAAGTAGTGAGTATACAGCTTGTATAACAGTGTAAATTTGTTGTCCACTCAAAATAACTCAATACACAGACATTAATGTCTAAACCACTGGCAACAAAAGTGAGTACATCCCTAAGTGAAAATGTCCAAACTAGGCCCAAAGTGTCAATATTTTGTGTGGTCAACATTACTTTCCAGAACTGCCTTAACCCTCTTGGACATGGAGTTCACCAGAGCTTCACAGGTTGCCACTGGAGTCCTCTTCCACTCCTCCATGACCACATCACAGAGCAGGTGAATGTTAGAGACCTTGCGCTCCTCCACCTTCTGTTTGGGGATGCCCCTCAGATGCCTAATAGGGTTTAGGTCTGGAGACATGCTTGGCCAGTTCATCACCTTTACCCTCAGCTTCTTTAGCAAGGCAGTGGTCGTCTTGGAAGTGTGTTTGGGGTCATTATCATGTTGGAATACTGCCCTGCGGCCCAGTCTCTGAAGGGAGGGGATCATGCTCTGCTTCAGTATGTCACAGTTCATGCTGGCATTCATGGTTCCCTCAATGAACTGTAGCTCATGCAGCCCCAAACCATGATGCTCCCACCACCATGCTTGACTGTAGGCAAGACACACTTGTCTTTGTACTCCTCACCTGGTTGCTGCCACACACACTTGACACCATCTGAACCAAATAGGTTTATCTTGGTCTCATCAGACCACAGAACATGGTTACAGTAATCCATGTCCTTAGTCTGCTTGTCTTCAGCAAACTGTTTGCGGGCTTTCTTGTGCATCATTTTTAGAAGAGGCTTCCTTCTGGGAAGACAGTTATACAGACCAATTTGATGCAGTGTGCAGTGTGTAGTCTGAGCACTGACAGGTGACCCTCCACCCCTCCAACCTCTGCAACAATGCTGGCAGCACTTATATGTCTATTTCCCAAAGACAACCTCTTTATATGACGCTGAGCACGTGCACTTAACTTCTTTGTTCGATCATGGCAAGGCCTGTTCTGAGTGGAACCTGTTCTGTTAAACTGCTGTATGCTCTTGGCCAACATACTGCAACTCAGTTTCAGGGTCTTGGCAATAGCCTAGGCCATCATTATGTAGAGCAACAATTCTTTTTTACAGATCCTCAAAGAGTTCTTTGCCATGTTGAACATCCAGTGACCAGTATGAGAGAGTGAGAGCGATAACACCAAATTTAACAAACCTGCTCCCCATTCACACCTGAGATCTTGTAACACTAACGAATCACATGATACCGGGGAGGGAAAATGGCTAATTGGGCCCAATTTGAACATTTTCACTTAGGGGTGTACCCACATTTGTTGCCAGCAGTTTAGATATTAATGGCTGTGTGTTGAGTTATTTTGAGGGGACAGCAAATTTACACTACTTTACATTGTAGCAAAGTGGCATTTATTCAGTGTTGTCACATGAAAAGATGGAATAAAATATTTACAAAAATGTGAGCGGTGTACTCACTTTTGTGAGATACTGTATATATATATATATATATAACGGAAAATTTACTATCAAATACTTACCGTAATTTTCCTTTCCTGATAGACTCCATGGCAGCCTACGTGTGGGTTAACCCGCCTCCTCTCCAACGCTATAGGACCCCTAATCCCATAAATGTGAGCTCCCGGCTAGATCCCGTGTTCTGTAACTAGCCTACTCCTTAATGCATGGGTGGGGACTCCGTCTGCCATGGAGTCAGGAAAGGAAAATTACGGTAAGTATTTGATAGTAAATTTTCCGTTTTCCTGACAGACTCCATGGCAGCCTACGTGTGGGAAATAACTAGCCAGAACCACACGGGAGGGTATGCTTTACACACAAAGAATTTAATTTGCACCATCAATTGACAAGACCGCACGGCCAAAGTTTACAGAGGACAAGGAAGCTGGCTCGACACAATAATGTGACATGAACGTGTTGATGGAGGTCCGAGAGACCGCCCTGCAGATAACTTCCGGGGCCACATGCCGCACGGCTGCCCAGGATGCTGCCAGCCCTCTGATGGAATGAGCCGTCACCGCCTCCGGAGGAGCCATCCCTTTAGCCCTATATGCTTGCTGAATTGCCTGGACGTTCCAAGCCGCTATCGTCCTTGACGAGGCCCGTTCCCCTCTGCTCTTCCCCGAGTACCGCAGAAACAGGTACTCTGAGCGTCTGAAGGTAGCCGTTACCTGGAGATACTCCTTCAGGACTTCTCCTACATCTAGCGGGTGAGCCCTTCTGGAACCCGCTGTCCTGAATGTGGGAAGGACAATCTCTTGGTTCTCGTGGAAAACTGACGTTACCTTTGGATTTGTATTGAGCATGGGTACCAGCACTACCCTATCTGGGAAAAAGGACAAGAAGGGTTCTTTATGACCGAGGGAGCCAATTTCCAAGACCAGCTTGGCCGATGTGACTGCTACTAGAAAGGCCGCTTTCGAGGACAGTTCCTTCACTGAGGTCGGATCGACTGTTGCCGAGAGTGAGTCCAGGACTAGAGGCAGGTCCCACTTGGGAAACCTTGATCTTCTTTGAGGCCTTATTCTTGCTGCCCCCCTAAAGAACTGCCGGACCAAAGGATGGGCGGCCCAAGTGGACCCAGAGAAGGCGGATAACGCTGACACCTGAACCCTCAGTGAACTGACCGCCAAACCTAGGTCCAGGCCCATTTGCAGGAACCCCAAGACTGCTTGAACATCCGGATCTATGGGTGACCTCCATGAGGCTGAAGTGAACTGTACAAATTTGGACCAGATCCTCCCATACACCTTATTGGTACTTGACCTTCTTGAGCTCATGAGGGTGGAAATCACTCCCGTAGAACAGCCTAGTGCTTCCAGCCTCCCCCTCTCAAGAACCAGACCGTCAGTTTCAGGACCGCCGGGCAGGGGTGTAGAACTGTCCCCTGGGAGAGCAGGTCCGGTCTGAGGGGAAGGGGCACCTGGTCCCGGGTGCTCAGTTGAGTTAGCAGAGGGAACCATGGCCTGTTTGGCCAGTATGGGGCTACCATCACCACCTCTACTGCTTCCGCCCTGAGTCTCCGCAGGAACCTCATGATGAGCGGGCACGGGGGAAAAGCATACGCTTTGCTGAACTCCCATTTGTCTGTCAGGGCATCCGTCCCATAGGCCTGACTGCAGCGAGTCCATGTGTAGAATTTCTCTACTTTGAAATTGCAGGGGGAGGCAAACAGGTCCACCTCCGGCTGAAGCCCCAGTGACAGAATCCACTTGAACGTCTCGTTGTGGAGGGACCACTCGGTATTGTCTAGCTGGACTCTCGAGAGGAAATCCGCCTGCGCATTCTGGACCCCGGGAACGAATACTGCAGAGATGTCTATTAGGTGTCTCTGGGCCCATGGCAGAATTGGCTCGACTTCTCTGAGTAGGGCAGGGCTTCGTGTTCCCCCCTGCCTTTTCACATAGGAGACTGCTGTTGTATTGTCCATTCTGAGAAGGACCGCTTTTCCCCACAGGAGATGGCCGAAGGCCTGGAGAGCCCGGAAAGCTGCTCGTAGCTCCAGAGTGTTCGAGCCCGGAGTGCGGGTGCAGGGTTCCCACCTGCCTTGTGCCAGCTCTGTCTCGTAGTGAGCCCCCCATCCCGTGCCGCTGGCATCGGTGGTTACCACAGCCCATGAGACCGGGAAGATTGAGTGGCACGTCAGCAGGTTCCTCCGTTTCAGCCACCAGGGAAGGCTGGCCCTCATCGCTGTCGTTATGCGGATGATCTGGTTGCCGTTGCCAGAGTCCCATTGGCGGAGGAACCCCGCCTTGAAGGGGCGTAGCCTCCAAAGGGCCCACTTCACCATTGGCGTTGTGGCAACCATGGTGCCAATGATCTCGAGGCAGTAAGAGGCCTTCAGGTATGGGGACGACAGGGCCCGTGACACCCTTTTCCTGATGATGGGGATTTTTTCCACCGGAAGGGAGATTGTGCCCTCCACCGTGTCGAACTGGGCCCCCAGGTATATCAGACGCTGGGCCGGCTCCAGATGACTCTTCCCCAGATTCAGTAACCAGCCGAACTCGGACAGGGTGGAGACGACTTGGTCTCTGTGGACAAGCAGTTGCTCCCTCTCCTGCGCAAGTAGCAGTAGATCGTCTAAATAATGATACAGACGGATCCATTTTGTTCTGATCAAGGCTACTACGGCTAGAAGGACCTTGGAGAAGGTGCGAGGAGATGTTGAGAGACTGAAGGGGAGACAAGTAAACTGCAGATGTCTTGGTCCGACCGCGAACCGAAGGAACTTGCTGAACCCTTTCTGCACAGGCACGTGGAAGTAAGCATCTTTCAGGTCTATTGAGACCAGCCAATCCCCTGGCTGTACCGCTTGCTGGATTGTGGACAGCGTTTCCATCTTGAATTTTTCGTGCTTTATAAATTTGTTCAAATATGTTAAATCTATCACCGGGCGCCAGGCGCCATTCTTCTTCTGCACGAGGAACAGGGGTGAGTAAACCCCCTTGAACCTCTCTGCCTCTGGAACAGGTAGGGCAGCTCCCTGGGCCACCAGAGAATCCACGTAATCCAGGAGAATTTTTCTTCTTTCCTCCGCCCACGGAAGCCTTGTTGTGACAAATCTGTGCGGAGGGATAGCAGTGAAGGACCAGGAGTGCCCTTCTGACACTGTCTCGACGGTCCAGTGGTCCGAGATCGAGGCCGCCGAGACGTGCCGGAAAAGACGCAGTCGCACCCCTACCCGACCCGCCTGGACGGGCCCAATCTCAAAACGACTTTGTGGCCTCCCGAGACCCGGACGCCTGACCTTTAGAGGATTTCGGCCCCGTCTGCCCTCTTCGCCAGTTTCTCCTGAAATCTCTGCCTGGCTTATACGAGCGAGCCTCCCTCGAGCGTTCCGTGCTTCTTCTGCGCTGTGGTCTCTTCTGACCGAACAGCCGTCTATCCTGGGGAATGAAACCAGACTTCCCACCTGTGGCTCGAGCAATGGCACTGTCCAGTTTATTACCGAACAGGGAAGACCCTTCAAAGGGGATTTTACACCAGGCCTGTTTAGATGCCGGGTCCGCACACCAGGGACGTAACCATAACGCCCTCCTGGCTGTGACCGCGGACAGCATAGCCCGAGCCAGCAGGCGGATGAAAGCTTCCCCCAGAAAGGCTGTTGCCAGCTTAAGTTCCTGGACGGCTGAATTCCCGACCAGCTCTTCAGACACACCCCGAATCACCGAGTCCACATTTTCCATCCAGGGTTCCATTGCTTTGGATAACGCCGCAATGGCTAGAACCGGCTTGCAGGCTGCCCCGGCCAGCCCGTAAATCCTCCTGAGGTCTTGATCAATCTTCCTCTCGAGGCCATCCCTGAAGGATACTGCATGCTTGAGTGGGAGGGTAACATGTTTGACTAGCCGCATCAGGGCTGCGTCTACCAGAGGGGTGTTCTCTAGGTATTTCACGTCCTCAGGCTTGAACGGATAAAGTTTTGCTGATTTACCGGACATAGACGACTTACTGTCTGTCTTTCCCCACTCTTCCAGGATGATGTCTTTTAGTTCTTCCAAGAGCGGGAAGCTGGGGCGCTCCTTCCCCAGATGCTTGAAGTATTTTTTTCTGTTTTGCCGGTGTAATAGAGGGATCCTCCCATTTAAGGGCCTCCTTGACTGCCTTTATCAGCGGGGATACCAGGGCAAAATCGAAGCCTTCTGGAAAGTCGTCCGCCTCCATCTCGCTGTCCGAAGATCTGAGCTTCGTCAGCCAAGGAGTCTGATATAGTGGTGGCTTGACTCCGCGTGTGTGACACGCCCCACTCCTTTAGGGACTGCTGCACTACACGCTTCACCAGCGATTCCACCTGCTGGTTATCCGTATCTCTTTCCCCAACCGCCCGGGCATAGCAGGGGTCGCACAGAGACTTGCCCTCCAGGACCCGTGCCCGACATCCCCAGCAGGCTCTCTGACCAGAGCGGCTGTCGTGGCGGTGGGAGCGGTGCCTGGAGGAGGAATGGGAGCGTCTCCTCTGATGATGATCCCCAGACGGAGAGCTGCGTCTGGATCTGGAGGAAGAGTGATGATGCGGCTTGGCAGGGGCTTGATGGGCCACATGCTGAAGACCGGACCTGGAAGGGCTGGGAGGAAGAGAAAGAAAGACATACGGGGCTTTAAGTCAGAGTGCTTTCGCACCTTGTGCGGGGAGGCTGACCACAGGAGGACGGTGACTTGTCCATCTTGTCCGGAGGAACACGCCTTCAGGCTGCGGGGGGAAGGAGGGTAGACTTTTACTACACATTAACCCTCCCTTCCCCCCCTTCTCCCTTGTCTTTCTACTTACTTTCCCTTTAAAAAGTTTTTTTTTTCATGCGCCCCTTTAAGGGCAGCTACCCTACCAGGCTAGCCCTCTCCTGGCTTACCTTAGGGTCGTCACACAGGGCGTGGGGAAGCCGTCGCTATACTGCCCACAGAGTCTTCCCAAAGACTCTGGGGCTTGACAGCTATTTAAATCCCCCGCCCTGTGTGACGTCATCCCCACGCGCCTGCGCCTTGGGATCACGCCGCACTGGGCCTGCGCAGCCGCCGGGTCCCGCGGCGGACCACGCATGCGCGAACCAGGCCTCAGTTTCATCCGAGGCCGGCGCATGCGCCCTCCCCGCCGCGACCCGGAAGTACGGCGCTCTGGAACGCAGAAGCGCTCCAGGCGCCATAGAGACCGCGCCACCCAGGCTCCCCACAGTCACCGGGGGCACTAGGGCATCTAAAAAGGAAGCAAAAAGGGATAGTAGGAAACGAGCACCAGAGGAACAAATAAACAAAAAAACGACTGCCATGGAGTGCTGCCGCCCTGCCAAGTGCTTCCTTGGGGCATCCACAGGCTGTCCCCACCACTAGACTCTCACAAGCCTGAAGCCACTCACCCGCCCATGGCTGGGTCCTGGGCTGCACCGCAACTGAGGGATGCCCGCTCTCTTGTTTGGACGCCGCCTGATCCGTAAGTGTCCACTTTAACACAATAATCCAGGAGGAGGACAAAAAAGGAACACGGGATCTAGCCGGGAGCTCACATTTATGGGATTAGGGGTCCTATAGCGTTGGAGAGGAGGCGGGGTTAACCCACACGTAGGCTGCCATGGAGTCTGTCAGGAAATATATGTTTTTCTCCTAACCCGGACTTCAAAACGAGATTTACACAAATCATTAATAAATGTTCCTTTGACCTCATCACTCTGACGGTCCAATTTCTCCAGGAGGAAAGGGTACAGTAGCTGACTGCCCTTATAAAATTGGATGAGTTATCCTCCATGAGACAGACACTTGAGAATAAGCTTTCCACTTTCAGGAAAAATATTGAGACCTGTAAAAGGGTCCAAATGGATCAGGACCGTGCGGATTATGCAACCAACAGGGTGTATAATTGGGTGTAACCCAATCGTAAAACAGGATCAAGTTCTATCGGCACAATCCCAATCTTACATCCTCCACTTCGTCTATGGCCTGCTCGGGCTCGTCTGCAGCACCCTCAGATGGACGTTTTTTTTCCAAGGACACTGCAAGCCTGATATCCCTTATCTGGACACCCTACTTAACATCCGTCAGGGCAAAATTGATAGCGATCTGTATAGAAAGCCCACAGATAGAAACACACTCCTACACTACAGTAGTTCCTATCCCCCGGGGGTCTTCAAATCCATCCCGCGTTCCCAGTTCACGTGGGTATCTAGAATTGTGAATGACAAAGGGAAATGTGAATTGCGGCTTAATGAAATGCAACACAAATTACAGCAACGGGGATACCCCGATTAAATATTGAAGCGGGAGCGCTGTGAGGTGCCAATTAAGAGGAACAGGGGTTCAGTCGGTAGGCTGCCATTTATTACACAATATCATCCGTTTTCATGGCAAGTTTTTAATATTATCAAAAAATATTGGCCCATTCTGGGTGAACAATACCCATCTATTACTGAGTTCACTCATCTTCCATTGCCTTCTTATCGTAGTGGGAAAACTTTGTATAATCATTTGGTAAGAGCTGATCAATACCGTGCCCCTTCCCCCTCTACTACCTTTTTAGGACCTAGGACCAAGGGATCTTTCCCTTGCTTGAATTGCATTCACTGCCTTAATATGATTAAAGGTAGTTCCTTTTGCCACCCCATAAAGGTTTCAATATCCCTATGCGCTCATACTATACCTGCCAGTCTTCCTTTGTTACATATATTATCAAATGCCCGTGTGGGCTTGTTTATGTGGGTGAGACTACCCAAAAAGTTATGGAGAGAATAGCCAGGCACAAGTATGCGATTAGGGATAAATTAGATCAACCATTGGCTAGACATTTTGTCGAGCACCGTCATTCAAGTTCACGACTTAAATACATGGTTATTGATGATGTCCCACGAAATAGAAGGGGAGGCAATAGGGAACATACCCTGAAACAACGTGAGGTATCTTGGATTCAGCATTTGGGCACATTACATCCTAAGGGGTCGAACTCGGATTACAATTTATATCTGTTTTTATAAATGACAACTTGTGAATTTAATATTTAGTCCACTGTTTATTAGCATTTTTGTATTTATTATATATGTATGTTACCTCATTGATCCTTAGGTCATTGTATCTATATGAAATATGTCTCTTTGTACATTGTATGATCCATACATAAAATTCCTCCCTTTTTTTCTTTTTCTTTTTGTCTTCAGATCATAGGTAACCTTTCCGATTTGCACTTGTGTTTGGGGCGATCTACTTTTTTGTCCATCTCCATTGACACATTACTACTTGTTATCTTTTAGAGTTAAATTGACTGTTCTTTTGTGTCTAATTAGCTAATTGGTTCCATATGTATGTTCAGAGTTCAGAGTTCAAGTCACTATTTTCTGTGACTTGTGCAGTTGTCTGTGTTAGTTGGCTGAAGAAGGGCGTTACCTATTGTAGCCCGAAACTGTTTCTCTGTAACATATGAAGGCTTATATGTGATTTTACATGTGGATACAATAAAATGATTGCGCAGCAATCCTTTGACATATATATATATATATATATATTGTGTGAGATTAGCTCGTGGGGATCAACTATCCTGAGAAAAATAGTCAGTGTGCAGGCAACTTTCTTTGAAATCTGGCGGATTGCCAGGTTTATTGGTAAAAGGTTTGCAGGTTAAAAACAAACAAAACAGAAAATAATTCCTTGCCATCCGGCGCTAAACTAAACAGTATACTTTCCTCACTTTACGGTGTGGGGCTGGCCCCTGACACCCACAAAACATAAGCCAAAATCTGCCAGTAGCCCTTTGCTAGGCCTAGGGTAGTTTTGTACCAGACACCTCCCAACCTGTCCACAAGTTCATCAGGGTATGCGTCAAACTTAGACACATTGTTCAGTTTCCTGAAATCGTTACAGAACCTGATAGTGCCATTGGGCTTTGGGACCAGCACTATAGGGCTCGACCAGGCGCTGTGGGACTCCTCTATCACGTTTAACTCCAACAGGGAGCCACCACCTCCTGTCTAGCCTCGGGTATTCGGTAGGGTTTTACATTTCCGTGGACCTCTGGTTCCGTAATTATGTCATGTTGTAGTACGGTGGTCAGTCCGGGTAGGGGAGAGAAAAAAATCTCTATTTTTACTGATAAATTTGTTAACGTCATTTGTTGCGTCAGTGACAAGGACTCAGTTATGGGGACGTCCGAGGTCATGGATATCCTGTCCTCTTGCGGAGTGAGCACTGCCAATAAACTCTCTCTGTCTTTCCACGGTTTTAAGAGATCCACATGGTAAATTTGCTTGGATTTCCTTTTCCCTGGCTGGTAAACTTTGTAGTTCACTTCCCCTACTCTTTCCCTAATTTCAAAGGGACCCTGCCACTTTGGTAGGAATTTACTTTTAACCGTGGGGACTAGTACAAGCTCTCTGTCTCCGGGGTTGAAAGTCTGGGTTTGGGCAGCCTGATTATAAACCCTTCTCTGGTCTTCCTGGGCTTGCTCCATATGCTCTCGTACCAGGGGCAGGACTGCTGCGATTCGATCCTGCATCAAGGAGATATGCTCAATGACGCTCCTATATGGGGTGGCCTCTCTTTCCCATGTCTCTTTTGTGACATCTAGCAGTCCCCTGGGATGTCTACCATACAAGAGTTCAAAGCGGAACCTCTCGTATGGCAAACATGAGATATGGCAGCAACATATCCCAATCTCTCCCATATTTTTTCACTACCTTTTTCAACATGCTCTTGAGCATTTTATTAAACCTCTCCATCTGTTTGGGCTTGGTAGACCAAGGTACGAAGATGGGAGATTTTATACAACCTGCACAATTCCTTGGTTACACAGGACATAAACGGGGTGCCCTGGTCCGTTAAGACCTCTTTAGGAATCCCCACCCAATTAAACACCTGGACCAACTCCCTGGCAATAGTCTTAGCGGAGGTATTCTGCAAGGGTATGGCTACCGGATAGCAGGTTGCATAATCTAGTATTATAAGGATGTGCTGGTGTCCCCGGGCAGACTTTACTATGGGTCCCACGAGATCCATGCCAATTCTTTCGACAGGCACTTCATAGAAACATAGAAAAGTGACGGCGGAAAAAGACTGAGTAGTCCATCGAGTCTGCCCCTTTTTATTTATTTTTTTTATTTTGTTTTTAATTTTTAATTTTTTTTTTTTTACATTAACTTTGTTATCTGACTATATATTTATGTTTATCCCAAGCATGTTTGAAGCCATTTACTGTTGACTGTCTCAAAACCTCTGTTGGTAGTTTATTCCAATCATCAACCACCCTTTCAGTAAAATAATAATAACTAAGATTAGTTTTGAACTTCCCTCCAGTTAGTTTGAGGTCATGTCCTTGTGTTCTTGATTTTGGTTTCATATGCCCTCCTGAACCTTATTCACCCCCTTGATGTATTTAACGGCTTCAATCATGTCTCCCCTCTCCCTTCTTTCCTCCAAACTGTACATATTAAGTTCCTGAAGTCACTCTTGATATGTTTTATCCCCCAGACCTTTCACCATTTTTGTTACCCGTCTCTGAACTCCTTCAATCTTATCAATTAAGAAATTTCCCCACTGTGGGACGAATAAAGGTTTATCTTATCTTATATTATCTTATCTTAATATCTCTTTGTAAGTGTGGTCACCAGAACTGGACACAGTATTCTAAGTGAGGTCTCACTAAAGATCTATATAGAGGAATCAGAACCTCCTTCCTCCTGCTGGTGATCCCTCTACTGATACATCCCAGAATTCTATTTGCTTTTCCCACTGCCTGGTCACACTGTTTGCTCATTTTGCAATCATCAGAAATAAGCACCCCCAAATCTTTTTCTTCTGTAGTGCTGGCTAACACTGTACCCCCAATGCTGTACTCTCTAAGGGGATTCTTTTTCCCTAGATTTCAATTATGGGCAGTGGAACAAGTGAACTATGAAAATGGGGTGAGTGTGCAGAGAGTTGACACTCAGGGAAGGGTTCACAATACTCTCTGAAATCTCCATGCAACCCAGGCCAGAAGAATCTCTGGGTTATTCTCTCCCTGGTCTTCTCCATACTCAGATGCCCCCCCATTATATGTCCATGGGCTAGATCTAGCACTATCCTGTGAAAGGGTTTGGGAACCACTAGCTGTTCCACCTCATCCTCCCTGTGTTTCACCACCTGATACAACAAATTATATTTAACCACTTCAGATCCGCGCTATAGCCAAAGTACGGCTCCAGCGCGGATCTGAAATGCCCGGAGGACGTCCATGGACGTCCTCCACTGCGCATGCTCCCGCGTGCCCCCTGGCGGCAGCGGCGGCGCGCGCGCGCCGCACGCTGAGCGAGCGTGCCCGTGGGTCGGGCGGACTCGATGTCCGCCCGGACCCGCCGATCACCTTTAGGAGCCTCAGAATGGGGAACCGCCGTTGTAAACACGGCGGTTCCCCGTTCTGTGACAGGGGACATGCCAGATCTACTGATCCCTGTCACTGGGATCAGTTAGATCTGTCATGTCCCGGCCAGCCCTGCCCCCCCACAGTTAGAACACACCCAGGGAACATATTTAACCCCTTCACTGCCCCCTGCTGGTTAACCCCTTCACTGCCAATGACATTTATACAGTAATCAGTGGACATTTAAATTTCTGATCGCTGTATAAATGTCATTGGTCCCAAAAATGTGTAAAAAATGTCCGACATTTCCGCCCCGATATCGCAGTACCAATAAAAATCGCAGATCGCCGCCATTACTAGTAAAAAAAAAAAAAATAAAAACGCCATAAATCAATTCCCAGTTTGTAGACGCGATAACTTTTGCGCAAACCAATCAATATACGCCGATTGCGATTTTTTTTTTTACCAAAAATATGTAGAAGAATATATATCGGCCAAAACTGATGAATAATTTTTTTAATGGATTTGTACTTTAGCAAAAAGTAAAAAATATTGTTCTTTTTTGCAAAATTATCGCTCATTTTTTGTTTATAGCGGCGATCAGAAATGGCGCAGAGGGGATCAAATACCACCAAAAGAAAGCTCTATTTGTGGGAAAAAAAGGACGCAAATTTTATTTGGGTACAACGTCGCACGACCGCGCAATTGTCATTCAAAATGCGACAGTGCTGAAAGCCAAAAATTGGTCTGGGCAGGAGGGGGGTTTAAGTGCCGGGTAAGGAAGGGGTTAAGAGCCATGTAGGGAAAAGACACCCCCCAATTAGAGTCCACAGGTTCCCCATCCATCACCTTCATGTTTTCTCTGGCTCTAAGGAGAGGGACATCCCGTAGTTGCTCTGTACAGAAGTCCTCTCTCCGCCTCTGGTATTACATTCTGTTCACTCTCGCGGTCAGGAGACATTTTCTGGGTCATTAGCCCTTAGCTGGGAGCTATCCTCCAGCTCCCCAGCCAGTATAGGAAAAGGAAGAGGGTCTCCTCCCTCCTCGGTCTTATCACCAGTCTCCCCTTTCATTTGGCAAAAAGGGTCTGGTGATAGTTCCAGTGCTTCCGCAGCAGGGGGAGCTCTATGCTCCAGACTTCCTGTGCCTTCACATAACCTCCAGAAATTGGAAAAATCCCTGCCCACTTGGGTGTCATAAAGCAGTGAAGGTACCACCCCCACTGAATGAGTCACAATGCCCCAAGGGATGTCAATCTCAACCACCGCCATCTGGTAGTCATGAATTTCCGTATGGCTGCAAATGACACAGACAGTGCCAGGGTATAACCTTGCAGGATTTACACAATTGCTTTTTACCAATGTTACCACATTACCAGAGTAAAGCAGTGCAGTAACAGGTTTCCCATCAACAAAAATCACACACATTTGCTTCTCCATGCGACTTGAACACGATGCTGTATATGTGACCTGTACAAAAAGAGAAAGGTGTCTATTCACATAAGTATAATCGCATTGCATGGGTTCAAATATGGCCCAAAGCATGGCATCGGTAGCACTGTATCTGCTCTATACCCAGTCCTCTCAAAGGTCCCCAAGACCATCCTGACTTTTTTGGCCAGTCTCCAGGTCTAGAGCCCACAGTCTCTTTAGCTGTAGCAGTCTAATCAAACTTCCCCACGCCCCTGAACCCTGAAACAGTCTTACCAGTTCTGCTGGGCGATCTTACACCTCTAGATACATTGGAGTCGGGCGCAGACGGATGCAACAAGTCCTCAGCAGCAGTGTATCTCTCCACGAGGTCCACGAGTTGGTTGCCAGTCCCCATTACTGACCCATTTCCTCAACGTAGCAGGGAGTGCATGACCACGCGCTCCACAATCTGGGGACCAGGCAAAGTCTCTGGCTGTAGCCACTTCCTGGTAACTTGGACCAGGTCAAACATCAGTGAGTGGGGTGGCTTGTCGGTGCGGTAGGTCCACTGATGCACCCATTGGGCCCGGACTGCCATGGTAACCCCTAGGCATGCGAGTATCTCTGCCTTTAGAGTCTCATAGGCCTAGGCCTTATCTGGTTCCAGATCGAAGTATGCTTTCTGGGGTTCACCGGTCAAGAATGGTGCTAAAAGTCCCGCCCACTGTTCTTTTGGCCATCCTTCGCAAAGAGCGACTCTTTCAAAAGTCATGAGATATGCCTCCACGTCATGCGCAGGTGTCATCTTCTGCATGTGGTAAGAGGCACATACCAATTTTGGTTCCACTGTCATGGGAGGTGCGGGCCCCTTCTTTAACTCCACCAGAGCCTCCATAAACTGGCGATTCTTCTCCTGCTGAGCCGCAACGAACTGCCGAGTTGCCTCCTGTTGAGCCACCTGTTGTGCTGCGATAGCTTGGCGACTCTCCTCCCTCTGTGCTGCAGCGGCTTGTGCGACCTGGAGGTTGGTCTCCCACTGGGCCTCAGTCTCCTGTAGCAAGGCCTTCAACATCTCCTCCATTTTGAAAAGATGCTCACTGAATCCACCACGTGTGGGGGAATCAAATTTAATGAGGAAAATAGTCAGTGTCCAGGCAACTTTCTTTTAAATCTGGCCACTTGCCAGGTTTATTGGTAAAAGGTTTGCAGGTTAAAAACAAACAAAACATAAAATAAGTCCTTGCCATCCGACGCTAAACTAACAGTATAGCTTCCTCACTATACGGTGTGGGGCTGGCCCCGACACCCACAAAACATATGCCAAAATGCAAACCTTGTCTTTTAACGTCCAAACAGACACAGAGCTCCCTCAGATCCCTCTCTGAATTCCAGGTCAGAGCTTTAACCACTTCAGCCCCGGAAGGATTTCCCACGTTAGGACCAGAGCACTTTTTTCGATTCGGCACTGCATCGCTTTAACTGAAAATTGTGCGGTTGTGCGACGTTGTACCCAAACAAAATTTTCTTCCTTTTTCCCCCACAAATGAGCTTTCTTTTGGTGGTATTTGATCACCTCTGCATCATTTCTGATCACCGCTGTAAACAAAAAAAGAGCGACAATTTTGCAAAAAAAAACAATCTTTCTTACTTTTTGCTAAAATATAAATCCAAAAAAATATATAAAAAAACATTTTTTTTCTTTGGTTTTGACCGATTTATATTCTTTCTCATATTTTTGGTAAAAAAAAATCGCAATTAGCGTTCATTGATTGGTTTGCACAAAAGTTGCCGCAGTTACGGATGATGAGAATTCATTTCTGGGGTTTTTATTTATTTATTTTTTTTTCACTAGTAAGGCGGCGATCTGCAATTTTTAGCGGTACTGCGATATTGGGGCGGACATGTCGGACCATTTTGACACATTTTTGGGACCATAGGCACTTATCTTATACAGCGATCAGTGCTATAAAAATGCATTGATTACTGTGTAAATGCAATTGGCATTGAAGGGGTTAACCTGCAGGGGGAGCTCTAGGGGTTAACTACATTCCCTGGGTGTGTTCTAACTGTGAGGGGGCTGGGCTGTCAGGGGCATAAGAGATCTAACTGA
Source organism: Glandirana rugosa (assembly GCA_018402905.1). NCBI lineage: Eukaryota > Metazoa > Chordata > Amphibia > Anura > Ranidae > Glandirana > Glandirana rugosa. The sequence goes on from BLSH010230327.1 coordinate 1,377,454, forward strand.
TCCCCGTGACAGGAATCAGTAGATCTCTTATGTCCCCACTGTCAGAATGGGGAACCGCCATGTTAACATCGGTGGTTCCCCGTTCTTTGGCTCTGGCAGCTCATCGCGGGTCTGCCCGAGCTGTGGGCACACTCCTTTGGAGTGTAGCGGGCACCAGCGCGCGCCCCTGCTGGTGCGCTCATGCCCCCTAGCGGCCACTCCGCAAATCACTGTTTATTTACGGCTAGAGTTGAGCGAACACCTGGAAGTTCGGGTTCTGCTGGTCCGTCCGAACTTCGGGACAAAGTCCGGGTCCGGGTCCGGACGGAACCCGAACGATCGCACGGACAACGAACCCCATTGAAATCAATGGGGACCCGAACTTTTAGGCACAAAAATGGCTGTAACAAAGTCCTGGAAAGCCCCAGAGGGCTGCAAAAGGAAGTAAAATGGGGGTAAGGGTAGGGCAAGTGCCCTACAAAAAAATGGGGACAGGGAAATAACTGTAAATATTTTTAAAAAAATAAAAACATAAAAAAAGCAAAAATGGAGGTGAATGTGGATCATCTTCAAACTGTGTCTGAAAAGTATTAATTAACGGTAGAAGCCATATAACTGTTCTAAAATCATCTTCAAACTAGGGCAAGTGCCCTACAAATAAATGGGGATAGGGAAAATAAATTAAAATCAA
>BLSH010230327.1:1412708-1423755 GCA_018402905.1 Glandirana rugosa
TGGGGTGTGTGGATCAGATCGGAATGAACACGGACCCTGTGGCTACGTCGCCTTAGGATCTAATAGGCAGAAACCAACAAACAGGAAGAGATTTCTGCCGCTTGGGGGAGGCGGTGTTGGGAATTAGGTAGAATAGGGGTTTTTTTCAGACTCTGGGAAGAGTCAGTTGTTATAGGCTGTGGGTTGGGGAAAAGATCCTTTCGACCAGAAGGGATCGACAGCCATTGGGAAGGGAGGGAATGGACTAAGTAGGGATGTGGAGAGGAAGGAGGGGGGAGGTTGGGGAAAGGAATTGGAGTGAATGAGGTGTAGATTGCAATGTAGTACTGATTTGCAGTGAAAAGGAAAGGGGTTGGAGGGGGGAGGAAGGAGAGGTGTAGGGATGAATCAGGTAAGGGAGGGAAGGGTTACCGACAGCTAGGGAAGACCAGCTTTCCTAGAAAAGGGGTTGGGTGTCGGATATTGTTGACTGAGAAGGGTCTCAGACTTTTTTTGGGGATAAGATGGATTAAGGGTTGTGGCGGAGGGGGTTCGCCGTCTTTAGAGAAGGACAAACAACCAAAGACGGATAATCTAGGATTCCGCTGCATCGGTGTCCCAGGCACAAGTAAGGCTAGACTAGGTGTGTGGGGTTTCAGGTGTCCTATAAATTGCAGGGAGGTATAGGGTGCAGATGAAGGGTGAGAGTGCGAGATGTGTTAGACCTATGTGGGGTCATAAAGCTTATTAGGACACTATGGATATTTTAAGTGGGCAGAGTGTAAACCTGTGGACTTCTGTCAGAGGAGCTGAATATAACCACGGCTGACGCCAGTGATGCACCCAGGTAACGGATGGGTACCTGGGTAGACTGGTGGTAACTGGGGGTTCACCAGCATCAAACACATTGCACTGATGTGGTCATGGTCATATAGTTCATCAGGAAAGTAGGAGCTCCTATAGGGCAGAGTTCATCAGTGAAACCAATAGTCAATATGTGTTCATGAAAGGTAATGATCCTGAAAGAAAAACCTGTTGGTCACTTTCATAAAGCCGGGAGCTACCTGTTTCCTCCGTCACTGTCAAACAGACTGCTCATCATGAAATGGTTGAACATGGGATCAATGGTCCTGCAGGGTAGCAATTCAGTGACCGATCAGTCTGTGTATTGACCACCTGCACATATCCAGTGCAAACACCAGCCAGAACAGTCGGCACGGGGGCCACAAACACAGTTGACACTGAATCAATGGTGATGCCGGATCGGTCAGTAGTACCTGTGCATTGTGTGTATGGGCCATCCACCAAGGGGCATAGTGCAGAGTGGACTTACATGGGACACTGGGAACGTCCTCTGCGTATGAGTCCACATAGATGACTCCTCGTCTGCCTGGTGGTGTCCGTGCCGTGCCGTACAATGTCGTGCTGTCAAAACAAGCAGCTAAACAGCTGAACGTCCACAGGTGCTGGGGGCGGGTCGGGGTGCGTCACTGGAGCCGTAGGGTGACGTCCAGCTAAAATGCTGGAATCCGGTCTGGGTTTTACCAGCCATCTTGGCAGGGTGGGTTCCGGACCAGATTTTGCGGTCCACTTGTGTCCATCAACAAGTGGTATAAAGGTAGCAGGCCTGGATCAGATAATTGCTCTGACCTGGGACATCAAGCCTGAGAGAGCTGATGAAATTAGCATTGCTTTGTGACTGAAACAAAAGGTTTGCATTGCCTTCTGTTTTGTGGGTGACTGGGAGAAGCCCTTCACCTCTGAGTTAAGAAACTGTAACTGTTTATTTAGTGCCTGGATGGCAAGGATTTATTTTCTGTTTTGTTTATTTTATTTACCTGCAACCTTTAAAATAAACCTGGCTACAAGTCAGATTTTAAGAAAACCTGCCGTTTGAACTACCTTTTTCCCAGGGAAAGTGATCCCCATTGAGCTAATCCCTCACACATGATGGACTTGGCGGGCATCTTTCTGAACAAGTGGAAAGATGGAGGATGTATTAAAAGCCCTGTTGTTGGCCACTGCAACCCAGCAGGAGAACAATCACCAGCAACACAAGGCAAACCGTCAGCAGCAGGAAACCAATCAACAGATCTCACAGGCCACTGCAGTGCAGCAGGAGGCAAATCGCCAGCAGCATGAGATGAATCTCCAGGCCATTGCAGCCCAGCAGGAGATGAATTGCCAGTTTGCGGAGGCACTGGTGGAATTAAAAAGGGGTCCACAAGTCCTTTACCAGTGGAACAGAAAATGGTGCGTGCCAGCTATTTTCTGCAGAAGATGTCACCTGCAGATGACGTGGAATCGTACCTAGCAACTTTTGAAAGAGTTGCTGTTCAAGAAGGATGGCAAAAAGAGCAATGGGCAAGACTGCTAGTGCCCTTCCTGACAGGAGAACTCCAAAAGGTCTATTATGACCTGGAATCAGAAGCTGCCCAAGATTATGGGACACTGAAAGCCGAGATGCTTGCACTCATGGGCATCACCATTGTAGTCCGGACTCAACGGGTGCATCGCTGGCCATACAGTACTGACAAGCCACCCAACGCCCAAATGTTTGACTTAATACACCTCACCAAAATATGGCTGCAGCCAGAGACTTTGCTGGGCCCTAAGATTGTGGAGCGTGTGGTGTGGTCATGGACCATTATTTATGGGCGCTCCCTTCCACTTTAAGGAAATGGGATTTTAACCTGTTCGCCTGTTTTCTCATATGAGGGGCTTTTTAACAATAAATGTTGTATGTTTTAACTTACTACACTATGAAATTTGCTGTTTATTCCTCTTATGCCTCATATTTCACCTATTATCAAGCCATCCTGAGTCCAGATAAGGGGAAGACTATATATCTGTGTGACAGCCAGGAGCAGTTGATCTAATTTTTCTGAGATCTTGATATCCAGTAAGGAGCTTTGGAACACTGTCAGCATACACTTGGAGCACACATATTGTTTTAAGTGGTTCACAGTTTGCGTTGAGAATTTTTTTGAAAACTATTTAAGGAGAGCTGATCACAGATGTTTCACTCTATGGACTTCTTGTATTATGGACTATTTTTATAATGTATCACAGTTTTGTTGAGTTATTTATTGGTTTATTTATTCACACATATATGCGTAATTTTGCACTATTTATGTTATGGGATTTTATCATTTAAAGTGACAGCACACCTAATTTTGATCATATGTTGTTTTTTTCTAGCATTCAGACATGTTGCTGTTGCACTGTGTGGTTTTGTTTTTTTAACACTGAGAGCAGAAATGTTCTTTAGTTTACATGGTACGCAATCTTGACTTGGACAAAAGTCTTCCATGTTAGCTGTTTGACTCTCATGTCTTACTGCACACTTTTTCTAGGCCATAGGTAGGTTCCAACAGAAGATCAAAGCAGGATATAAAAAAAAAAAAAAACATTAAACTGCAGCTCTCCACCCTTAATGACAAATCTTTTTAAACTTGCATCAATATATTGCAGTCTGTGCACATGCAAACATGTATATGGATATATATTATTTTGTTTATTTTTTATTTATAGATTTTTTACATTTTTTTAGTTTATTTTTATGTGTATTGGAATATTATGCTAATTGTTTTTTTTTCTTTTATTTTACATGTATATCACTTTATGCTGCATAAGCCAAAAGCTTTTCTTATTGATGTAAGCTGTAGTTCAATATGATCTATCATTAAGGGTGGAGTGCTTCACTCTTAAGCCTCATACATACGGTATGATGGTCGTATGAAAATGGTTGTACGACCGCTGGTTGTACAATCATCCGACCGTTAGTATGCGCGATTAGAACAGCTGAAGTATGACGGTCGTACAACAGGAGTTGGATGAGCAAACTAGAAAACTTTGATTGTACCAAGAAGCGATCATACGACCGGTGTATCGTGTGTACAGAGAAGTTGATCCAACAAGTTGTACTGTGCAAAACACGCATGTCCGAAGTCAGGAACGGCCAGAAGTGTCAGTTCGTTCCTAATTCACAAATTACATGCGCCTGAACTTTCTCTTTATACGTTCGTAACACATCACTGCGTTGGTCATACGATCGTTTAGTGCATGTCAGTACGTGAGATACATGAGCTAACATACGATTTGGGACGTTCAGTCGTACGACCGTTGTACTGTGTGCAGGGGCGTCGTTAAGGCGTGGCTATCAGGGCTACAGCCCCGAATGTCACGCCCTCAGCCCCGAGCCTCAGGAGGGGCCCCTAATGGTGATGTCAAGCCACTTGACAGAGCCGCGAGTGGGAAGTGGGAGACCTGACAGAGTCACCAGCGAGCGAGTGGCTTAATAGAGCCGCGAGCGGGTGGCTCTGTGAGCAGCAGTGGGGCTGTGATAGGCAGGCTGGGGGCGGGTGTCAGGTCGGCGGCCCCGCCCCCCCAGTGAAGTGACAATGAAGTGCCTGGGGCTGGGGGACAAACAGAGCCGGTGTTCTGCCGAGAGTGGCTCCCCTGCGAGTGTCCTAGCTGTGTACCGGCAGCTGCAGGGGCCGAGTGGTGTAAAGTGGTGTAAAGTACCATCCCTCTCTCCTCCTATACAGCGGGGGAGAGAGAGACAGAGAGACGAGGGGCAGTGTTGAACAGAGGACGGGACCTGATAAAGTTAACTTTCTATGTTAACCAGCAGGTGATTGGTTGCTAGGCGGTCATAGCAACCAATCATTACCTTTTTAACATAAAAAGTTAACTGCAGCCCTTCCCGCCCTCTGTTCAACACTGCTGCTTCTACCCCTCTGCACCAGCAAGGTAGGATGGAGCCGAGGTGTGAGGGGGTAGGGGGTCTGTAACATTGCAAGGGGTCCAGTAGTGTGGGGGTGCTGTGTAATGTATTGGCTGCATACTGTGATACTAACTCTGTACTGGCTGCATACTGTGACACTGGCTCTGTACTGGCTGCATACTGTGACACTGGCTCTGTATTGGCTGCATACTGTGATACTAACTCTGTACTGGCTGCATACTGTGACACTGGCTCTGTACTGGCTGCATACTGTGACACTGGCTTTGTATTGGCTGCATACTGTGACACTGGCTCTGTACTGGCTGCATACTGTGACACGGGCTCAGTCTGGCTGCATACTGTGACACTGGCTCAGTCTGGCTGCACACTGTGATACACCTATGTATGGAGGGACCCCTGATGGCATCTGGTAGGAGGCGACGTGGCAAGTGACACACTGATTCTGCATTATGGTGAGTTGAATGATTTCATTTTATATTACAATGTAATAATAGAAATAATGCGCTTCAATCATCCTGACACCATAACAACCATGGTGCCGGGATGATTGATGCGCCACCAGGTGTGTGGAGGATCTTTATCTGCTGATTGTTAAACTTTCTGGAATACACATATTGCTATTGTGGTGAAGGATCTGGGCCTGCTGTCCCTCCATCCCGACTTATTTGCTTCATTCTCTGTTGTTTCCTTCCCTATCTCTTTCTTCCTTCCATCCCTCGTTCACCTCAGACGTGAGCCACGCCCATGTAAGCCACGCCCACTAGTTAGTTTAGACCACACCCATTTTTTACAGCGGCGTGCTTCGCACGCCGCATTTCTTCGGGCTGGGGCCCCTGGTCTTTTTCTCATCTAGCAACGCCCCTGACCGTGTGTATGAGGCTTTAGGCTGGCCATATATTATACCATTTTTTTCTACAGCTTTCCTTTAGATTTACCAAAATCATATGATATGTGATCACACCTAAACACTTTCAATTTTGTATGCAATTAGGCAGGCCCTTCTACTACATAGTTGAAGGTAAATCTAAAGGAAATTGAACAAGAACATAGTATAATGTATGGCCAGCTTAAGTTTTTTTTTTATTTATATGTTTTAGTGTGGGGAGGTGTGGAACCCATGGTTTTGCCTGCAAGTTATATTTGTTTGCTTTAAATACTTCTTTTTGCTGGGTGGTGATATTATGCACATATACAGTATTTGTCAAATCAGGATAGGCCACCCTTGTTATTTTCCAGACAAAATGTAAAACACACTGGGAATATTTATCCTAAAGTAAGTCTGTTGCTTTCATGAAAAGTGTTTACTTTTCTGGAGAGGTAATTCTCTCTAGAAAGGCAATTATTCTCCGTATCTCTCAGTGGTTCTCCCGTCAACCTCTACATCAGTACTGTGTCCTACAATGAGTGCTATGAAGGACCCAAGAGGTTGACACTCCTGAAAGTTTCAGTTTCAAAAGACACTACAGCAGTGAATTTCTTTATAACAAAGCAGAACGCTCCAGCAGAACGATTCAGGTAGCTGGAGACGTAAGCATTTTTCTTTAATCTTTTACAGGCACAACTTTTTTGCATCAACTTTATGTAAGCAACAAAGGCCAATTTTCAGCGTTCAGTGCTGTCACACTTTGAATGACAATTGCGCGGTCATGCAACACTGTACCCATATGACATTTTTATAATTTTTTTTCACAAAAATAGAGCTTTCTTTTGGTAGTATTTAATCAGCTCTGGATTTTTTTTATTTTTTTCTAAACAAATGAAAAAAGACCAAAAATTGTGAAAAAGAAAAAAACATTTTTCATAGTTTGTTGCACTGATGGGCACTGATAGGCTGCACTGATGGGCACTGATAGGTGGCACTGATGGGCACTGATGAGGCGACACTGGTGGGCACTGATGAGGTGACACTGATGAGGCTGCACTGATAGGCGGCACTGATGGGCACTGATAAGTGACACTGATGGGCACTTATAGGTGGCACTGAAGGGCACTGAGAGGTGGCATGGATAGGCAGGACTGATAGGCAGCACTGATGGGCACTGGTAGGCACTAGTAGGCAGCACTGATGGACACTGATAGGTGACACTGATGAGGAGGCACTGATTGGCAGCACTGAGGGGCACTGATAGGTGGCACTGGTGGGCACTGATTGGCAGCACTGGTAGGGACTGATTGGCAGAATTGGTGGGCACTGATTGGCAGCACTGGTGGGCACACATTTGCAGCATCGGTGGGCATTGTTTGGGCTGCACTGATAATCAGGTCACTGATAGGCAGTGCCCTAATTATCAGTGCATGTATCCCTAACACAAGTCGGTTACCGACTATTCTTCTCTTCTCACGCTGTGAGCATAAGGGGAGAGAAGCTGATAAATGGCTTGTGTTTTCATGCTGTGATTAGCTGTCACATGGTAAAAGGCCACTGTGATTGGCCCTTTACCCCAATCTGTGATTAGCTATGTCCAAAGGAGGCTCATGCGCAGCGTGATCACAGGAGGACATCCATGGACACCCTCTTGGCATTGGAAACCCGCACTGTAGCTGTATTTTGGCTATAGCATGGGCAATAAGCAATTAAAGACACTCCCATCCAGTCATGCCAACCTCCCAAAGTGAAATTTACTGACTCAACACAACACAAAATTACTGACAGAGACAATTTTTTACTGACATGACATCCAAAATTTACTGAAAGTGCTACATTTTTTTCTGACACTTCTAAAAAGTCCATAAGATGAGTGTGTTCAGTGCAAACCAGTGCACCTATCAATATTTAAGCTACAGACATGTAGCTAGTGTGATTAGAAATGTGTTTAAGGTATAACAAAAGGCAAAAACATATTTCCCCTTTTACATGAAGGTCAGGTTAATATAACCCAACACAGAGTTCCCCCTTACATCAGAGACTGTAGATTTTCCCTTTACAGTGTAAGGGAGAACTCTGCAGACCCCCATGTAAAAGGGAACACTGTGGACTTTGATGTAAAGGAGAAATCTGTGGAGTTTGATTGTTCTGCCTTCATTACACGTGGCTGAGGTATAATTAGACAGTCAGCTAACTCTCCTCCCTTAACAACTCTTTGAGGCAAGCGCTAGGTCCTTTATTCAACTTTTATTGCAGGGAAGTTTGAGTAAAACTACACAATAAAAGAAATAACATTCACTCAGTGTATACACTATACAACATATACAGTCCAAACACACTAGTCGAACTAGGGAAAGGGGTTATAAACATACCGACGATGTTTCCGTTGACAATAAAATTGCAGCTGAATAGATGTGGAGTCCTCTGGAGAAGATGCATTAATGAAAAAGCAAGATGACTACTGGGGACTGTCTCTCAGACCTCATGGTCTAGTCCACTAGGATGATGGGAAGTTACAATGGCTTTCAAGCAACAATCTGTCTACCTACAGTAATTAATCTATGGAACTATACGTATACAAAAGAGCCACTAGATAGTGATATTACAATTTACTTTTACATACCATTAGCACGTTGAATAATTAACAAAACAACATAAGAAGCATATGCTGAAGGCATGACACTGATGTAAGGGGGAATGCTGCAGACTCCGGAGTAAAGGGAAACTCTTATGTAGGGGGTCTCTGGTCAGAGCCACAGAGCTCCCCTTAACATCACAATCCACACGGTTGCCCCTTACATCAGAGTTCCACTTTACATCACAGTCTGCAAAGTTCTCCCTTACTTCAGAGTTCCACTTTATATCAGAGTCTGCAGGGTTTGCTCTTACAGGGGGAACTCTGCGGACCCTGATGGATGCAAAGGGGAACACTCATGTAAAGGGGAACACTGCGAACCAGAGTGTAATGGGGAATGCTGTGGACTCTGGTGTGCAGGGGAACTCTGATGTAAGGTGGTCTCTGCTCAGAGCCCCCCTTACAGCAGAGTCTGTAGTTAGGGCAGCTGATTAGGGGGTACTGCCGGTCCTTCTGTACTGGGTCTGCGTTCCTTCAGTTCAACAGGGGGCCTTGGAAGCTGAGAAGCAGATCTCTCCCTCTAAAACCGATACACAATCTCCTGTCATTCTCTTGTTGCATGGCTCAGTGCTCTGATGTTAGCTCTGCTTCCCATGCATTCTATTCTATTTACCTTGGTAAGTTTGTTTCTCATCACCCCTTGCAGATTCTTGCCCTGCTCACTCTCCCTGTCATATATCACCTCTCATCACTGCAATCACGCTCCAATCTTTCTCCCTTCTTTGTCCCATTGATTGTGCCTAGGTTAGTCTCCTTGCAGTCACTTCTGTACTCCTTCTGCCATGTGATCTATCCTGTCTCACAGTCTATTCCGTTCCTGCAACTGCCCAGCTCATATATTCTTTTCTGTTCTCCCCCCTCCAGCTCTGCCTCCCCAACATGGTAACAGCCGTAGATGTCTTTTTTCTTATCTAATGCAGCATGCCTCAATGTTTATGTAGCTTGGCTTCCCACTCCTCGGCATAACAGCGACTTGCTGGCTAAAACTGTCAGACTGACTGCGGGGAGAGTGAGGAGAATGAGATTTGGTAGCGGAAGAATCCCGGGAGCTCTCCCCATACTAATTGATCGGTGTGCAGTACTGTTACCTCTGTTGTAGGCAGTAGTATCTCACGGTCAGCGGAATTTTCTGTTCAGATGGTCATTAGCATGCGTGACCAGGTCACTCTGCAAAAGTGATGGATTATATTGTCACTGGTTGCTGATGTAAAATCTAGCAAACCTCTGTGAGGTGGTTTAAATTGGTGTGCCGGTGTCAACCTTGTGCCCAGGTGCCCTCTTTGGGGTGGGATCTCTTATGGTATGTAGTTTGAATGAGCTGCTGACAGACAAGCTGGAACTAATTTGTTGTGTGGGCTCTGGGGTAAGCTGGGTGTACCAATATGGCAGATCAAGACCATTCTTTAGGCCTCCTAGGGATGGCTAGCGGGTGTTTAGTAACTGTCCCCGCGTTCCTTGATGGTAGAAGCAGTCCAAAATTGACCTATGGGGTAGTCGGTTGTATTGTGGGGCCTTAGGGCAGATGGTGGATGGATGGCTCACCAGAGCTCCGTGGTAGGCCGCTCAAAGCCAAAATTTAGCCTGGCTTAGGCGTCCGCTCCGCACAATACTTAGTGCGGGGCATAGCTGGAGGAGCGGAGAGATGGGCTGATGCATTTTTTTTGCTCACCCGCTTTTCTGTGTGCAGGATTCCTCCGGATGGTGTGAGGAGATTGCAGAGCCTCACAGCAATGCGACCGTCCCTGTTCGCGTCAGGCCATGCCCCCTGGCTTCCCACTCCTAGTCTGGTTCCTCCTCAGTTACATAGTTACATAGTTAGTCAGGTTGAAAAAAGACACAAGTCCATCTAGTTCAACCAAAAAAAAATAAAAAATTATATATAACCAAACAATCCCATATACAATCCTTCACCCACAGTTGATCCAGAGGAAGACAAAAAAACCCCCCAGCAAAGCATGGATCCAATTTGCTATAACGGGGGAAAAAATTAATTCCTTCCTGATCCCCCAAGAGCCAATCAGATACACCCTGGACCAACTTCACGTAAAAATTTTAGTACCCAGTTATATTATTTACATTAAGGAAAGAATCCAGGCCTTTTTTAAAGCAATCTACCGTGCTGGCCAAAACCACCTCTGGGGGGATTCTTTTCCACATTTTCACAGCTCTTACTGTGAAGAAACCTTTCTGTATTTGTAGATGAAATCTTTTTTCCTCTAGACGTAAAGAGTGCCCCCTTGTCCTTTGTGATGACCTTAACTACCTCCCATCCGCGCTATAGCCGAATGACGGCTACAGCGCGGCTCTAAAATGCCGGGAGGACGTCAATAGACGTCCTCCCATTCGGCTCGTGCTGGGCGCGCTCCCGCGGGCGCGAGCGGCGCGTGAACGTGCCGCCGCACACTGCGGGAGCGTGCCCGCGGGTCCGGCGGACCCGATGTCCGCCGGAGACCCGCGATCTCCGTACAGACAGGAGGAACGGGGAACCGCCGAAGTAAACACGGCGGTTCCCCGTTCTGTGAGGGGGGCATGCCAGATCTACTGATCCCTGTCACTGGGATCAGTTAGATCTGTCATGCCCCTGTCAACCCCGCCCCCCCACAGTTAGAACACACCCAGGGAACATAGTTAACCCCTTCACTGCCCCCTGCTGGTTAACCCCTTCACTGCCAATGACATTTACACAGTAATCAGTGGACATTTAAATTTCTGATCGCTGTATAAATGTTATTGGTCCCAAAAAAGTGTCAAAAACGTCCGACATGTCCGCCCCGATATCGCATTACCGATAAAAATCACAGATCGCCGCCATTACCAG
>BLSH010230327.1:1423981-1453065 GCA_018402905.1 Glandirana rugosa
GTAATCATTCTGTAGACCTTATACGTCAAGTGAAAACCCGTAGTCAAGAGTTTTTCCTATAGCCCCTTGACCTCTTTCACGTCTCTTCCCGTTGGTTTGATTATTCTCCGTACCTCCTCGAGTCGATACTCCTTTCTAATTTGTCATTCAAAGAGCGACAGCGCTGAAAACTGAAAATTGGTCCGGGCAGGAGGGGGGTTTAAGTGCCCAGTAAGGAAGTGGTTAAAGTAAATAACTCAACACCAAGTTCACTATATGGACCACTTATATATTTGTACATGTTGATCATATCCCCCCTTAATCTCCTCTTCTCAAGAGAGAATAAATTCAGATCCTTTAATCTTTCCTCATAGCTGAGCTCCTCCATGCCTCTTATTAGTTTGGTTGCCCTTCTCTGCACTTTCTCCAGTTCCCCGATATCCTTTTTGAGAACTGATGCCCAAAAGTGAACTGCATATTCCAGATGTCTTACTAATGATTTGTACAGGGGCAAAATAATCTCTGGAGTCCATACCTCTCTTAATACAAGAAATGATTTTGCTTGCTTTGGAAACTGCAGCTTGGCATTGCATGCCATTATTAAGCTAATGATCTACCAAAACCCCCAGATCCTCCTCCAGTATGGATTCCCCCAGTTGTACTCCCGCTAGTATATATGATGCATGCATATTCTTAGCCCCCAAGTGCATAACTTTACATCAATATTAAACCTCATTTTCCACACCCAATTAGACAGTGCATTGAGGTCTGCTTGTAAGTTGGAGACATCCTGTAAGGACGTTATTCCACTGCATAGCTTGGTGTCATCTGCAAACACTGAAATGGTACTTTTAATCCCAGACCCTATATAATTTATAAATATATTGAACAGTAAGGGTCCCAACACTGAACCTTGGGGTACACCACTGATAACCTTAGACCATTCAGAATAAGAAGCACTAACCACTACTCTCTAAATTCTGTCTTTTAGCCAGTTTTCTATCCATTTACAAACTGATCTTTCCAAGCCTGTAGACTTTACCTTACACATTAGCCGCGTGTGGGGAACGGTGTCAAACGCTTTTGCAAAATCCAAGTACACCACGTCCAGAGCCACCCCTCTGTCCAAGGTTTTACTTACCTCCTCATAAAAAGAAATCAGGTTTGTTTGACAACTTCTGTCTTTCATGAATCCATGTTGTCTGTTGCTTAAAACATTTCTGAGCAAGAACTCATCTATGTGGTCTTTTATTAAACTCTCCAGTATCTGCTCAGCTATATAAGTTAAACTAACAGGTCTATAGTTGCTTGGTAAAGACTTTGATCCCTTTTGAAATATGGGCACTGCATTGGCCCTATGCCAATCCAGTGGTGCTATTCCAGTCATTAAGGAGTCCCTAAAATTAGATACAATGGCTTTGAAATGACAGACCTCAATTCCTTTAGGATCCGTGGATGGATGCCACCTGGTCCAGGTGCTTTATCTACCTTTATTCTGTCTAAATACTTCTGGACCATTTCACTTTTGAGCCATTGTGGACCATTTGGGGCTGTGTTACTACCACCCCCATCGTGGACATGAGCTCCCCCATGCTCCTTTGTATACACAGAGCTGAAGAAAGTATTTAATAAGTTTGCCTTCTCTTTGTCCCCAGTCATGAACTCTAGATTATTTTGTAAAGGGCCTACATGCCCAGACCTGCCCTTTTTACTATTAATATATTTGAAGAATTTTTTGGGGTTTGTCATACTATCTTTTGCAATCTGTCATTCGTTGTGAATTTTTGCATCCTTGATTTCCTTTTGACATATTCTGTTATATTCTTTATAACATTTAAAGGATGATAGTGTTCCCTCATTTTTATATTTTTTCATTGCTCTTTTCTTATCATTTATAACTTTTTTTTAACTTTGGCCGTGTGCCACATAAGTTTTCTTTTTAGCCTTTTAAACTTATTGCCCATGGAAATATACTTTGCAGTGAGCTTGCATACAGTTTTTTTAGAAAATTCCCATTTCTGTTCTGTGTTCATCTATGCCAATATTCCCTCCCAGTCTAAGTCCTGGAGAGCAGCCCTCATCTTTGTAAAATTCGCTCTCTTAAAATTGTTTTTATTTTCCCCGTGTGTGTTTGTTGCTTGCAGCTTACATGAAATGAAATCATGTTATGGTCACTGTTACCCAGATGTTCTTTTATATGAATATTGGTAATAAGCTCTGCATGGTTTGAGATTACCAGGTCCAGCAAAGCATCATTCCTAGTTGGGGCCCCAATACACTGGACCATAAAATTGTCCTGTAATAGGTTTATAAATTTTTGCCCTTTAGCTGTCCCAGCAGTGCCATTACTCCAGTTAATTTCCGGGTAGTTAAAATGCCCCATTATTATCACAGTCCTGGCCCTTGCAGCTCTTTCCATCTGTGCAAGGAGCAGAGTCTCCACCTCCTCTTTAACACTGGGAGGTCTATAACAAACTCCAATGAAAACCTTTGTAGTATGCACACCCATATGCAGATCTACCCATAATGCTTCAGACTCATCACACTCTCCATCAACTAGGTCCTCATTCACACTCACTTTGAGATCACTTCTCACATAGAGACAGACACCCCAACCCTTCCGTTTTACCTTGTCTTTCCGAAAGAGAGCATAGCCAGGAATATTAATAGCCCAGTCATGTGAAGAATTAAGCCAATATTCAGCTATACCAATCAAATCATAGTTATCCTCATGCACCAGAGCTTCCAACTCATCTATTTTGCTTGGCAGACTCCTGGCATTAGTGAACAAACACTTTAATTCACTGTCACATTTTGCACATGTAGTTGCATATTTTTAATGTTAGTACAAACAGTACCATTTCCAATGGTTGATTGTAACTTGGGAACCTTCATATCATCTTCCTTAGCCCTCCCCCCATCTTTCCCCCTTCCATCCACCAATAGGGGCTGACCCCTGTCTGACCTGTCTACCCCATTATAATCTAATGCACCCTCCCCCCTCAATTCTAGTTTAAATACTCCTCCAGCCTAATGCAACTTCTTCTCCCCCTCCCCCGTTTTAAGAAAAAACAAACAGAAAAAACTTCTTCTTCCCCTCCACACTGTCATAACCCATAACAGACTAAGTTCCCTTCTACAAATCTATGTATCACACCGCTCAACCACTTCTGTTTAACCCTTTACTAAATGATCTGGTTAATATGCCCCATTTTCTAATACTTATAGCTTACATCTATCATTATAGGATTCTTAGTGCTAGTTCAATTGCATGCACAACTCTTGGTCAGTCCTGTACCCTTATCTATAATAACTAGAGTTGAGCAGACACCTGGATGTTCAGGTTTTTGTGGAAAAGTTCGGGTTCGGGTTTGGTCTGAACTTGACCCCGAACCCCATTGAAATCAATGGGGACCCGAACTTTTGGGGACAAAAATGGCTGTAAAAAAGTCCTGGACAGTGCTAGAGGGCTGCAAAAGGAAGAAAGGTGGGGGTAGGAGTAGGACAAGTGCCCTACAAAGAAATGGGGATAGGGGAATAACAATAATCTGTCCCTTACAGCAACAGCAGGAACCTGACCCTTTAGAACTAGGAGATGATTATAGAACAATAATCTGTCCCTTACAGCAACAGCAGGAACCTCTCCCTATAGCAGTTTGATATGATTTTAGAACAATAATCTGTCCCTTACAACACCAGCAGGAACCTCTCCCTATAGCAGTTTGATATGATTTTAGAACAATAATCTGTCTCTTACAGAACCAGCAGGAACCTGACCCTATAGGAGTAGGAGATGGTTTTAGAACAATAATCTGTCCCTTACAGCAACAGCAGGAACCTGACCCTATAGCAGTAGGAGATGATTTTAGAACAATAATCTGTCCCTTACAGCGACAGCAGGAACCTGACCCTATAGAACTAGGAGATGATTTTAGAACAATAATCTGTCCCTTACAGCAACAGCAGGAACCTGACCCTATAGAACTAGGAGATGATTTTAGAACAATAATCTGTCCCTCTAAGCAGTAGACTCTAACTAGTCCAGTCAGATTGTTCTGTAATGCAGGGTGAGATGTTATTAATTCTGCAATCTGTCCCTAAAAGCAGTAGTAGTAGTAATCTCTACCTAGTCCACTATTAGATCGTTCTGTAATGCAGGATGAGATGTTATTAGATCTGCAATCTGTCCCTCACAGCACCAGCAGCATCCTCTCCCTACACTAGCCTGAGAGCATATGACATGCAGCACTACGTGACTCCAGCTCATACAGAGGCTGGGCCACATGATGCACTGGCCAATCACAGCCATGCCATTAGTAGGCATGGCTGTGATGGCTTCTAAGGGCAAACCAGTGAAACGCTTGTTGATTGGCTGTCCTGCAGCTATTCAACAAGTGGGAAAAAAATACCAGAACCCAGAACCCGAAGCCCAAATTTTTTTTATAACTTTTTACATTTTATTCTATGGATATTTAATAATAATTAATCTGTGAGGGTTTATCCCCAAAACCAATGCCCCTATGGCTGCCCCTGCAGCACAGCTGGCTTCTTTCTTTTACACCGGCTTTCAGCTGCTACAGGGGGATCCGCTATGATCATTCTCCCTGTCCAGGATCCAACTCCCCTCCTCCAGCAGCCCTGATTCCCCTGTACCCCCCGCAGCAGTAGTTTCTTTTCCTTCCTTTCTGTTCACTCATCTGCCCAACAGGGTTGTTTAAAAATTGTATAAAAGTAGTAAAAAAATAATAAAAATTGTAAAAGTTATAAAAAAAACAAAAAGGTTCTCTGGCCATGTGAATAACTGATGATTTGCTCATGCTGCTGGAGCCACCTGCTACTCCATGGGGATCAGCAGCTATGTGAACACTGCTGCAGGTTTAATCTGGCAGGTGTGGGTGAGTGGCCCCAAATGCCCACTGTTTGTGTTGGGGGCTGTACACCTGCACCCACATACCTTTCAAATTAGGACCTGCAGATGTGTTCATACAGCCCCCATAGTGTAACAAAGGCTGCCTGCACACAACTCCAGGTGGCTTGAGCCACTTAAACAATCCACTGATTCATACTGTGCAGGCCACATGGCCCATGTGAATGAGCCCCAAGACCTCATTCAGATATAGAGCTTTATTTATTACCTCAATACAGCTTTATATTTTAGATTTAGCAGAAATTGTGTAGGTTATGTTGTGTTTTGTATTTGCAAATAATGATTTCAGTGTATTTTTAGCAAAATATTACTTGGATATTTTCTGTGGGGGCCCTGTCAGGTAGGCTGTATGGTGCCTGTGATTTCTACCAGCAGCCCTGTCTGCAGCATCCCCATTTACATCATGATCGGCAGTGTTCCCCTTACATCATAGTTTCCACTTAATTTGGGGTCTGCACTCTGTAAGGGATCTGCACTCACATTGTAAGGGGGAAATCCTGCAGACTCTGATGTAAAGGGGAACTCTGAGGACCCTGATTTAACCACTTCAGCCCCGGAAGGATTTCACACTTTAGGACCAGAGCACTTTTTGCGATTCAGCGCTGCGTTGCTTTAACTGACAATTGCGCGGCCGTGCGACGTTGTACCCAAACTAAATTTGCGTCCTTTTTTTCCTCACAAATAGAGCTTTCTTTTAGTGGTATTTGATCCCCTCTGCGTCATTTCTAATCGCCGCTATAAACAAAAGAAGAGCGACAATTTTGCAAAAAAATGAGGGAAAGTGATCACACGTAAACTAGCCGGCGCTTCCGCCGGCTTTTCTCTCTCCTCTCCGCACCAATCGGTGCAGTGTGAGAGGAGAGAAGGGGGAGAGAGGACATGCGCAGCGCTGTGGGCGATGTGTAATACCCACAGCGCTGCTAAGTGACAGTGGGGGACAGGCTGCACCCCCCACCATCCATCCACACCCGCCAGCCACCCAGCCATCTTCACCCCAGCCATTCTCACCCCACCCAGCCATCCTCACCCCATCCAGCCATCCTCACCCTATCCATGCTCAGCCACCCATCCATCCATCCATTCATGCTCATCCATCCAGCCATCCTCCCCCAGCCATGCTCACCCACCCAGCCATCCTCACCCCATCCATGTTCAGCCACCCATCCATCCATGCTCATCCATCCAGCCATCCTCACTCCATCCAGTCTACCTCACCCAGCCGTGCTCACCCACCCAGCCATGCTCATCCATCCCCATCCATGCTCAGTCATCCCCATCCATGCTCATCCATCCCCATCCATGCTCATCCATCCCCATCCGTGCTCATCCTTCCCCATCTGTGCTCAGTCATCCCCATCCATGCTCATCCATCCTAATTCATGCTCAGTCTCCCCACCCGTGCTCATTCATCCCCACCAATGCTCATCCATCCCCATCCATGCTCATCCATCCCCATCCGTGCTCAGTCATCCCCATCCGTGCTCAGTCATCCCCATCCGTGCTCATCTATCCCCATCCATGGCTCATTTGTGCCTCATCCATACCACATCAGTTCTCATCCAAGACACACCCATGCCACTAGTGCCCATCCATGCCACTACACTGCCCATCCTTGCCACTACACTGCTCACCCGTGCCACTACACTGCCCATCCATACCACTACAGTGCCTATCCAATGCCAGCACACTGCCTCACAATAGTGTAAAAGGTAGTCAAATTAGATTTGAAATGTATGCCCCTAGAACACCTGACGGTGCTCCTTGCATGTTGGGCCTCTGTATGTGGTCAGGCTGTGTAAAAGTGTCACATATGTGGTATCACCATACTCGGGAGGAGTAGCAGAATATTTTGTGGCGTGTTATTTTTGCTAGGTACATGCTGTGTGTTAGAAATATTGTATAAATGGACAACTTTGTGTAAAAAAAAAAAGCGTTTTCATTTTCTTTTCACATTTTCCAAAAACGTGTGTAAAAAATGACTTGTTCAAAAGACTCATTATGCCTCCTAGAATATACGTTGTTGTGTTTGCTTTCCAAAATGTTGTCATTTTTTGGGCATTTCCGTTGTTCTGGTGCTCCAGGACCTTCAAAAGTGCAAGAGGTAGTCAAGAAATTATATGTGTAAATCATGCTCCTAGAACGCTTGATGGTGCTCCCTGCATGTTGGGCCTCTGCATGTGGCCAGGCTGTGTAAAAGTCTCACACATGTGGTATCGCCATACTCAGAAGGAGCAGTAGAATGTGTTTTGGAGTGTAATTTGTGGTATGTATATGCTGGGTGTGAGAAATAACTTGTTAACATTTGACAATTTTGTGGAAAAAAAAAAGAAAAAAAAATCTTCATTTTGCAAAGAATCGTGGGAAAAAATTACAACTTCAAAAAATTCACCATGCCTCTTACTAAATACCTTGGACTGTCTACTTTCCAAAAAGGGGTCATTTGGGGGGTATTTGTACTTTCCTGGCTTGTTAGGGTCTCAAGAAATGAGATAGGTGGTCAGTACATCAGGTGTGATGAATATTCAGTGATTGGCACCATAGCTTGTAGACTCTATAACCTTCACAAAGACCAAATAATATACACTAATTTGTTTTATTTTTTTTTACCAAAGATATGTAGCAGTATCAATTTTGGCCAAAATTTATGAAGAAAAATTACTAATTTGCAAAATTTTATAACAGAAACAAAGAAAAATCATTTTTTTACAAAATTTTCGGTCTTTTTTAAATTATAGCGCAAAAAATAAAAAACCCAGCGGTGATTAAATACCGCCAAAAGAAAGCTCTATTTGTGTGAAAAAAGGATGCAAATTTCATATGTGTACAGTGTTGCATGACTGAGTAATTGTCATTCAAACTGTGAGAGCACTGAAATCTGAAAATTGGTCTGGTTGTTAAGGGGGTTTAACTGCCCAGTGGTCAAGTGGTTAATCTCCAAGAACCAGGCCCACAACTCACTTTCTGGTCCTCTCCATGGCTTTGGGACATGTAGATAATCCCAAACAAGGTTGTCCTCCCACTCTAAACGGGAGTCCTCTACAACATCCATTATTTGTGGTGAGACATAAGGAAAGTCCAGGCCTCACTCCAGGGCTACCCTCCGCTGTACCTCCCGTTGAAATCTGGAAAATCTTGGAAATTCCCTTGTATTTCCTTTCCCTGGGAGAATCTCAGTTTCAGATGACCTCACCACCACTTGGCAGTAAATTGGTGTCCTGGTCAGGATGTGGATGGCCTGTGATAAAACAGCTGAATTACTTGAGTTCCTGAAGGGGGTCTGGATGACGAGCTGGGTGTTGGCTCTCTCCCTTCTATGTGGGCTCCTGGAGCACTAATCCCTACGATTTACCACTCTGCTTCATCAGAGTTACTTGACCCAGGGGATGTCCACTCAGCAAGTCTTTCTAGGGACCCAAACTCACACTGCAGTCTGGGGAAACCCAAGTCTAAGGCCCGCTCCTCACCTTCCCCATGCAGCTCATCTGAGGAGACTCCTCTCTCTGGCTGCGGCTCCTTCCGGACAGGTAGGGTGAGGGATTGCGAGCTGACCGGCATATCAGGGACTTTAGCTGGTCCCAGCAGGACAGTACTCACCAGTCCCAGGTCCCTGGCCAGGTCACGGGCCTCTGCTGTTTCTTCCCTTTTGTCCTCTATCTTCACAGGGGAGTCGCCAGGCTGAAACTCTACCCCACCTTTGAGTGATGCCTCCAGGCCTGCTTTGGCCTTCCGGGACTCCCGCAGCTGCAGATGACACAGTCCTGATTGCAAGTCCACGGTATAGCAGCAGGGCTCTGCAGCACCGATACCAGCCGGGTCAACAGTTCATCACAATGGCCACACCGGGCCCAGGCAGTGACCTCCGCTGTTGGGGTCCGACAGTCCGGACAAATCAGGCATAGTCACTTGGTCCCTCTGATCACTCTAAGGACGATTCCCCTGCGAGGCTCTCCAGTGTCCACCAGGGTCCCCTCCAGCTTTTCCAGCAGCCATGCCAGCGAACGCAACAGATGACCACCTTCCGCCATCTTGCTGTGTCGCATGGTGTCTGCTACAAGTTGCAAGCACTGAAACTCTTCCAGGGCGTGGCACCACCCCCATGTTAACAGGCGAGCTGACGCCAAAAGTCCGGATAAGCGGGCTTGCAGCATGTCACGTAGCTGTAACCCCTTGTGTGAAGGATGAAACTTTGCAGGTACGCTGACACTAGCAGAACTTGTCCAGACCTGCCGACTTTGCTGGTGGTTGCCGGTAGCAACAGTAAATTGTAGTAGCCACCGTTTTGCCGGACAACTCATCAACACAGTCTCTCCTTGTTCATCAGAAACACTCCTGAATTACAGGATGATGCAAGTGCTCATCCCAGTGTTGGCTGCAGTGACTGGGCAGGCGAGAGCAGCAATTGGTGACCGATCTCACCGGTTGCACACTTGTAAAGGTTTACTGTTTATCTGGAGAAAATTGAGTACTGTCCATGATACTTTTTTTATTTGCACTAACATAAAATTTTTCCAGGACAAGCTTTCGGGGTATCTCCCCTTCTTCAAGGTCCAAGCAGTACTGAATAAAAACAGCTTTAGTCAAATGTTAAAAAAAAGAGAAAAGAAAAAAAACTCGTAAGTAAAGGAGAAAGAGGAAAAACAAACAAATACAAATCAATGTATAAGGCCATGGTAATGAAACTAGCTGTAGAGATAGTGAGATAAGACAGGCAGAGTTATAGACTGGGGAGGGGAGGGGGGTGACAGTCACAGAGGGGGTCGTAAAACTTTAGAATAATGAGTGAGAAAACCTATATCCAAGTTTAAGCCATTATTTTTTGTGTCAAAAAGAAGAATCATTCTTAGTTCAAACGTTTTCCTTTCCTGCGTGGTTCTGAAATCCCCTTTAAGAACTAAAACATTGAGGTTTTCAATAGTGTGGTCTGGTTGTGAAAAATGATGTCCCACCGGTGTGCAGAAATCATCTTCTTTATGATTCTTAATGGAATGTCTGTGTAAATTCATCATTGTTTGCAATTTCTGTCCTATTTCCCCAACATAACATCCTTTGTTTCACCTACTGCATTGAATGAGGTATACCACATTACTAGAGGTACAGCTGTATGATCCCATGATATTGAAAATCCCATTTGTGTGTGTGACACTTTTGGATAGATTGATCTGGTTGCACAGTTTGCAACATTTTTTATTGCAGGGTTTGCTTCCATTATTGGTGACTTCATAATCAGAGTGAAATTTCCTGCTGATTAGTTTTTGTCTGAGGTTGGGTGGTTGCCTGAAAGACAATATTGCGGGTTGTTGGAATATTTTTTTCAGAGTATCATCTTCTGTTATAATGGGTTGTAAATCTTTGATTATCTTTTTTATCCCTTCTAGTGCTGGGTTGTATGTAGTGACTAGAGGGACACGGTTATTTGTTTTTTTCTCTTTGTATTGGAGGAGATTTTCTCTTCGGGTTTTCAAGGCTGTGTTTATGCTGTTGTTTATGGTTTTGTCTTTGTATCCTTTCTTATGGAAGGAGTCTGCCAGTGTTCTGAGATGTTTATCTCTGTCCCCTGGGTCTGAACATATTCAGTGGTATCTGATGGCCTGGCTGTGTATGATGGCCCGTTTAGTGTGTTGGGGGTGAAAACTGGAACTATGGAGATAGCTGCATTGGTCAGTCGGTTTTCTGTATATCGAAGTGTGAAGCTTGTCATCCCTGATTTTTTTTTTTTTTTTTAAGAGATTTTTTATTGAAACAAAAAGGTAGCGATTACAGTTGGGTACATCAAGCAAAGGAGTATAATGCGTTTCATCAAACACAAAAGTAAAGATAACATGACGTGAGAGTGGAGAACAAGTGGATACATTGTGTGGAGCCAAGAAACAAGTAGATGGTACCAAGTTGTTACTAACAGTACCAGATGGATCACGCTGGTGAAGGAAATAAAAACAAACAGGGGGGCTAGGCGGGGGGGGGGGCTGCACATTAGAGGTTACAAGGATACACCTGAAGTCCGTGACCAAGGGGGTCGGGGATGCTTCCTCAGGGGTTGGAAGAGTCAATTGAGAGTTAAAGGGTCCGCGAGAAATTTTTGGACGGGTTGAGGGTGTTTGCAGTGTGGGGGAGATATCCGGTAGACTGGATTCAGTGGATATCATCAGAAGAGAAGTAGGGTGAGGTTTCGGGGTAGAAGGAAAAGGTGCGTTTGAGATTTTCCTCGTCGTCAGGGGTGAGAGCGAAGGCGATGAAGGCATTCCATCTATTCCAAAAAGACTGAAGCTCCCGTGGGTGATCTGAATTAGTGTTGACTTTGTCCTTGTAAAGGAGGGATTTGAGTTTGTTTACCACCATCTTGAGGGTAGGGGGGAAGGACTCAGTCCAGGTCCTCAGAATGATACGTCTAGCGATTAGGAGGCATATGGAAGACCAATCTTTATCATGGGAGTTGGCCGACCAGAGGCCCAGTTCCTTGTCCCAGTAGCCAAAGATTAAGAGAAGGGGGTCTTTGGGAAGGAGGAGGAGGTTGACGAGCTGGATGTATTCTATGATCTGGTCCCAGAATGCCGAAATGTATGAGCAGGTCCAGAAACGATGGGCCAAGGAGGGCCTGGGAGTTCCACATAGGGGGCAGGAGGCCCGCTGATTGTTTGTTTTATCCACTAAGAAAGGTATGTGAGCTCGGTGGATGATTTTTAATTGTGTTTCTCTCCAGATTTCGTTGGGGGTTAATTTTATTGTGTAATTGTAGCCGTCCAGAATTTTTTGTTGAAGGTCTGGGGCGGAAAAGTCTTTTTCCCAGTTTGTAGCGTGGGATCCATTGTGAGGAAAGCTCGCTTTGCTCAGGATGAGTTTGTAGATTTCAGAGAGGGTGTAGGAGCCTTTTTGTATTAAAGAATCTAGCGTGCATTTGGAGACTCTCAGCTGGCTGTTGGGACAAGCCTTCCTGATAAAGCTTCTGGATTGTAGGAGGTGAAAGAAGTGGGATTTCGGTAAGGAGAATTCAGCTATTACAGAGTTCAAGTCTCGGAGTTCACCCGAGGAGGCCACGCAAAGGGAGGAAATATTGGTTAGGCCAGAGTTTTCCCACTGTAGGTAGACGTTGTTGTGAATCAGACCTGCCGGAAAGGCCGGATTGCCCCTGAGGGGGAGGTATGGGGATACAGACAATGGAAGTTTGAAGAGTTTCCTGTAGGATCTCCAGGCGATAGCAGTGTCTCTGAGCAGCAGATTATGCTGAATATATGGGGGAGTGTTCTTCCATTTGGAGTGGAGTAGTCCTGTCAGGGAGTAAGGATGGACCATCTCACTCTCTAGTGCATAGTTGGAGTATCTTGGAGTTTGAGTAATCCAGTCTAAGCTGAATCTTAATAGGGAAGCAATGTTGTATAGTCTGATGTTGGGGAGACCAGCGCCTCCATCGCGTCTGGGGAGATGAAGCTTGGTCAGAGCAATTCTAGGTCGCCTTCCTTTCCATATGAAAGAGGATAAGGACTTGTTGAGAATTTGGATGTCTTTGTGTTTCAACAATAGGGGGATAGTTTGGAGGGGATAGAGAAGGCGAGCGAAACTGACCATCTTTGCCAAGTGACATCTCCCCATAAGCGAGAGAGGAAGATCCATCCAGTTCTCCAGTTCCCGCTTGATCTTAGAAATAAGAGGAGGGTAGTTGATATGGTAGAGGGAGGAAGGGGACCTACCTATATTGATTCCCAGGTATGTGATGTGAGTTCTGGCGATAGAAAAAGGGGAGGAGAGGGCCCAGCCTGGGTTCCGGGAGGACCCTAGAGGGAGAATTTCACTTTTTCGGTAGTTTATTCGAAGGCCTGAATATTGTCTGAATTCCTCAAAGATGTTCTTGATGAGGGGGAGGTCAGCAGTGGGGTCAGATGTGAAGATGAGGATGTCATCGGCAAAGAGGGAGGATCGAAGGGAAGAGTCCCCTATTTTGATACCATGGAGGGGGGCAATGTGATTAATGTATCTAGAGAGTGGCTCTAACGCAATATTAAATAGAAGGGGGGACAAAGGGCAGCCTTGCCTGGTGCCTTTCGAGAGCTTAAATTCAGGGGTGAGGAGACCAGCCACCATCAGCCTGGCCGCAGGAGCTTGGTACATTGCTTTTATAAAGTGGGTAAAGGGGCCATTGAATCCCAGTCTAGATAGTACCAAGTGAAGCCAGTCGAAGCTAACATTGTCAAATGCTTTCTCTGCGTCCAGGGTGATGATGGCTCGGTCTCCTGTTGGGTCTAGTCTGGCACTCTCGAGGACCGCGAGTACCTTCCTGATATTGAGCGTGGCAGTTCTGCCTTTTACAAAGCCGGATTGAGCGGGGTCGATCAGATGGGGAATAATCTTGGCCAGCCTTTGCGCTATAATCTTCGAGAGAATTTTTGCATCTATGTTTAAAAGGGATATGGGCCTGTAGGAGCCGGGATCTGTGGGGTCTTTGCCTTTTTTTTCTATGAGCTTAATGGTAGCCTGGTTGCTAGTTGGGGGGTAGGGACCTCCCTGCCATATATGGGTGTAGAGGGCCTGGAGGGTGGGTGTAATTTTGTCTCGAAGGATCTTGAAAAACTCCCCCGTGAAGCCATCAGGCCCCGGGGCTTTGGCAGGAGTGAGATGGGAAATTGTATCTCTGACATCTCGTTCGGTTATGGGTGAGTTTAGTTGAGCCAGATGCTCCGGGGAGATTGTTGGGAGATGGAGCTGGTCGAGGTAGGAATTGGCCTTCTCTAGGTTAATCTGATCTGGGGCGTAGAGGGAAGCATAGAAGTTTACCATAACTTGGCTTAGTTCGTGTGGATCAGTCTTAAGGTCGCCCGCGGGGTCACGTAGAGAGGTGATTTGTGTGGGTTTATAGGGTTTACAAAGTCTCGCTAGTAGTTTTCCGGCTTTGTTGCCAAATTTATGAAGTGAGGCTTCTAGTTTTGACCTTTTTATAGCTTCCAAAGTGTCAGCCCTTGAGTCAAAAGAGAGTTTAGCTGATTGCCAAGCTGTTTTGTTTTCAGGGGTGTTGTTCTGGCAGAGAGCCTGTTGGGCAGACCTGAGTTTGTAGCTCGCCTCCTTATAGCTGGAAAGGGCTCGTCTTTTAAAGGCAGCCGCATAGGAGATTATCCTTCCCCTGAGGAAGGCCTTACCAGCCTCCCAGAATAGAGTCGGATTATCTGCCTGGGGGTGGTTATGGGTGATGTAGTCATCCCATTCGGATTCAAGGAATTGGTGGAAGTCTTTGTTACCTTGGAGAAAAGAGGGAAATCTCCAGGTGGGAGTGAAGTGGGTGGGGGGTTCAATTGTTATTTTGATGGACGTGGGAGCGTGGTCAGAGATGGCTATTTCGTGTATGTCAGATTCGACGATTTTGGGGACTAGGGAGCTAGTGCAGAAGAAGTAGTCAATTCTAGTCAGGGCGTTGTGTGGGTGGGAGAAGAATGTAAACTCTTTATCTAGTGGGTGTTGGAGCCTCCATATGTCGGTTAAGCCTAGACTGTCGATGACTGTTGATAGAAGAGTTGGGGGGGGATGTGGGTTGGTGGCTTGGGGCTTCGAGGATGCTTTGTCTTCCAAGAGGGACATGTGGCTATTGAAATCACCTCCCACAATGTGGGGGGTACCAGGGTGTTTTAAAAGAAATGTGGACATGTCCTTAAAGAAAGCTTTATTTGGGTTGTTGGGGGCATAGACGCTGGATATTAGGTAATTAGTTTTGTGCATTTCTATATGGACCGAGATCATCCGACCCTGGTCGTCTGTGACATGTGAGAGTACCTTGTGTGATAGGGTCTTATTGATTAGTATCAGGGTGCCTGCTTTTCGAGAGATAGCCTCGGACCCATAAACGGATCCAACCCAGAGCTTCTGCATGAGAGGAAATTCTGATTGGGAAAGGTGCGACTCTTGGAGTAGGGCGATATCTGCTTTCAATCGTTTTAAGTGGCGAAGAACCTTCATCCTCTTGATAGGGGAGCGGAGACCCTTAATATTCCAGGAGATAATTCTCACGGAGGGGGGTTAGGAGAGAGGGGTGACGTCGTGTGATGAGTAGCATAGGTTCCCTGAGGGGGGTTTAGTACGGGTAAAGTAGTAGGGCTGGACCTGTATGTTGTCATCTGATAAGCTAGTAAGGAGAAATTGCGGGGGGTTGAGTGCAGCGTGGGGTGGGGAAGGAGAGAGAAGGTACAAATAAGAGGAAATAAAGCAAAACAGAAACCTTCTAGGCACTTCACTTTTTTCCACATGGGTAACTGCCTATGACGACTCCCTCTGCACCTCATGTGATTGGGTGACAGTATATCTGGGCCGTGAAGGAGGCACCATTAACCTCATCCAACCATAGCTGGGAAGATTGTGGAGCAGGAGTCATATGCAGGAAGACATGTGGAATACTAAAACAACAAGAAAACATGCACTGCTAGACAGGCATTAACGAGGCAAAATTAGCAGGACATTAGAGATATGTAGCTGATGGAAGAAGTTACTGGCAGCAGCATGCAGCCCTTCATCCAGGAGGGGAGTTGCTCGGGGCTCTTGCTCATATGGAATGGTTGGGCCAAGGGAGAAGGTTGATTGAACTGATTCTCACCTGGTGGCCAAGTTCAGTGGGTGGGAATGTCGGATGTTCCGGAGATCTTGGGTCTCTTGGGGGAGTCCTTACGTGGGCTTCTTTGATCCAGGGGTCTTGTAGAGTGGGAAGAAGGGCTCCCTTGGACTCCGTGAGGGGGAGGACGTAGGGAGCGGAGGAAGAGTTCGGCTTCAGCGGGGTCTTGGAAAGCAAGCTGGTCTCCATTGGGTCCCCGAAGTTGCAGCGTTGCAGGAAAGGCTAATGTAAATTTGATGTTCTTTTGGAACAATTGTGCACACACGCTCTGGAAGGCCTTTCTCTTCTTGGAGACTTCCACCGAATAATCAGCGAAGACGAGAATTTTTACGCCGTCAACTTGGAGAGATCTGTTTTGTCTAAATTTCTGTAAGATGTTAGATTTGTCCGAGTAATTGAGGTATCTAGCTATGATAGGGCGAGGGGTGGTGCGGTCGTTTCTCAGTGGTCCAAGACGGTGAGCCTGTTCGACCAGAGCAGGAGAGGAAAGGCCCAAGGCCTCGGGAATCCGGTTGGCACAGAATTCGGCAAGGTTGTGAGCAGGGAGGGACTCCGGAATACCCACGAATCGCAGGTTGTTCCTTCTAGACCTATTTTCAAGGTCGTCTAGTTTTTGGAGTATAAACTGGTTGGTTTTCTCTTGAGACTGTTCGAGTCCCTGCATTTGGTAGAGTTCGTCTTCCAGGTTTGATATGCGGTGTTCTGCTTCGTTGAGCCTAACAGAATGTTCTTTCAGGTCTTTGTGGATAAGTGCCATGCTGGCTTGGATGGCTCTCTGAACAGATTGTTCGATCGTTGGGGTGAGAAGGGCCGCCACTGCACGTGCTATACGATCGGTGTCAGAGTCCTTGGATCCCTGAGGTGTCTGTTGAGATGGAGCGCTGGTGTCCATGTCGGGGTCTCCTTGGGCAGTGTTGTCAGGTCCACTTCGTTCGTGTTGATTCTGGTCGTTCGGTCTCAGAACGAGCGGTTGGACGTTCGCTTGAACGATCGGAAGTGCGTTGTCCGAAGCCGCGGCTGAGCAGGCCGGAGCCGGGGCCTCGGTTTCGAGCCGACGTGCCGGGAGTGATCTGGCTGCTCCTTTCTCCACGAAACGATCCATCTGACGAGCAGAAGAGGTTGTTGAGGGAGGTGAGAAGTGCAAAGGGCAAAATCGGCCGGTTTTACAGGCAGAATCTGAGGGCAGAAAGGGAGCTAGCTGAGAGCACAGCTACTCCATGTGGCGCCGGAACCGGAAGTGTCATCCCTGATTTATACTGTAGTGTCTAGGAAGTTGACATGTGTGTCTGAATAATCCATTTTTAGTTTGATAGATGGATGAAAGGTGTTGATCAATGAGCCAAACTTTTTTAAATTTTCTTCACCTTCAGTCCATATCATGAATATATAAACAATATAACGATAATATCTGTATGGCTTATGTTGTATGCCGTTCAGGAATTTTTCCTCCAGGTCAGCCATAAATAAATTTGCATATTGGGGTGCCATTTTACTTCCCATAGCAGTACCCATACACTGGAGATAGATGTCATTGTTGAAAGTGAAGCAGTTGTGTGTAAGAATGAATTCGATGAGCTGTGTAACATCCTCAGCAGTGTATTTGTGGTTTGGTGAGGATGATAAGAATCTGTGACATGCAGCCAATCCATCTGGCAAACAAGTCCTTTCCCCAAGTTTAGTCCACTTTAGCAATAAAACAATTACAGTTCCTGGCTCGATTATCTTCCGGTTGCAAAAAGCAATGACTGGCAGCCTTGCAGGTGAAACCTGGACGTGCCCCCAAATGTAGCCATGTACTCCCTCAGGAGTGGCTGATAGTTGTGGTCCACCTGCCTGATGCCCTCAATCACATGATTTCCACACACCCGGAATCACTGAACAGGCCGGTACTTTGTTTTGTTGTTTTGTTTAAGGGTTAAACTTGGATAGGGATAGGGATGATTGTGGGATGCCCAGTATTTGAACATGGGACCTTCTTAATACACCTCTGGTATATAGACTTCTTCTCCTCCAGCACATTACTTGCTGACCATTACTCTTCTCCTTTCCTCACTCCAGCTCTCACTTGCTGACTCTTACACTGCTGTTTCCCTGGTCCGAAAGGAAATTTATCAGACCTCCATGACACTTCTTCTTCACCACAGCTAGCACATGGTGAGGCCTGCTCTGTCTGCTAGCAGGGCCTCAAAACCACCCTTTGTGGGTAAAGATCACAGATTTCTTGCTGTGAAACCATAGACCCTCCTTTGTGTAACTAATTACATTGGTGCTAGCTGGGCCTTGGATGAACTACAACTCCCAGCCCATCTATCTTCAAGACCCATCCAGCCTGTCCTGGGGTCTAATGGCTCTCCTTCCCCTTGGTTGGCTCCTCCCGACCTCTACAAACTGCACACATTCCTCTTAGCCTGTCTCAGCCTTTTCATGCAACTCCAAGGGGCCGCCACTCACCGACTATTTGGTGGATCCTTTAAAGAGTCTCCTTCCGTGTAGAACTCAGCTGCTCGTCTGCTTCCTTATGTCACCCCAGGAGCCGACTCCCACTCCCGGCTGCACCCAAGCCCCAGGCCTCAGCTTCACCCTCCCAGATTGGGGGCTCCCCTCCCAGGTGAGGCCTGATCCGCAGCTCCAGCTACATCCTCATCTCTTCCACCCAAACTCTCCTGACACCTGCTGGCAGATTGCTGTATTTAAGGAGGCCTGCCCCCTGCCAATCCAAGTGGTGGATTGGTTAGGGCTCCTTGTCATACATCAGGAAGTGACACCTCCTCCTCTATCCCCCCTTCTAGAGCTTTCCTAGCTCAAAGGGGAGGAATCTCCAAGGGGTGTCCCTTCCCTCCATCTCCAGTCAATCCCCTGAGCCACTTCCTAGCCCAGATAATAAACATTCAGGCCTGCACCTACAGTCAGGCCTGACTAGATTTTTCCTCTCCTGCCAAAAAACTACAAAAGTAAAGCGCCTACACTATGGGGGGTGCTACAGAGTGAATACACTAAGGTAAGGGGGGGGGGTTACTAATATAAGGGGAAGCCTTTATATTAGTGTCCCCCTTACCTTAGTGTATTTCTTCCGAGTCCCCCTCTTACGTCAGTTACCCCACCCCACAGACTTTGTGTGACCAGGGCAACTAGGCTGGACCTATCACTGACCGTATCTCCTCTGTAGGGCTGCTCTGTTCAGGGCTGTAGGGGCACTGAGGGCAGTCTCAGTCAGGAAAAAAATAAAATCCACAAAACAATAAAGGAAAGGTTTCATACAATAGCATATAGCAATATCCCCCCCCTCCTCTTTTCTTTGCGGACCTCCAGCATCACACAACCTGCTTTGGTTGTTGCACATCATAAGCTATGTAAGTGAATTGTGTTTATGATCTTCATTCTTTGGGAGACTGTATGGTCATGTCTGTACCTCTGTCTATATGCATACTCACTATACTTTTGTACCTTAGAGAGCATCATGATTTGTTATCCAAGGGCAGTTCCCTGAGGAAGACCATCAAAGTTTAAATGAATTTTACAATCAGGAAAATTGCTATATGTTGGAAGAAACCTTTCCTTTATTGTTTGTCAACAAGGTTTACATTTACTTCCCCCTACAGTGGTGTTTACAGGGGTCATTTTAACTTTTTTTTTTCCATTTTCTTTTGGCATCTCTCTTGCCCCTCTCCCTTGTGGATTTTGTTTTGTACAAATTTTGGGGCTGATACCTATCATTAGTGTGTATTAGCTGCATCAGGGATATATACAGTATCTCATAAAAGTGAGTACACCCCTCACATTTTTGTAAATATTTTATTACATCTTTTCATGTGACAACACTGAAGAAATTACACTTTGGTACAATGTAAAGTAGTGAATGTACAGCTTGTATAACAGTGTAAATTTGCTGTCCCCTCAAAATAACTCAACACACAGCCATTAATGTCTAAACCGCTGGCAACAAAAGTGAGTACACCCCTAAGTGAAAATGTCCAAATTGGGCCAAAAGTGTTAATATTTTGTGTGGCTATCATTATTCTCCAGCGCTGCTTTAACCCTCTTGGGCATGGAGTTCACCAGAGCTTCACAGGTTGCCACTGGAGTCCTCTTCCACTCCTCCATGACAACATCACGGAGCTGGTGGATGTTAGAGACCTTGCACTACTCCACCTTCCATTTGAGGATGCCCCACAGATGCTCAATAGGGTTTAGGTCTGGAGACATGCTTGGCCAGTCCATCACCTTTACCCTCAGCTTCTTTAGCAAGGCAGTGGTCGTCTTGGAGGTGTGTTTGGGGTCATTATCATGTTGGAATACTGCCCTGTGGCCCAGTCTCAGAAGGGAGGGGATCATGCTCTGCTTCAGTATGTCACAGTACATGTTGGCATTCATGGTTCCCTCAATGAACTGTAGCTCCCCAGTGCCGGCGGCACTCATGCAGCCCCAGACCATGACACTCCCATCACCATGCTTGACTGTAGGCAAGACACACTTGTCTTTGTACTCCTTACCTGGTTGCCGCCACACACACTTGACACCATCTGAACTAAATAAGTTTATCTTGGTCTCATCAGACCACAGGACATGATTCTACTAATCCAATAATGTTTGCTGGCTTTCTTGTGCATCATCTTTAGAAGGGGCTTCCTTCTGGGAATAGAGCTATGCAGACCAATTTGATGCAGTCTGTGGCGTTTGGTCTGAGCACTGACAGGCTGACCCCCCACTCCTCCAACTTCTGCAGCAATGCTGGCAGCACTCATGCATCAATTTCAATATCTTGGGCTCATCAGACCACAGGGCATGGTTCCAGTAATCAATTTCCTTAGTCTGCTTGTCTTCAACAAACTGTTTGCGGGCTTTCTTGTGCATCATCTTTAGAAGAGACTTCCTTCTGGGACGACAGCCATGCAGACCAATTTGATGCAGTGTGCGGCGTATGGTATGAGCCCTGACAGGCTGACCCCCCACCCCTTCAACCTCTGCAGCAATGCTGGCAGCACTCATACATCTATTTCCCAAAGACATCCTCTGAATATGACCCTGAGCATGCGCACTCAACTTCTTTGGTCGACCATGGAGAGGCCTGTTTTGAGTGGAACCTGTCCTGTTAAACCGCTGTATGATCTTGGCCACTGGGCTACAGCTCAGTTTCAGGGTCTTAGCAATCTTCTTATAGCCTAGGCCATCTTTATGTAGAGCAAGAATTCTTTTTTTCAGATCCTCAGAGAGGTCTTTGCCATGAGGTGCCATGTTGAACTTCCAGTGACAAGTATGTGACAGTGAGAGAGATAACATCAAATTTAACACACCTGCTCCCCATTCACACCTGAGACCTTGTAACACAAATTTGTCACATGACACCGGGGAGGGAAAATGGCAAATTGGGCCCAAATTGGACATTTTCACTTAGGGGTGTACTCACTTTTGTTGCCAGCGGTTTAGTTATTTTGAGGGGACAGCAAATTTATAGTTATACAAACCTTACACTCACTACTTTACATTGTAGCAAAGGGTCATTTCTTCAGTGTTAAATTGTAAAATATTTACAAAATGTGAGGGGTGTACTCACTTTTGTGAGATACTGTATATATTACTGTATATATATATATATATATATATATATATATATATATATATATATACATATACACCATTCAGTCTCAGTCAGGCCATGGTCCTCTTGCTTGTCTGCTTCTTCATCCTCCAGGCTCTAACTGGACTCCTCCCGCTCCTGCCACAGACTGTCACTGAAGCTCAACCAGACCATGAGCACGTTTTGGTGATGGTCCTCCTTCTGCTCCTGACCTCCATCATTCCTCGTCATTCTGTCAGACAGTGCTCCCCCATTTGATTCCCGGTAATCCCGCTCTCGGCTCCCTCTCCTACAATTTGAAAAAGGCGCCCGAGCCTGTCCAAGCCTGGCCAGCTGGGCTGCGGCCATATTTTTTATGGGCCATAACAGATGTTTATTGGTAAAGGGAACTTTTTGCATATTTTAAGCAAATACATATTTACAATGATTTGGAAAATGATTTAGAAAATGATTTGAGGCTAATCTCCATATTTTATATGCTTTATGTTTCATATTTTCATGACTACTTTTCACATTTGTATTTCTACTTCTGGTGGCTGCATGTTTAATGGGTAGATTGGTTCACATCCTTACCGAGCAACTGCTAAAATAAAGTTATTTAGTAATAAAGAAGTTACATTTTTTTTCAATCAAGCTGAACAGACTCATAAACTGGCACTGATAAAGGGGAACAGCAAAGTTCAACCACTGTACAGTGCTACAAAATAGGAATGTTTTCTTTTATATTGTTGGGTTTAGTAACACTTTAATTTGAGTAAGATCACTAGACAAGGCGCCTACATTGCATTGCACTTCTATAAAAGCGCTTGTAGAAAAACAAACTGATAATCAATTTGTCAAACTTGTTGCATGTTTTTAGTTTTCTGCTATATGGAAGAACTGCTTTGGTAAATTGATGAAAGTAATCCTGAATTTTATTTAGCAAAATAAAAGCATTACACATCCAAAATAAAAAAAAAAAAAAATATATTTATCAAAGACTTCACAGATTGCAAAGATCCTTAATTGGCATACTATCTTGAAAATAACTAAATCATGTTTAAAAAAATGAAAATTTAGAGCTGCAAGTTCCTGTGGTTAGTAAACCTGCCCAGACATAGAACATCATTAATTTTATTTTTCCAACAAGAGAGAACAAAATAATCCAAAAGGAACAGCAAAAAAGTTTGAATTTTTCATAAAAGTTTATAAATAATATTAATAATAATAATCTATATTAATATTAATATCGTTTACTGATAATCTTGTTTCATCTAATTAGCATAAGACTTCTGATTATGAGTCTACCGTTAAAGCAACCCTGTTGCTGGTTTATCAATTAAAAACAAAACTGCATAAGATGACCTTTTATACTAAAATGTCCTACTGTCCATTTCTTGGTTTAGTCTGTTTAAAGTCATTGTCTCCAGTCGGGTATTTACATGATTTGACACACGTGTTTTGGATGTCTATGTTCCCTTTTACTGTGGCTCTGTACATCTACCCATATGTCATTACTGTGTCCTGTAGTTACATAGAGGCTGGTGGTTAGAACCTCAGCATTTAAAAGGGAACCAAGCACCTGAGACACATGAAACTGTGTCAGATGTGAGGATTCTACTGGAGGCTGTAGCTCTTAAACAGGGCAAAGAGTTGAGGAATGGGCAGGTGAAAAAATGGGTATTATTGATCTTCATTTGCAGTTTATTTTACCTTAAAAACAGAAACAGCTACACTACTTTAAATAAAACCATGACAGCTGCATTAATTCTGTGAAAATGACTATCTTGCCCATACTCTTGTATTACTTTCGCACTCTACCAGTGCGAGTTCCGTTGCATTCTCTCCGGTTGCACCAAAGCAGAATCTTCCAATTTATCTGGGCCAATAAACACCCCAGGATCTCCAGTGCGACCCTCTTGACACGCAGGCTACAGGGGAGCCTGGGGGTTCCCAATATCGTCAAATACTACTTGGCCGCCCAGATCACCCAATTATCCCTGCTTCATGCTACATTTGATACTCCACTGTGTCTTCTCTTGGAATTACCAAACTGTGCTCCCATCACCATGCCAACCCTCTTCTGGCTATAGCCCATAACCTCCGCCCATCAACTTTGAGCCCGCTCATGCATCATAGCCTACTGGGACTCTGTGCGGTACTCCGCTTGCCTCATGTTGCCCTTTCTGTCCTTGCTCCCAGTCACAAATAATCCTCTCTTTCCCCCGGGTCTGGACCAACCACAGGCATTCTCTTGTTGGGTCGCTAATGGGTTCTCTCATGTTCGGCATTTCCTAACCGCCAGATAATTTCCCACGTGGGCTTCGCTTTGGGAGACTCATTATGTTCCGCTACCTCCAACTTCAGCATTGGCTCACCTTGCTGCACAGGACTACTACATACCCATTCCAGAGAACTACATTCAAACACATATGCCTACACTCCTCGGGGTCCCCAGGCCTCATCTCGGCTCTCTATGCTTTTCTGAATAACCGTTCATCTCATACCTCTCTCACCTACTGTATGTAGACCAGTGGCAATGGGATTTGGCGACCGAAACAGACTTGGCGGACTGGAGTGAGGCCTGGTCTTCTGTGGCCAAATGCTCATTTAATACAGCCACTTTGGAGGCGGCATATAAGGTGCTTCTACACTGGTATTGGGTCCCTGCTCGCATAGCCCATGCCAATCCATCCTACAGCGACCAATGTTTCCGGGGTTGTGACCATCTGGGTGACGTCATACTAATATGGTGGAAATGCCCTACACTAATAGGCTTCTGATCGCGGGTATTTGGCCTCCTAGTCACGTTGTTTCACCTACTTGTACCAAAAGAGGCCAAGTTTGCCTTACTGCACTGCTCAATTCCAGGTCTGTTTTCTTATCAACGGAAACTTGCCTCCTACCTATTTCTGTCAGCCAAAAGAACTATTGCCCAAGCCTGGAAAAAGCTATCTGTCCCCTTTCAGGGGGGTGAAAGATCGCATGACCGCGTTGATATTTAATGAACAGATGTCGAGCATCTGTGGGGACACTCATGCCAAGTTCCTCAAAATTTGGGAGCCATGGCTGTCATATACCTTTCCTACCCTCTCCCCAGCTAGCTTAAGCCTCCTGTGATGGATGGTCCAGAGGTTCCTATGCCCCTCCCTGTCTCCTGGTCCCCATCCTTCTGGCCTCCCTTTCTTTCCTAGACTCCCCTATCTCTTCTCTAGCTCCCTACTCGACAGGTGAGCAACCTTCCTCTCTTTACCTTTCCGCCTAACTCTCTTCTGTTTTTGGCTCCTCTATTCCTGTTGATTAAGTTTTGGTTGTACACTGCGCCACCTTGTGGGTTTTGATGGGCCTAGGAGGTGCCCCGTAGTTGTGGGGAGCCTCTCTGGGACCCCTGACTCCTGAAGGTACCATTCGCACTTAAATTTAATACTGTTGTGTTAGCTCTCATTTTTTCTGTTTGTCGCTTTATTATTGCCCTTCTAATGATCTAATACTCATGTTAACTTCAATGCTAGCCCCTGAGTGGGCAGAACTTTTGCATAATTAACCACCTGTTAAAACTGAATAAAAAAGATTGAAACAGAAATAAAACCATGACAAATGTGTAGGCCGGTGCAGTTTATCCTCTTCTCTGTAAGTGACTGCTGTACAGAGAGAATGGAGATTGAGAGGGTTTCTGTTCCTCTGCAACCTCTGTAAGTGTTATCAGGGGAGCAGCTGTCTGATTGGACACAGCATTACTGCTTCCACAGCCATCCTGAGTGAGGGCAAATAAATAGCACTGTCCCACTGCAGCTGGTGCGCATTGGCAAAGTGAATAGGGTAGGGACAGAGCAGGGCTAACACTGCTGGCTCTGCTATCTGGAGACTTAGAGAGCTGGGGCAAGGATCCTTCTATCAGTCTACTAAGTGTGCCTACACCACTGCTCTGCCTTCATTGAGATCCTGTTCAGGTAACGCAACAATTATTAAGGCAACATCTCAAGTGCTAGTGTTATAGTACGGCCAATGTTGCTGAGAACTGTTACACTTGAATTGCCCATGGTGTAAAGTCTCTGATGCCATATTAGTTGGGACTGCTAAGTAAGCACCCTCCCACTGTCCTCCAAGTGTTATTTGTTACATTTAATTAACCAAATAATAAATTATTACTTTGGTTTCTGTGTGCCTTTACTCTATCGTGGGTGCCAATCAACTGGCTCTGCCCAGAGTATTGGGATAAACTGTGAGTTACTTGGCATTTTGGAAGTAACTGTGAGTAACTTGGAGTATTGGGAGTACTTGGGAGTACTGAGAGTAACTTGGAGTATTGGGAATAACTGTGAGCAGCTTGGAGGACCGGAAGTAGCTAGGATTACAGGGAGTAATTTTGAGTAAGTGGAGTACTGAGATTAGATTCGTTTGGAGTAACTTGGAGTCATTTTGGAATAACTTGGAGTAGTTCAAAGTTACTTGGAGTAGTCTAGGGAAAACTTGAAGTACTGGGGTAAACTGGAGTAACTTGATATCCCCATTAGAGTAGTGGGTAAAATGTCCAACAGGAGTGGTGCTACGACCAAGTGCACGTCTTGCTCCATGTATACATTCCTTGAAGAATGTTTGAGCGTGAATACTGCTGTGCGAGATGTGAGCTAGTTGTTTCTCAGGAAGCCTTGATCCTGGATCTAGAGATTTAGGTGGCAACACTGAAAATAATCAACAACTTGGAAAGGAGTTTGGGAATTGGCGGGGGGCAATATAGAGTGGGATGAGGATATGGAGGTACAGGAGCCAGAGGTAGGTAGCCGGGTGACAATTAGAAGGAGGGCTAAAGGTGAAGAGCCTTATGGAGGCTAGTCCATCCCAACAATTATGCCAAGTTGCATGATGTTGGAGATATATGCTCAGGGGTGGCATTGCTGGAGCAGCCCCCTCCCCTAGCTGCTCAGGGAATTAATGATCCACTAAGGAGGAGGGCAAGGATACAGCCAAGGTTAGGCAGGTACTGGTGATAGGGGACCCAATTATTAGGAGGACAGATAGGGTAATCTGTCAAAAGACAATGATAGCAAAACAGTATGTTGTTTACTGGGAGCTTGGGTCTGGCATATTGTGGATTTGATGGATAGATTGTTGAGGCTGGGGAGGTTCCTGGTGTCATGGTACATTTTGGTACCAATGACAAAGTAAGAGGAAGGTGGAGCATTCTAAAAAAATATTTCAGGGACTTAGGGGCCATATTGAAGAAACGGACCTCCAAGGTGGTATTCTCAGAGATACTGCCTATATCTTGAGCCACGCCACAGAGGCAGTAGGAGCTTAGGGAACTTAACAAGTGGCTGAGAAATTGGTGCAGGAAGGATGGTTTCGGGTTCCTGGAGAACTGGGCTGACTTCTCAGTCAGTTTCTGGCTCTTTAGTAGGGATAGGCTGCACCTAAATTGGGAGGGTACAGCTCCGTTATGGAGAGGATAGCTAAAAAGTTGGAGGGGCTTTTAAACTAGGTGGCGGGAAGGAGGGAGGGGGGATCAGAGGAAGTGATAGCAAGCAGTGAGCAAAGGTCAGAGGGTACTTGTGGTAATATAACCGTAATACATAGACCCTGGGTTAGTGAATTGGCAAAACCTAATCACAGCCATAGAAATTCCGAAGTGGAAAAAATATGCACCCGTACAAAGGCATTTTCACAAATGCCAGGAGCCTAGCCAACAAAATGGAAGAGCTGGAGCTGCTGATACATGAGGAGGATTTACACTTTGTGGGAATATCAGAAACTTAGTTTAACACCTCACATAATTGGTCAGCATCTATCCAGGGATATTCTTCGTATCGGAGGGACAGGGAGCGTAGAAGAGGGGGTGGGATGTGCCTATATACTGTGTATTAAGAATGATTAATGTGTGGATGTGAGGGATGACATGAGGGGCGGGGGGGGGGTGGAATACCTGTGAGTGGAACTTCAATGGGAAGAGAGAAGAGGGAAATTAATGGTGGGGGTATGCTATAGGCCCCTTAACCTGAAAGATGAGAAAAAGTTGGATCTCTTGTCACAGACAGAAATGGCGGCATGACAGGGAAATGTCATCATAATAGGGGACTTCAGTTATCCAGATGTTGACTGGGCAGAAGCAACAGTTCACTCATTTAGGGCCCATCATTTCTTAAATGTCTTACAGAACCACTTTATGTCCCAATTGGGGGATGCCCTGACTAGAAAGAATGCATTGCTGGATTTATCAATTATAAATAACTCAGATGTAGAAATACGGGACAGTTTGGGAACCAGCAATCACAGGATAATTACATTCAGCATAAATCATAGGAAAAGGAGGCAAAGGGGTAGTAAAAGAACACTAAATTTCAAAGGAATCAACTTTTCTAAACTGTGAAAAATACTACAAGATATCAAATGGGACCAAATCCTAGAAATATTGAATATTGAGGCAAAATGGCAATACTTTTGGAACATACTAAATACAGGTATCATCCAGTGCATTCTAATGGGCAATAAATATAAAACAGCTAAGATTAAACCTGGGTGGTTAAACTTTAACATATAAAAACAAATTAAAGAGAAAAAATGTCCTTTATAAAATATAAAGCCTAGGGGTCATTATCAGCATTCCAACACTACAAGGAATGCAATAAGAAATTTAAGAACGCAATCAGGGAAGCTAAAATAGACTAGAGAGTAAAAAAAAAATCCCAAGAAATGTTTTAAATATTTTAACAATAAAAAAGCAAGGTCAAAGCATATTAAAAAAAATAAAGAATGATGAAGGGAAGTTGTTACAAATGACAAGGAGAAGGCAACTGCACTAAATACGTTCTTCTTTACAAAGAAAAAGGAGGGGCATAACAACCATGAGTGCATTGTTAGCAACACGTCACAGGATGTATCCTTGTGGATAACTGAGGCTGGTGTCCGAAATAGACTTGAAAATCTTAACACAAATAAATCACCAGGACCAGATGGCTTACACCCAAGAGTTCTCAAAGAACTCAGTCAGGTTATAGCCAGGCCATTATTCTTAATTTTTCTGGATAGCTTAATGACAGGAATGGTGACAGCTGATTGGGGAAAGGCCAACATGGTACCAATATTTAAAAAAGGGCAGAGATATATTCCTGGAAACTACAGCCTAGTCAGTCTAACATCAATAGTATGCAAACTATTGGAGGGGATGATAAGGGAATAAATCCAAGAATTTGCTGATGAAAACAGTATCATTAGTAGTAATCGGCATAGGTTTATGAAAGGTCATTCTTGCCAGACCAATCTGTTAACATTCTATGAGGAAGTGAGCTTCCATCAAGATAAGGGAAAGCTGGATGTGGTGTATCTGGATTTTGCAAAAGCATTTGGAACAGTCCTACATAAATGCTTAATTTACAAACTGAGGTCTGTAGGCATGAACCATAGGGTATGTACATGGATAGAAAACTGGTAACAGGGGCATGTTCAATGGGTGGTGATAAATAGCATGTACACAGAATGGTCTGGAGTGGTAAGTGGGGTACCTCAAGGCTCTGTCCTGGGACAAAATCTCTTCAATCTATAAATGACATAGAGGTTGGTGTAAATAGTTCAATCTCAGTGTTTGCTGACCAAACAAAGCTAAGTAGGACAATAACTTCACAGCAAGATATAGAAACTAGAGTTGAGCGAACACCTGGAAGTTCGGGTTCTGCTGGTCCGTCCGAACTTCGGGACAAAGTCCGGGTCCGGGTCCGGACGGAACCCGAACGATCGCACGGACAACGAACCCCATTGAAATCAATGGGGACCCGAACTTTTAGGCACAAAAATGGCTGTAGGAAAGTCCTGGAAAGCCCCAGAGGGCTGCAAAAGGAAGTAAAATGGGGGTAAGGGTAGGGCAAGTGCCCTACAAAAAAATGGGGACAGGGAAATAACTGTAAATATTTTTAAAAAAATAAAAACATAAAAAAAGCAAAAATGGAGGTGAATGTGGATCATCTTCAAACTGTGTCTGAAAAGTATTAATTAACGGTAGAAGCCATATAACTGTTCTAAAATCATCTTCAAACTAGGGCAAGTGCCCTACAAAT
>BLSH010230327.1:1477683-1491842 GCA_018402905.1 Glandirana rugosa
GAGGCTAGTGGGTCGACTGGGCAGTCGTACGGGCGAAGGATACCTGTGGTCTCCGAGTCGAGCGGAAACTATCTGATTCCTGACACAAGTGTAGTCGAGGCCAGGACGTCGTAGGTCTAGGATGGGATGGGAAACAGAACCTTCAACTACGAAGTCTCTAGCGGTGTCCTCGTCAGGAAAGGGTTGCGGTCCCCGGATTCCGTAATAATGTAGGTCAACGGCAAAAGAGGGCATTCTACTCGGGTCGTCTTGTCTTGATACTACACCCTCTGACTCTTGATGATCGCTATACGGGAGAAAACGGCAACTGGATGTAATAATGCCTTAGGCCCCTGGCGTTGGGAAAGGACTGCTCCTGTGGCGATCTCTGAAGCATCAACTTCCAAGACAAAGGGTAGGGTAGGATCTGGATGCTGCAGGACCGGAGCTGATGTGAACACAGTCCTTAGTCTATCAAAGGCGAGCTGAGCCTCTGGTGTCCATAGGAAGCGGGCATGCTGACGGGTCAGCTGGGTGATCGGAGCAATGATGCCAGAGAAGTTCTTAATAAACCTCCGATAGAAATTTGAAAAGCCCACAAATCTCTGGGCGCCTTTCTTGTCGGTGGTGTGGAGATGACTAGACCCAGAAAATGGATAGTGGTCTTCTCAAAATCACACTTCTCAGCTTTTGCATATAGTCCATGTTTCCTTAAAGTGAGTAGGACTTTCTTAACGTGGGTCCTGTGTAATTCCAGAGTAGCAGAGAAGATCAGAATATCATCCAGGTAGACAATCAGGAAGTGGTCAAGAAATTCTCTGAAGATGTTATTCACAAAATGCTGAAAAGTGGCTGGAGCATTGCATAGTCCAAAAGGCATGACAAGATATTCAAAATGTCCAAAGCAAGTTCGGAATGCTGTTTTCCACTCATCTCCTTCTCGAATCTGCACCAAGTTGTATGCCCCTCTCAAGTCCAACTTGGTGAAGATTTGGGCATCATTCCACTGGGTATCAGCGGCCCATCGGCGGAAATCCACCATATAGTCCTCCACTGTACGCCGACCTTGTTGCAGGGAGTGTAGGGCAGACTCTACTGTAGTGGTGCGCTGAGGATCATCGTACAGCAAAGACATGGCCTCAAAGAATGCATCTACCGAGGTGACGGCAGGATCCTTCTGCTCCAAGAGATGGTGAGCCCAGGACTGGGGTTCATCAGATAGTAGTGAGATGATGAATCCCACTTTAATAGTCTCTTAGGAAAAAGTCTGTGGTTGCAGGGTCAAGTAGAGCAAGCCTTTTTAAATGCCCTGAACTTCCTTCGGTCACCCATGAAGCGTTCAGGTGTGGGGACCCTTGATTCAGGGGATGGAACACACACAGCAGTGGCTTGAGCTGGTTGCTCCTGGGCTGGTGCAGCAGAAGAGGTAGAAGCTGGGACCAGAGACGTGGACAGGTGCTGAAGATGTCCTTCCAGCTGGAAATATCCCTCCTGAAGTCCTGTCACCACCTGGGTGAGAGCCATCACCTGCTGGCACAAAGCCTCGAGTGGGGAAGCGCCTCCGTTGGCCTCTGATGTGGCTGGATTATACTATCAGTTACCTGGTTGGAGGCCAAGGAGTGGAGAGGGCTTCCCTAGCAGCTAGGTGCAGAGCACCCCCTGGAGGTGGAACAGGGAGTGCTATGCCCAGAGAGGCAGGGTCACTGGGAGTGCAGGCTGGGTGCGTAGTCTTCTCAAATGTCTCTACGGGAACCAGGATGTGCTGCTGGGCTGGAGTCCCCTGGAAGCACTGGAACACACGAAGCCGGAGCAGGGAGGACCGGAATCAGGATCATGGTCAAGCCGGAGGTCTTGCACAGGATATCAAGCAGAGTAATAGTCTAGTTCAGGGACGTGCGCGCGCGTGCACTAACGTTCTGAGCCTTCCGTTCATTCTCGTTCTTCCGCGCATGCGTACTGGCGCATTCCTACGTGCCAGCGGAGAAAACCTTTGTTGTCTGATTGTTCTTTGACAGACGGCCACTCCTAGGGAGAGTAGCAGCAGTGCTGAACTTTCTCCATTTATAGACAATTTGTCTTACCGTGGACTGATGAACAGCAAGGCTTTTGGAGATACTTTTATAACCCTTTCTAGCTTTATGCAAGTCAACAATTCTTAATTGTAGGTCTTCTGAGAGCTCTTTTGTGCCAGGCATCATTCACATCAGGCAATGCTTCTTGTGAAAAGCAAACCCATAACTGGTGTGTATTTTTTATAGGGCAGGGCAGCTGTAACCAACACCTCCAATCTCATCTCATTGATTGGACTCCAGTTGGCTGACACCTCACTCCAATTAGCTCTTGGAGATGTCATTAGTCTAGGGGTTCACATACTTTTTCCACCTGCACTGTGAATGTTTACATGGTGTGTTCAAGAAAAACATGGTAACATTTAATTCTTTGTGTGTTATTAGTTTAAGCAGACTGTGATTGTCTATTGTTGTGACTTAGATGAAGTTCCGATCACATTTTATGACCAATTTGTGCAGAAATCCATATCATTCCAAAGGGTTCACATACTTTTTTCTTGCAACTGTACATCTTTTGTGGACATTGGACTTTTAATTCACGCGCATATTGATTTGTATATGCAATTTGCAGCATATTTTTGCACAGTTTGACACAAGTCTGCGCCACCTTTACTTTCATTTTGTTCTATGGTCACTAGTGTTACAACACACTCTTTAAGGGACAGCAACATCACAGCTCATCTTTCACTTTTGAACAATTTTACTCAAAAAATTGAAAGTTGGGCACCAACTCTACATTGGCACATTTATATGATCATGGAGGTAAACAGATGCTTGTTATCTGCACTCTGTTCCTCATGCTGAGAAGAGGAGAAGAGAGCCAATAACCGGCTGCTCTAAAAGGGACATCTACACTGAAAATCAGGGCACTGATTATCATTGTCCCGATTATCAGTGCAGTCCCACCAGTGCTGCCAGTATTTGCCCACCAGTGCTGTAAATCTGTGCCCACCAGTGCTGCCAATCAGTGCTTACCAGTACCTCCCATCGGTGACACCTATCAGTGCCCATCAGTGTCGCCTATCAGTGGCACCTATCAGTTCCCATCAGTGCTGCCTATCAGTGCTGTCTCACCAGTGCCTCCTCATCAGCGCCTCCTCATCATCACACACCAGTGCCGCCTCATCAGGGCCCATCAGTGCAGCCTATCAGTGCCCATCAATGCCCATGAGTGCTGGCCCATCAATACCCATCATGTGGCCATCATTTTGGGACTCCAGAAACCACTATAAGTATGGCCTTCCACTGTTATGCCTGCCTTGTATTCTGTATAAGTATTGCTTTTTTCTATATTTATATATGAGAAGTTTTCTATGTATTCTTTTATCACTGCCGTCCAATTTAAGGACTGGAACTTTTAAATATGTCTAAATAAAATTATTGAATTTTATATTTCTACTATTGTTTACTCTGTTGAATGTGCTGTCACCCAAAAAATCCCCTTTGGGGCTGTATTTCCTCTTTTCATCAGTGGCCATCAGTGCAGCCTATCAGTGCCCATCAGTGCAACCTCATCAGCGCACATCAGTGAAAAAGAATAATTACCTGTTTGCAAAATGTTATAACAAACTATGAAAAAGTTATTGTTTTTTTCAAAATTTACGGTCTTTTTTCCTTTATTTAGCAAAAAAATAAAACCCAGTGGTGATTAAAAACCACCAAAAGAAAGCTCTATTTGTGTGAAAAAAATTATAAAAACTTTGTGTGGTTACAGTATTGCATGACTGCGCAATTGTCATTGTAAGTGCAGCAGTGCTGAAAGGTGAATATTGGCCTGAGCAGGAAGGGATAAAATGCCCAGTAGGTGAGTGGTTAAATGAAATACAGGAAGTGCAGCACATACAGGGAGTTACACACAGAGTGCAGAGTTCGAGATGTGCTATGTGCAGAGTTTGGGGGTGCACTATGTACATAGTGCAGAGTTCAGGGGTGTGCTGCACACAGAGTGCAGAGTTCAGAGGTTCGCGACACACACAGTGCAGAGTTCAGCCTTTTTCCATAGTTGCTTTGCTTTGCATCCCTCATCCACATCT
Source organism: Glandirana rugosa (assembly GCA_018402905.1). Lineage (NCBI taxonomy): Eukaryota > Metazoa > Chordata > Amphibia > Anura > Ranidae > Glandirana > Glandirana rugosa. The sequence goes on from BLSH010230327.1 coordinate 1,481,765, forward strand.
TACTTTAACCCCTCTTCAGGTCAGACCTTTGCATGCAACCCCCCCTATACTGCCCCCATCTTCTCATACCTCCCCTCTAAATCTCCACCTTCCACATGTGTTACTTTTGTTTTTGTATTAAGCTGAAGCACAGCTCTAGTACCTCCCTGCACACTGTAGGTCGCTCCCCTCTCACTTGCAGGGAGATCATCCAGTGGTGGTGTTGGCCTCCGCACTGCACCCTGGGCACCTGCATCTCCCTTGTCCTCATCCTGCACTCCTGGGAGCCACTAAGGAGATCAGATCTGTGGGAGCAGTTGGCAGATACACTGCAACTTATAAACACAGAAGCCATCAGTGTTGCCAATCATCCGTTAATGTATGGACAGCCGGTAAAAATCAGTCCAGTTTTGGGCTGTCCGTAAATGTCCGTTACAGGCAAGCGATGCCCGTAAAAATATGGCAGTGGGCCAACAGCGCAACTGCACATGCGCTGTTCCAGGCTTGGGAAAGTTGGTACACGCTCACCCATTTTCGGCCGGGCGGGCGCATGTGCAGTCACCTAATGGCGCCGCCTGGCGCCATGTTTGAAGAGAAATGCAAGGCACTCAGAACGGGTGATGGTCTCAGCAGGCTGCCTCACAACAGCAGAAGAGGTCAGGATGCACAGTGGGGTAATATAAAGGACGGCAGAGGAGCACATTACCGTGGAGGGTGGGGGTGAAGGGGGCACTGGGCCGAGGTTGGCAAAACTGGAAGCCAGACTTCTGTGTTTACAAGTGATAGTGGTAAGCAGGGAGCAGAGGGCCTCAGCAAGAGGTGGTGGAACTGAGTTCCTCCAAGTTCCAGTTGAAAAAAAAGCCCTGCATATAGATAAATGAGGTGAGTCAATATCTTTGTCTCCAAAAGACCAAAGAAGACCGTATCAATAGTGGGCTCCTGTTTATCCACTTCCAATGAACATCAATAAGGGAGGATACAGTCTCCAGATGCAATATTGTTTATTTCCAAAACATGTGCAATTACATACATGTTCAATCAGATAGTAGTAGCGACTGTACAGGGTGGGACATTTATATGGATACACCTTAATAAAATGGGAATGGTTGGTGATATTAACTTCCTGTTTGTGGCACATTAGTATATGTGAGGGGGGAAACTTTTCAAGATGGGTGGTGGCCATGGAGGCCATTTTGAAGTTGGCCATTTTGAATCCAACTTTAGTTTTTTCAATAAGAAGAGGGTCATGTGACACATCAAACTTATTGGGAATTTCACAAGAAAAACAATGGTGTGCTTGGTTTTAAAGCAACTTTATTCTTTCATGAGTTATTTACAAGTTTCTCACCACTTATAAAATGTGTTCAATGTGCTGCCCATTGTGTTGGATTGTCAATGCAATCCTCTTCTCCCATTCTTCACACACTGATAGCAACACCGCAGGAGAAATGCTAGCGCAGGCTTCCAGTATCCGTAGTTTCAGGTGCTGCACATCTCGTATCTTCACAGCATAGACAATTGCCTTCAGATGACCCCAAAGATAAAAGTCTAAGGGGGTCAGATCGGGAGACCTTGGGGGCCATTCAACTGGCCCACAGCGACCAATCCACTTTCCAGGAAACTGTTCATCTATGAATGCTCGGACCTGACACCCATAATGTTGTGGTGCACCATCTTGCTGGAAAAACTCAGGGAACGTGATAGCTTCAGTGCATAAAGAGGGAAACACATCATCATGTAGCAATTTCGCATATCCAGTGGCTTTAAGGTTTCCATTGATGAAGAATGGCCCCACTATCTTTGTACCCCATATACCACACCATACCATAAATGTTTTGGTTCCAACAGTCTTGGAGGGATCTATCCAATGTGGGTTAGTGTCAGACCAATAGCGGTGGTTTTGTTTGTTAACTTCACCATTCACATAAAAGTTTGCCTCATCACTGAACAAAATCTTCTGCGTAAACTGAGGGTCCTGTTCCAATTTTTGTTTTGCCCATTCTGCAAATTCAGTGTGCCGATCTGGGTCATCCTCGTTGAGATGCTGCAGTAGCTGGAGTTTGTAAGGGTGCCATTTGTGAGTAGCTAATATCCGCCGAAGGGATGTTCGACTAATGCCACTCTCCAGTGACATGCGAGGAGTGCTACGCTGTGGGCTCTTGCTGAATGAAGCTAGGACAGCCACTGATGTTTCTTCATTAGTGACAGATTTCATGCGTCCACATTTTGGCAAATCCAACACTGAACCAGTTTCACAAAACTTAGCAAGCAGTTTGCTAACTGTAGCATGGGAGATGGGTGGTCTCGTAGGCTGTCTTGCATTGAAATCTTCTGCAATGACCCGGTTACTGCGTTCGCCAGACATCAACACAATTTCTATCAGCTCCACAAGTGTTAACCTCAGCGAGATGTCAATGGCTGTGAACAAAGAGAAACTTGTAAATAACTCATGAAAGAATAAAGTTACGTTAAAACCAAGCAAACCATTGTTTTTCTTGTGAAATTCCCAATAAGTTTGATGTGTCACATGACCCTCTTCCTATTGAAAAAACAAAAGTTGGATTTAAAATGGCCGACTTCAAAATGGCCGCCATGGTCACCACCCATCTTGAAAAGTTTCCCCCCTCACATATACTAATGTGCCACAAACAGGAAGTTAATATCACCAACCATTCCCATTTTATTAAGGTGTATCCATATAAATGTCCCACCCTGTACAGTTTCAAGCCTCCCTGCTCTTCCTCAAGCTGTCAGCAAATATATTATGCACCAATCCATTTTAAATATCCACATAGGGAATAATCGACATATGTGAACCAACTAGCAACTGATCACCCAATTAACCCTTTACTTGTATCTTGCCTCTCATTACTAATAAAGGCATACAGATATCACCTAAATCTGCAGTACCACCTATACTGTATATATATATATATATATATATATATCAGGTGCAATGACTGTGTGACTGTGCACTCAGGTGTTTAGGTGACACTGGGAAAGGAGGGTTTTGTCTAAGCTCAGTTAAGGTAGCAGGGTGGAGGTATCTAATTAGGGTCAGGTTGGTTTTGCACACAAATAAAAGAAAAGGTGCTTATTCTTAGAACTCCTCTGTGTGATGAATAGCCAGAAGGCTGGACAATTTTTATTTTGTATGATACTGAATAAACATTTGTGGATAAACCTTTGTGCTTTGATGCTTGATGTAAAGCCTTAAAACATATTGTATATTGTACATGTATTGCAAAAGTAACAGATTCAATAGAGAGTACATTTGGACTGGCAGCACTGCAGAAACAGAATACACAGAGCAACTGTTCCATGAATCACCTGAAGCCTTAGCTGGAAACAGAATTGTGTTGAGCAGCAGCAAGTGACAGTACAATGTTTTACTTTTGGAATGGTTTTAAATTTGGTAGTATAAAAAGATGATCATACACTGAAGACTGTGCTTTAAACACTATAAAAGAGAAGCAAGAACTGTCTTAATAATTCTTAAGGATAGACCCATAGATGAATCCATCAAATGTCAATCTCAGTGACCTGCAGTGAGTGCTATGTCTACTGATAATGGGCCATGCCGAGGAGTGCCCTGGATTGGTGCTGAATATGCTACATCTGCTACCAATTATCTGTTGTTTAATTTGAGTTAAAATAGTTCTGCTCTTTTAATAGTGTGGGAGTGAGTTTATTAACTAGCACCATTCTGGAAGGCTGAATCGGAATCTGCATAGATGACTGTTGTTTAGTGTAGCATTGAACATTGAAGTGGGCTATTTTAAACTCCTTTGCATTACATTGGAGAAACAAAGCACTTACATGTCTTCATACTGCAGAACAAAAAGGTTAGATTTGCTATAGTAACAGAGATTTGCTATAGTAACTGGGGTGAGTTTCTGGGAAATATCCATTCTTGAGTTCTTACAATATATTAGCTAATTATTTATTCAATAGAAGACATGAAAAGAAAATACATTATTCATCCCTCCCTCTGGTATTCTGAACATCTTCCTAGAGATAATCAGGTATCTAGGAGGGTGGTGTTTTGATGGGGGGAGGCAGTATTTTTGGTTCCTCCTTTTAAAACCTGAGGAGCTCTTGTCAAAGATATGTATATGTACTATAAATCATATATATATATATATATATATATATATATATATATATATATATATACGTATATTATTCACAATGAGGTGTTTATTTTTACTAAAATTATCTGACACATCATGTGACTAACCACATATCACCCAGTTTAGACCTAGAAGGGTGCCAGCTTATAATGCCTTAAAAATGGAATTCACCAACACACTGTCAGACAGAAAAAGCAGAGAGGAGCAAGACATTACAAAAACATCTTTGTTCTTCGTGGAAGAGTTCGGTATGAGATACTAGATGCTTGGTTCACTAAGCTATGACACATGATATATTAAGGGCACTTTCACAATGGGGCGGGGCATTAGCAGTAAAGCACCGCTACTTTCAGCGATGCTTTTCCGATATTATAGCTATGGCACCGCTATGCAGACGGGAGCACGGCACTTTTAACCCTTTAAAACGGGGTTAAAAGTCACGGTGCGCCACGGTTCCAAGGCGGTGTGCAGCTGCTTCAGAAGCGCAGGCAGTGTATACATCACTCAACACACCACCCCAAAGATGCTGCTTGCAGGACTTTTTGTAACGTCCTGCAAGCGTACCACCCCAGTGTGAAAGCACTCGGGCTTTCACACTGGGAAGGATGGGGGGTGTTTTTCAGGCAATATAAGGGCGCTATTTTTAGCACAAAAGTGCCTGAAAGGGGCCTAACCTAACAGCTTTCATTTTCAGCTTGGTATTAATGAGAAGTGTAATAACTCGTGTGCTATACTGTACGTAATGGTAAAAATTATATAAATAATAAGGTGAGTATGAAAAAAAATCTATAAAAAAGAATAACAAACACTGAAAAGAATAACCTGAATGATTAAGGATAATGCTGCCAACACCACATACATGATAAATTATTATAGCATGAATGGTGTGATGCTAAATCCTAGAATTATATATAATATCTCCATGATGATCAATAATAAACCATTATTGATTTCCATAGAGATATTATATATAATTCTAGGATTTAGCGCTTGTTAATAATGATCATCATTGCTTAAAGTGTTACATAGTTACATAGTCAGGTTGAAAAAAGACACAAGTCCATCTAGTTCAACCAAAAAAAAAAAAATTAATAGAAAAATTATATATAACCATACAATTCCATATACAATCCTTCACCCACAGTTGATCCAGAGGAAGGCAAAAAAACCCAGCAAAGCATGATCCAATTTGCTATAGTGGGGGAAAAATTTCCTTCCTGATCCCCCGAGAGGCAATCAGATTCAGCATGGATCAACTTTACCTAAAAATGGTAATACCCAGTTATATTATTTACATTAAGGAAAGAATCCAGGCCTTTTTTAAAGCAATCTACCATGCTGGCCAAAACTACCTCTGGGGGGAGTCTATTCCACATTTTCACAGCTCTAACTGTGAAGAAACCTTTCCGTATTTGTAGATTAAATCTTTTTTCCTCTAGACATAAAGATTGCCCCCTTGTCCTTTGTGATGACCTTAAAGTAAATAACTCAACACCAAGTTCACTATATGGATCACTTATGTATTTGTACATGTTGATCATATCCCCCCTTAATCTCCTCTTCTCAAGAGAGAATAAATGCAGTTCTTCTAATCTTTCCTCATAGCTGAGCTCCTCCATGCCTCTCATTAGTTTGGTTGCCCTTCTCTGCACTTCCTCCAGTTCCCCAATATCCTTTTTTCCATGCTGTCTGTTGCTTAAAACATTTTTTTCCAACAAGAACTCATCTATGCGGTCTTTTATTAAACTCTATAGTTTCTTGGTAAAAACTTTGATCCCCTTTTAAATATGGGCACCACATTGGCCCTACGCCAATCCAGTGGTATTATTCCAGTCATTAAGGAGTCCCTAAAAATTAGATACAATGGCTTTGTAATTACAGAGCTCAATTCCTTTAGGATCCATAATTGAATGCCATCTGGTACAGGTGCTTTATCTACCTTTATTCTGTCTAAATACTTCTGGACCATTTCACTTTTGAGCCATTGTGGATCATTTGTGGCTGTGTCACTACCACCCCCATTGTGGACATGAGCTCCCCCATGCACCTTTGTATACACAGAGCTGAAGAATGTATTTAATACGTTTGCCTTCTCTTTGTCCCCAGTCACGCACTCTAGATTATTTTGTAAAGGGCCTTGTTGGATGGCCACCTGATTTAATATCATAGTTCTGGAGTGTCACGGATATGACAGGCCAAAGTTGTCTAGTCACTGTGTGGGAACGAAAGACATCTGGACAAGTTGACACTGTGGGGTGTTGGTGAATAGCCATATCCTTCCAGGAAATATCCATACATCCCCTGCAATGAGGTGTAGTGGTAGAGAAAGCCAGAGGAGATCTCCTGGGGACGTGCAAATTAACAGTTCCTGATTACGTGACATCAAAGGGACCAGCTGACCCCAAATGATCATGGGTCAGCTGTGAGTGAAAAATGGACATATACTGCCTCTAGTGGACAATCCAGGCATGCGTCCTAGGGACAGACTCAAGGAAAGGAAGTCTGTCACCATTGGACAGAATGCATAAGTAGGCCGGCGTTGGGCGGGTGTGTGTGGATGATGTATGAATGGGTTTAAAAGGCCGAGGAACCCCATATCTCCTTCTCTTATCATCTTCCATTGGAGCCCAGCCAGAACAACATCTTGAGGACAGCCTAAGTATCACCTTATGTTATTTATGTTATAGGATCTATGATATCTTCTATAATGTGTTGATGTTAGCATTTCTATTTTCCTTATAATAAATATAATCTTTGCTTTATTAAAGCAGAGTGATTGATTATTTATATATATATATAAGCTAACCTTATTATTATACCATTATCGTTACTGTTATCAGAGTTTTAGTAATTTAACGAATGATAGGAATAGGCAATTAATATATAGTTACAAATAAACTTGGGGAACCCATAACCACCCCAGTTTTATTTCAGGCCTAAATGCTCAGACCTGACCTTTTTACTATTAATTTATTTGAAGAATTTTTTGGGGTTTGTCCTACTACCTTTTGCAATCTGTATTTTCATTTTGAATTTTTGCGTCCTTGATTTCCTTTTTACATATTCTGTTATATTCTTTGTATCATTTAAAAGATGATAGTGTTCCCTCATTTTCATATTTTTTTTTTTTTTTTTTTAACTTTAATTTTTATTAGGTTTTCTTTTTTCTTGAAAAGGTTAACAAGAGTTTTACTGTTACAACTTAAACATGTAGGTCAGTAAGATGTTGATACAAGATGAGCATAAATGAGTGGTACATTGAGATGTTATATGCAAACATACGTACAGAGATAAGTATAGTGCATGGGGTTGGGTCGCTCCCCCCGTCACCCCAGTAGGGAGCAAGCTGTGGCAGGGGGAGGAGCATCCCCAATGTGTTCATGCGAGTAAATCTCGTTTTAGTATTGTTGGTGATTTGGTAGAGGAAGTCTCTGCAATTTGGCGTAGGACTCCGACACCTGTGGTATGTGAAAGTATTGGTGGAAGTCACTGGGTATGATTAGTTAGCTGCTGTTGGAGAGTTGGCATGTAGAGGCATAGGTTGAGGTGGAAAACGGTTTAGTGAGGTTCCTTTGAATTGCAGGTTATCTTGTGCTCATTTCGGTTCCGCTTATTATAGTGTAAGGTTGCTTCTGCGGTCTGCTGACCATTTTTCCCAGGCTTTGTGAAAGCGTTGCGTGGTCATGTTAGCTTTAGCAAATGCGTATTCCATTTGGTAGTGTGAGTTTAGTAGAAGTATGACTTCTTGTAGTTGCGGAGGTTGGGGTGATTTCCATTTTCTTGCTAGTGCAAGTCTTGCTGCGATCAGGATGTGGGTTGCTAGGGTTTGTGTGTGGCTGGGCCAAACGGGTATTGAGAGGCCTAACAGTAGGTCTAGTGGTTCCTTGGGTTTAGGGAGGTTGCATAAGGTGGCGATCAGGTTTGCAACGTTTTGCCAGAATGGTTCAATGTGTGGGCAATCCCACCATATGTGTTTCATGGTTCCGTTGAGATCACATCCTCTCCAGCATTTGGGTGAGGTGGAGGGGTATATTGCTGCCGGTCTGGTCGGTGTGTAGTACCATCTGTGAAACAGTTTCTGCAGTGATTCCCAATGCGTGATACAGCGTGATAGGCGCAGTGGGATGTTAAGGGCTTTTTGCCATTGCTCAGGTGGTGGGGGGTTGTTTGCAAGGGTGGTCCAGTGGTTGATAGAAGGAGAGAGTATGTTCGGGGTTGTGGAGGTGAGCAGTTTGTACATATAGGATATTCCTTTTACTGAGGTAAGTTTGGAGTTGTAGAAGCTCAAGATTTTGGAGGTTGTGGAGTCCGTTGGTGACCATTTTATCTTGGATAGTATGGATCTGATTCTAAGATAGAGAAAAAATGATTTCTGAGGTATGTCATACTTCTTTTTTATTTCAGAGAAGGATTGTGTTCCTGAGGGCAGTAGGAGGAGACCCAGGTTTGAGATGCCTGCGTTGAGCCACTCTGTGAGAGGCAGGTCTGGTGACAGGTGGTGTATTGCTTCCGTAGGGATGAGTGCCAGGGTATCTTTGGAGATCCCTTTGTTACTTTGTATGATTGCTGCCAGTACTCTTAGAGAAGCGTTTATAGTTCCTAATGAGTGATGTTCAGGCTTGGGGTTGATAAGAGTGGCGGCTAGGACTAGCCTTGGGTCTTGTGATAGTACGGTGGCCTCTATTTGTTTCCAATTGGGGAGGTTGTCTGTTTGCCACCAGGTTTTCAGTTGGTCCAGAATCGTTGCTTGGTAGTACGCGTGAATGTTGGGTGCTCCAAGGCCACCCTGTTGGGTGGGTGTTAGGAGTATTGATCTGTGTATTCTGGGTCGCTTCTGCTGCCAGATGAAGTCATTGATGATTTTTTGTAGTTTGCTCAGTGTTGATTGTAGGAAGGGGAGTGGGAGCGTACGAAATAAGTATATTATGTGTGGGAGCAAATACATTTTAGCTAATGCGATTCTACCCGTCCAGGAGGGGGTAATGTGGTTTATTTCTTTGGCTTGCCGCAAAAGCCTACCCACGAGGTCATTATAATTTGTTTTTAATAAAGCTTGGCTGGGGAATGTGAGCCAAATCCCCAGGTATGGGATGGATGTATTGGGGGCCCATGCAAACAGAGAGGTGGCAGAGATATGTTTGATGGTGCACAGGTCTAGGCCCAGGCCCAGCATCAGGGATTTAGTATGGTTTACTTTGTATCTGGAGATTGCACTAAAGGAGTCTAAAGTTTGTTGGACTACGGGGAGAGATGTTAACGGGTTGGTCATGGCAATAATGACGTCATCGGCGTATAGTCCGATTTTATGTTCAGTTTTTCCGACCATAATTCCGGTAATTGCGGGGGTGGATCTGATCGTTTGTGCTAGTGGTTCCATGAGTAGTGTGAATATCAGGGGGGAAAGTGGGCAGCCCTGCCTTGTGCCGTTAGTTATTGAAAAGGGGTCGGATGCTACACCTGAGGTCCACACTCGTGCGCTAGGTTTCGTATAGAGGGCTAGTATGGCTGTTAAAAATTTTCCCGATATTCCAAATTTACGGAGTGTCGCTTCCATGTATGGCCAATGGACCCTGTCGAACGCCTTCTCTGCATCCAGTGATAGGAAGAGAGAAGGCGTTCGAGCGTCCTCCACCCAATGTATGAGATCCACAAAGCGTCGTGTTCCATCTGCCGCTTGCCTGCCTGGCACAAAGCCTACCTGATCTGGGTGGATAATTTGAGGGACGACGGTAGAGAGACGTTGTGCCAGTAGCTTGGCGTACAGTTTGATGTCAGTGTTGAGCAATGAAATGGGTCGATAATTGGCTGGGTTGTCTGGAGCTTTCCCGGGTTTGGGTATGGTGACTATTAAGGCCTGTAAGGACTCGTTGGGGATATTCCCTGTGGTTGTTAGCTGGTTGAAGGAGTCACATAGGTAGGGGGTTAGGGTCGTGGCGTATTTTTTGTAGTATTCATTTGGGAGGCCG
>BLSH010230327.1:1497135-1507767 GCA_018402905.1 Glandirana rugosa
TTGATGAGCTACGTATACTTGTGGTTCGTCTTCTGTATGTAGTATATTTTGACTTTAATCGTCTGGATCTCCTGGCTCGTTCTGCTTTGTTATATTTTAAATCTCCATAGGGCCTTAGCTATTTTTTAGTCCTCTATTAAGGTATGGACGTTGTCGAGAAAAACTTTGACTATGGTGTTAATTGGTGGGTTCTGTAAAATTAACTAGCTCGAGTATCTTAAAGGTTTGGCCGGGTGAATGGCTGACTTTGTGGTTCTCTACAAGAACGATCCTAGGTAAAAAAGGTATATTTTCTCGTCTAGGAGAGTTGGCGGTCTCGTTGTTTTAGTGAGGGCTGGGGTATGTTATTGCTTAATTGTGGTATCAGTTTCAAAAAGAGCTGTTGCAGGTATGGAGTTATCTCCTGATTTTTTATCGATTCCGGGATACCTCTAAATTTTATATTGTTTCGTCTTGCTCGGTGCTCTAGGTCTGCTAATTTCAGTTTTATATGATGTATGTCTTCTGCTTGGTGTTCATATGCATCGAGTAGTTCGTTGTGCGCCCTAGAGTATTCTTCCATGTTGTCTTCAATTGCGTCTGTTTTTTCCTCTAGGGAGCCTATCCTGTCATTCATTTGGGAGATGGAAATTTGTAATTCTTTATGTAAATCTTTTTGTAGGGTGAGCAGCATAGATTTTAGCATCGCTTCCGAGACAGGGTTATCTGTGACTTGGATGGATGCCAGGGAGGTGGGTTGTTCCGAGCTTTGTGTTTTGTCATTGGTGGCGGACCATAGCTGTTTTTTAGCTTGGGGCTCCTTGTGTGGGGAGTTCATAGGTGATGTAGCCAGTCTCTTGCCTCTATCTGAGTGGGGATCAGCTGGGGCAGGGTTTGGTGGGGGTATAGTGTCCATACTTTCTCTGGGGTCTGCCATAGTGGTACTGTTTGGTTCCTGTGGTTGGGGATCCGGGTTTTGGGATGGAAGTTCTGGTGCAGATTTTTGTTTGGCGTTCCCAATGTAGGTGTTATCCTGGTTTTTCTGCTTGGTTGTTGCTGTGGAGTAGTAGTGGGTTAGGCGGCGTGGGGCGGTTGGTTTGTTTTTCTTTTTGGACATACCCTGTGTCCTTTTTTTTTTTTTTTCCCCTTATCACTATGTGTGCGATTATCAGGGGTTTCGGGTCGCTTTGGGTTGCTGCGATCCGGGTTGTGGAGCAGGATTGGGGCTTCAGGCAGTCATTCTGGTGGAGTGAGTTGCCTTTGCATCTAAGAATTCAGTGCAGGAGATCCTGTGGGGTTGGTAGTGTTTACTGGCGTTTCCCTTTAAGGTTATGATGACAGGGATACCAGGGTGGAAGGAAAGGGATCTTTAGTCACAGCTCTGTGGCTGAATTAGGCTTATGCTGTTGTGATTCAGCCTTTCTGCTAGGTGTGTGGCAGTGGAGGGCAGTCTCTGTGGGAGATGTAACCAGATCAGGTCCGCGGAGCGATCTCTGTGGGTAAGCCTCGGCCGCCGGACCGTAATTGAGGCCGCGGCTCGGCGACGCGGACTAGGCCTCAACCCCAAAATAGGCCACAAACACACTGGTCAGGTCGTGGGGTTCCCGGGCGGTTGTGGGGGACCTGCCCGAGGGCCTCCAGGTCCAGATGGCGAGCAGGGAGGCTGGAAGATGTGGTGTTTTGGCGGCTCCGGCCGCTAAGATGGCGGCGGCCGCTTGGAGCTCCGGAGGGGCCCTGTTTGGAGGGTATTACGGCCTATCCCTCACTCACTAGAGGGCCCGGGGGACAGATACAGTGTGCGGGAGTGCTGGGGTGTGATGTTGTATCTCACCCTTTGTAGGATCTCCAGGATGTCAGCGGATTCGGCAGAGGAGTTTCTGGAGCTCTGCAAAGACGCGTCCAGTTTCTTCGGCGTCAGGCCACGCCCCCCATTTTCATATTTTTTAAATGCTCTTTTCTTATCATTTATTATTTTTTTAACTTTGGCCTTTTGTTCTGTGTTCATCAATGCCAATATTGTAAAATTTGCTCTCTTAAAAGTATTTTTATGTTTCCCGTATGTGTTTGTTGCTTGCAGCTTACATTAAATGAAATCATGTTACGGTCACTGTTACCCAGATGTTCTTTTATATGAATATTGGTAATAAGCTCTGCATGGTTTGAGATTACCAGGTCCAGCAAAGCGTCATTCCTAGTTGGGGCCTCAATAAACTGGAACATAACATTGTCCTGTAATAGGTTTATAAATGTTTGCCCTTTAACTGTCCCAGCAGTGCCATTACTCCAGTTAATTTCCGGGTAGTTAAAACTCCCCATTATTATCACTGTCCCAGCCCTTGCAGCTCTTTCTATCTGTGCAAGGAGCAGAGTCTCCACCTCCTCTTTAACGCTGGGAGGTCTGTAACAAACTCCAATGACAACCTTTGTAGTGTGCACACCCATATGCAGATCTACCCATAATGCTTCCGACTCATCACACTCTCCGTCAACTAGGTCAACTTTGCCAGGTATACTGGTTGAAAGCTGAAGAGTGGGACACTTTGAATGAAACAGTTTTGATCTTAACTGCCGGTGTTTGCTGTGGTTGCAGTTTTTTTTAGTTTTTTTGGGGGGCTTTTTCTTTGCAGCTTTTTAACACTTTTTTCTGTCACTTTTTAAATAGGTTTTTTTTCTTTCCTTCCTTCAGACTCCTATTTAAGGAGAGTGGGTTATTGGTCAGAGGTGATGCAATTCATATAAAGCTCTCTGCAGAACTCATTTCTGAGCTTCCTCATCCTTGAGCTTGCTACCTCTTTGCTTGCTGGACCTTGACTAAGTGGTGAGTTAAAAACCAGAGTTTAAAACAGGAGGTTATAACAGGAGTCTTCAAACCTGTAAGTAACATCTGAAATTTCCTGTTATTAGTGTTGTTGTATCTGGGAAAATGTGTGCTAGCGAGATTGAAGGTATTGTACAGTGCACAGTGTGTCGCATGTATGCAACTATGGAGCAACAGCTCCAGGATGGATACCGCTGTGACAGATGTGAGCATGTTGCCCTTCTGGAAACTCGCATTAGAGATCTGTAGGAGCAAATTGCAATGCTGGGCAGAACTGTCAACCTTGAAATCGGTCCTCTGCTCACTGAGCAGGTGGCTAGTAGGGTTAATGGGGAGGGTGGAGGGGTAAGTCAGGATTATAAGGTAAGTAGATGGGTTAATACAGTTAGAGGCAGTGGTAGGGGCTCACAGAAAATGAAGGCCAGCCCTAGGTTTGTGCACCCTAACAGATTTGCCAAGTTGAGTGAAGATGTGGGGGTGGCAAACTCAGAGGTGGCAGCCCTAGATGTCACTGCTCCCCCTAACAGCTGGGAGAGCAGCCCATCTAGTAGGTATAGTGCAGGTAGGCCTAGACAGTTGGTGGTAATTGGGGATTCTATAATTAGAAGGTCTAATAGAATATTTTTTCGCCAGGATCGCCTCAACCGAATGTTTTGCTGTCTCCCTGGTGCCAGGGTTCGGCATGTGGTGGACCGGGTTGATAAATTACTGGGAGGGGCTGGGCATGACCCAGCTGTCTTAGTCCACGTTGGAACCAATGACAGAATGTATGGAAGGTGGAGGCTCCTTAAGAACCAATTTTAAATAATTATGTTGCAAGTTGAAGGGAAGGACCTCCAAGGCAATATTCTCTGAAATATTGTCTGTGCCATGCGCAACACAAGAACGGCAGGGGGAGATTAGAGCCCTCAATGCATGGACAAATACCTGGTGTAAAGAGGAGGGCTTTGGGTTTTTAGAGCACTGGGCTGACTTTTCATTGGGGTGCAACCTATATGCTAAAGGTTGTTTGCACCTAAATGGAAGGGGGTCTGTTGTGCTGATGGCGAGGTTTATGGGAAGGCTGGAGGAGTATTTAAACTAGGATTGAGGGGGGAGGGCATTAGATTATAATGGGGTAGACAGGTCAGAATGGGGTCAGCCGCTATTGGTGGGTGGAATTGGGAAAGATGGGGAGAGGTCTATGGGAGATGATATGAAGGTTCCCATGTTAAAATCAACCATTGGAAATGGTATTGTTTGTACTAAAATTAAAAATATGCAACATACATGTGCAAAATGTGACAGTGAATTAAAGTGCTTGTTCACCAATGCCAGGAGTCTGCCAAGCAAAATAGGTGAGTTGGAAGCTCTGGTGCATGAGGAGAACTATGATTTGATTGGTATAGCTGAATCTTGGCATCATTCTTCAATATTCCTGGCTATGCTCTCTTTCGGAAAGACAGGGTACAATGGAAGGGTGGTGGTGTCTGTCTCTATGTGAGAAGTGATCTCAAAGCGAATGTGTTACTAAACCCAACAATATAAAAACAATTCATCCACCCCCCACAGTGCACACAGCTTATAAATTGTATTTTTATATCGAAATATTGCTGCTATATACCTTTTTTATCTGTATTTTGTGTTCAGGTGATAAACTGCAAGGACCCAGGGCTTCCCCAGTGTTCATGTAGGAGGAGATTTCACTCTGCTCTGATGAAACTTTCTTTGCATCAGTGACCCTTCACCCACAATCCGGCCAGAGCTGATTGGTGCTTTGCCAAATACAGGCAGTCCCCTAGTTACAAATATCTGACTTATGAACGACGATGGATGGGTGAGCTTGGATGGATGGGTGAGCATGGATGGATGGATGGGTGAGCACGGCTGGGTGGGTGAGCATGGATGGATGGACGTGTGAGCATGGCTGGGTGAGTGAGCATGGATGAATAGCTGGGTCAGCATGGATGAGCATGCATGGCTGGATGGGTGAGCATGGCTGTGTGAGGATGGCTGGATGGGTGAGCATGGATTGATGGAAGGGTGAGGATGGGTGGCTGAGCATGGATGGGGCGAGGATGGATGGGTGAGTGAGCATGGATGGGGTGAGGATGGCTGGGTGGGTGGTGGATGGACGGGGTGCGGATGGCTGGGTGGGTGGTGGATGGATGGGGTGAGGATGGCTGGGTGGGTGGTGGATAGATGGGGTGAGGATGGCTGGGTGGGTGGTGGATGGATGGGGTGATGATGGCTGGGTGGGTGGTGGATGGATGGTGGGGGTGCATACTGTAATTTAGCAGCGCTGTGGGCATTGCACCTCACCCACAGCGCTGCAGCATGTCCTCTCTCCCCCCTCTCTCCTCTAGCAATGCACCGATTGGTGTGGAGAGGAGAGAGAAAAGCCGGCGGAAGCGCCGGCTTGTTTACATGTGATCGCTCCGTCATTCACCGTGATCCATGATGTGCCGGGTCCCCTGGATCTGGCGGTCATGGATATTCCCGTGTGCGCACCCCAGGGGGCGCGCGGGAAGCACATTCATGGGAGGACGTCATAGTACGTCCTCCCCGAGTTAAGCAAACACCCTGTTGACGTCTTTTGTCTATAGGGTGGTTGTCAAGTGGTTAACAAATGTTGTTGCAGATTCCTACCTATTTGTTATTTTAAATAAATAGATGTTTGTTTCTCTGTGTCCATAAGGAAAGTGAATCTAATGATAGTGATTTTTAAATTATCAATCAGCAGGTTTGTATCTCTACAGATGTAATTTCCCTTTGGTAGTGACTCACTAAAAATGACATTTTTGCTGCAGGGGGTGCCCAATATCTGACTTGTATCGTAGCGCAGATTTCTGGGAAAATCAGTGAGCCAATCACACAAGCAGGAAATTACATATTTGGAGGGTGTTCTTTACACCATCTGTTGCTATATTGCATTGCATTTTACAGAAAATTACAACACTGCAGGTGGAAAACAAAAGGTATTTTTTTAAATAGCATTCAATTACAATATGACTTGTGTAGAAATTGTATATGCTATATTTTTTTCTTATTTGCCATTGTCCTTTAATATTGTTGTCTAAACTCTGCAACGTGTTGCTTATTTTCAGTCTTTGCAGCTTGCCTATAGTTAAATTTCAGTTATTGTGGAGCATGTGCGGGCATAATACTGTTCTAGAATTACTTATGAATGTAGATTCCAGGTGTGAAGGCTCGCTGTTAGATTTTCAAAATTAAAGCTCAATTGAATTTTCAAGCATTTCTGCTTGTTTATGTAGTGATTCTGAGAATTATCTTCAGCACAAATGTACTAATGTTTCTTTGATTTAATCACTTTCTAAACAAATGCACTCATCCATATAAATAATTAGTTTTTGAGAGAACATGAAAATAATTATTGTTCAATATTTTGAAATGCAAGAATATCTCTGTAATTTGAAAGCTAGATAAATAACAAGGCACTGATTCTTATCAAAGACAATGAGAACATATATTGAATGTATTAAGCAGAATTATTCTCCGAACAGTTGAAATATAATATAGCTGACAATCACACTGTATGTCCAAGGGCACCAACATAGGTTCTAAACATATATATAATATATTCAAGAAAAAAGAGAAGTGGTGGCGCTCATACTTATGATGTGATAATGTTGCTGCCCCTTTGGATGGGGTGTGGAAACCCACTGAATTTGTAAAGTGTCAAGTGCAAAGGTGTGGCGCAAACAATAAATAAAAATATATAACAATATGTAACCACTAAATAATTCATGTGACAGTGGTAAAGGTACTCATATATACAAAATATAATAATACGTGACCACTAGATATTTCATATGACAGAGGTAAAAATAATCATATACAGTGATATGTGACAAATGTTGTCTGTAATTAGAGTTGAGCGAACCCGAACTGTAAAGTTTGGGTTCGTACCGAACTTTGGGATGTCCGTGACTCGGACCCGAACCCGGACATTTAAAAAAAAGTTTGGGTTCGAGTTCTGGGTTCGGGCATTTGATCACGCATGTTGAATAGCTGCAGGGCAGCCAATCAACAAGCGTTTCACTGGTTTTCCCTAGAAGCCATCACAGCCATGCCTACTAATGGCATGGCTGTGATTGGCCAGTGCATCATGTGACCCAGCCTCTATATGAGGCTGGAGTCACAGTGCTGCATGTCATATGCTCTCTGGGTAGTGTAGGGAGAGGATGCTGCCGGTGCTGTGAGGGACAGATTGCAGATAGATAAATAGGTAGAGATTACTACTGCTACTGCTTTTAGGGACAGATTGCAGATAGATAGATAGGTAGAGATTACTACTACTACTGCTTTTAGGGACAGATTGCAGATCTCATCCTGCATTACAGAAAGATCTGACTGGACTAGGTAGAGTATACTGCTTAGAGGGACAGATTATTGTTCTAAAATCATCTCCTAGTTCTATAGGTTGAGGTTCCTGCTGTTGCTGTAAGGGACAGATTATTGTTCTAAAATCATTTTGCAGCCCTCTAGCACTTTCCAGGACTCTTTTACAATCATTTTTGTGCCGAAAAGTTCGGGTCCCCGTTGAATTCACTGGGGTTCGGGGTAAAGTTCGGGTCAAGTTCGGTACCCCGGATTTTTTTCTGAAGTTCGGCCGAACCCACCGAACCTCCACAGGTTTGCTCAACTCTATCTGTAATAAAACGTGGTAAATAGATTCAACCAATAATATCATATTTCAATGTCACATATTCACAATAGTCCATATGGTAAATCTAGTCCCAACACCAACAAAGTAATCTGGGGTGTAACTAGTAATGATCTTCTTTCCACCAGTGCTCTTAAATAGGTGAAATGGCAACTCACCGAACCTCTGTGACCTCTTAGTTATAGTGGGAAGGCTTGGTCCCATTAAGTTCAGCAATTGGTCCAGTGGTCAGTCCACTACATTATTCAGGAAGGAGCTGTGGGTTTAAAATGACTCCGCAGGAGGCATATATTAAAAGCTCATGGTGTAGTATTTTATTAAAACCATTAAAATCATAACAAGCAATGATTAAACTCACATTTAAATGTGCCTATCCGGGCACCAAGGATCAACAGCGTGTGGTTATCAATTGCTCCTTCGGCTGCAGCGTGCTTGCCTGGCCTTGTTTGGAGTGGGGAGCCTGATTGGATGGTGTGGGACCCGGAACGGTATGACTCCAACATACGTTTCACTAGGAATTAGCTTCTTCAGGAAGTGACGTCAGTTCCGGACTGGATGTTATTTATATTAGAGGGAGGTGTGCTTACTATGTGACTACACCAAAGTGGTGGAAAAACTAAGACAATTTGAGTCCACTGCTGCAGTGCATTGGAGCAATCAATCTCCTATTTTAAGACTACATTGGTGTAACATACATTCCCATCAAATTTCAAAAAAATATTATATGCTGATAGTATAATTAGTTTAGTGAGTAATCCCTAGGTTTTTTTTATATGAATATATGATAGCCAATCTGATGTTTCTCTCTGGGTATAATTAGAAGATGAATATTATGTTGACAAACATTCAATGGAATTCCTGAGAATCTGTGCCCCTCTACCTCCCCCACCGCTCCTTGGATTAAACCAAACAGAGATATGGGTGTGAGTGGGGAGCACAAAGTACCAGGATAGGGTATGTAGGTGGAAACCCTATGTACAGTTGTGCTCATAAGTTTACATACCCTGGCTGAATTTATGATTTTTTGGAGAATATGAATGAGAACACAAAACCATTTCTTTCACTCATGGTTAGTGTTTGGTTGAAGCCATTTATTATCAATCAACTGTGTTTACTCTTTTTATATCATGACAACAGAAACTACCCAGATAACCCTGATCAAAAGTTTACATACCCTGGTGATTTTGGCCTGATAACATGCACACAAGTTGACACAAAGGGGTTTAAATGGCTATTAAAGGTAACCATCCTCACCTGTGATCTGTTTGCTTGTAATTAGTGTGTGTGTATAAAAGGTCAGTGAGTTTCTGGACTCCTGACAGATCCTTGCATCTTTCATCCAGTGCTGCACTGATGTTTCTGGATTCTAAGTCATGGGGAAAGCAAAACAATTGTCAAAGGATCTGCGGGAAAACATAGTTGAACTGTATAAACCAGGAAAGGGATATAAAAAAAATATCCAAGGAATTGAGAATGCCAATCAGCAGTGTTCAAACTCTAATCAAGAAGTGGAAAATGAGGAGTTCTGTTGAAACCAAACCACGGTCAGGTAGACCAACTAAAGTTTCAGCCACAACTGCCAGGAAAATTGTTCGGGATGCACAATCCAAAATCTACAAATAACTTCAGAACTCTCTGAAAGCATGTGGTGTAGCGGTTTCAAGATGCACAATAAGGAGGCACTTTAAGAAAGGTGGGCTGCATGGTTGAGTCGCCAGAAGAAAGCCATTACTACCCAAATGGCACAAAGTATCCTGCTTATAATACGCCAAACAGCACAGAGACAAGCCTCAAACCTTCTGGTAAAAAGTCATTTGGAGTAATGAGACCAAAACTGAGCTTTTGGCCACAACCATAAACCCTACATTTGAGGAGGAGTCAGCAAGGCCTGTGAAACACAGAGGTGCTTCACTGATGTTTTGGGGATGTGTGAGCTACAAAGGCACAGGGAATTTGGGCAAAATTGATGGCAAGATGAATGCAGTATGTTATTACAAAAATACTGGAGGAACATTTGCATTCATCAGCCAGGAAGCTGCGCATGGGAGGGCGTGCTGACATCACTGCAATCTTACCGTGTTACCTGTGAGACACATATGCCGGCTTTTAATACATGAATTTGCTCAGCCAATGTGAGTAGTTTTTTATTTCTTATACAGTATCACGCTATGTGAGCCCTTTTGTTTTTTATGACCAACACTCTCAACTGCTAATCGTTTTGGACATCACCTATTGGGAGTATTGAAGCAGGGGTCTTGTGGGGAATTTCCCTGCACCCCTGGCTGGGGATAAGCTACAAGCGGTTTTTCCTATACATATCTTGTAAGCATCCAGGATGTTGGTGGTGGAATACACAGCATGCTTTATCCAGCACCTTGGGTGAATCACTTTGAAAACTTGTCTGTGAATCACGACTGTCCTTGATTTGAGTATACATTCAAGAATTGAGACATATATGGACATCTAGGGCTTTCCATCTGTCTATATAATATTTTTATATATGTTTATATTTTCTATTTTTGATGTGACATTTTCTGGGTCATTCAATTGATTGGGGACTTGTCATATTACTCAATTAGTGCAGCCCTCCTCTTTTCATTTTTGTTTGATATATAGAGTTCAGCGAACCCTAACTGTAAAGTTTGGGTCCGTACCGAACTTTTGGGTGTCTGGCACCCGGACCCGAACCCGGACTTTTCAGAAAAAGTCCGGGTTCGGGTCTGGGGTTCTGGTATTTTATTCCACGTGTTGAAAAGCTGCCAAGGGCAGCCAATCAACAAGTGTTTCACTGGTTTTCCCTAGAAGCCATCACAGCCATGCCTACTAATGGCATGGCTGTGATTGGCCAGTGCCCCATGTGACCCAGCCTCTATATGGGGCTGGAGTCACCGTGCTGCATGTCATATGCTCTCAGGATAGTTTAGGGAGAGGATGCTGCTGGCTCTGTGAGGGACAGATTGCAGAACATCTCATCCTGCTGCACAGAACGATCTGATTGTGGACTAGGGAGAGATACTAGTACTGCTGCTTTGAGGGACAGATTGCACACCTCATCCTGCTGCACAGAAATATCTGACTGGACTAGGTAGAGTCTGTTGCTTTAAGGGAAAGATTAGTGTTCTAAAATCATCATCAAGTTGTACAGGGAAAGGTTCTAGCTGTTGCTTTA
>BLSH010230327.1:1517235-1531199 GCA_018402905.1 Glandirana rugosa
ATTAATTAATGACTGTAGTGAAAGACTTACCTATTAATTCCAAAATGTCCATGTTATCTAACCGAAATTGACCTTGAAAAAAGCCGTGTCTTCACTTAATTATTAAATCGAAATGTTTTATTACAAATTAAGTAATTTAATGTAAAGATAAGTTTTAGTTCATCCGTACTTTTACGCCTTTAACTCACAGGGAGACAGAAATGGGAGTGGAAACGAGTGACCCACAAATTAAACCGTTATATCTTAGACGTTGCCATCGTGTGGTTCTACGATAATAATTTGTCACAAGAAAAAAAAGTTTGAATTAGGTGGGGAAGAATAAAAGTGCTTTTAAATTAAGTTTGAAAAAAAAGAACACTGTTTAATAATAGCATCTTGGTGTGCTACCGTTGCAGATTCTATATTGCCAAATTAAACACCCAGTGAGCAAAGGTGAGGGTAAAGACAGAGGGACACTCAATTTCCGCATTTTCATGCCTACTTGATTTTGAATAGAAATGTAATTTAATGAATTAAACATTATTTTGTAAAGCTAAATTATTAATTCACTTCTGTGCCGAAAAAAGTTCCAGTTAAAGCCAATCTATTGTACCTGTAAAACCTTAATTATCCATTCAGAAAGTGATGTCAGTAATTAATTATATGAAGAGAAAAGGAGCAAAACATATTGCATAAAATCAATTACTGACTATAAAGTAACAAAACGCAGGTAAACACAATTCAGCCTACAATTTTAACCAACAAGCAGCACACTTATAAATATTCATTTATAACTAATTATAGAACAAATATACATCTTCATAATACTCTTGAGAGCTCACAATACAGCAATTCAATAGAGAGGTAAAGCTTTATTAATGCATCAAGGTCATTCCTATGATTTTTCAATAATACTGTACTTGATTAATGAATGCTATCATTTTTATCAAAATTCTGTTTTTTCCACCTGTAGAGAGCATATCACCCCTTTTTATAAAGGCAAAGATTAATAAGAGTGTATTTGGAAATATAAGAAATATGGGGAACCACACAAAGGTTGTTATACCTGTGTAAATGGATGACTTAGCTGTGCTGGGGTTGCTCGTTGTGGGACAGAAATGTCAGACAAATATAAAAAAGTAATTAGGAGCGCGATTAAATTACCATTTTTACATTTGTATTTGGAAATAGCAGTATTTTCTTTACATGTTTTCATAAAGTAAACATTGGGTAAAAAATAAATAACTAATATCAATAGGTATTTAAATATAGAAGTCCGCGCTAACCTCCAAACTAAATCCTAGAAGCTGCATCATATATCTAAATGTGCCCAGTGGGTGGTTTAAATAAATATTTGTGCATATATCAAGGAATACTAATATGTGTATCTCCTATGACCACAATTTCTAACCAGCCTATAGTTCTAACCAACAGACAGGACACTTATAAATATTCATTTATAACAAACTATATATATACTGTGTATATATATATTGTGACGTTATGCAAGGCGCCATAATGGACTGGAACCCGATTGTTTAGTTTAGCGCCACATGGCGAGGTTTTGCTTTCTGTTTTTTATGCGTTTTGATCATGCAAACCTGTGATAATAAACCTGGCAAGCCGCCAGACTTTAAAGAAACTGACCTCCATGTTGAATCTTTTCCTCTGAAAAGTGATCACCACAAGCTAATCTCCCAATATATATATATATATATATATATATATATATATATATATATATACAGTGGGGCAAAAAAGTATTTAGTCAGCCACCAATTGTGCAAGTTCTCCCACTTAAAAAAGAGGTGAGGCCTGTAATTTTCATCATAGGTACATTTCAACTATGAGAGACAGAATGAGAAAAAAAAATCCAGAAAATCACATTGTCTGGTTTTTAAAGAATTTATTTGCCAATTATGGTGGAAAATAAGTATTTGGTCAGTAACAAATGTTCATCTCAATACTTTGTTATATACCCTTTGTTGGTAATGACCGAGGTCAAACGTTTTCTGTAATTCTCCGCAAGGTTTTTACACACTGTTGCTGGTAGTTTGGCCCATTCCTCCATGCAGATCTCCTCTAGAGCAGTGATGTTTTGGGGCTGTGGCTGGGCAACACGGATTTTCAACTCCCTCCAAAGATTTTCTATGGGGTTGAGATCTGGAGACTGGCTAGGCCACTCCAGGACCTTTAAATGCTTCTTACGAAGCCACTCCTTCTTTGCCCGGGCGGTGTTTTTGGGATCATTGTCATGCTGAAAGACCCAGCCACGTTTCATCTTCAATGCCCTTGCTGATGGAAGGAGGTTTTTACTCAAAATCTCATGATACATGGCCCCATTCATTCTCTCCTTTACATGGATCAGTCGTCCTGGTCCCTTTGTAGAAAAACAGCCCCAACGCATGATGTTTCCACCCCCATGCTTCACAGTAGGTATGGTGTTCTTTGGATGCAACTCAGCATTCTTTCTCCTCCAAACACAACAAGCTGAGTTTTTACCAAAAAGTTATATTTTGGTTTCATCTGACCATATGACATTCTCCCAATCCTCTTCTGGATCATCCAAATGCTCTCTAGCAAACTTCAGACGGGCCCGAACATGTACTGGCTTAAGCAGGGGGACACGTCTGGCACTGCAGGATTTGAGTCCCTGGCGGAGTAGTGTGTTACTGATGGTAGCCTTTGTTACTTTGGTCCCAGCTCCCTGCAGGTCATTCACGAGGTCCCCCCATGTGGTTCTGGGATTTTTGCTCACCATTCTTGTGATCATTTTGACCCCACGGGGTGAGATCTTGCGTGGAGCCCCAGATCGAGGGAGATTATCAGTGGTCTTGTATGTCTTCTATTTTCTAATAATTGCTCCCACAGTTGATTTCTTCACACCAAGCTGCTTACCTATTGCAGATTCAGTCTTCCCAGCCTGGTGCAGGTCTACAATTTTGTTTCTGGTGTCCTTTGATAGCTCTTTGGTCTTGGCCATAGTGGAGTTTGGAGTCTGACTGTTTGAGGTTGTGGACAGGTGTCTTATATACTGATAACGAGTTCAAACAGATGCCATTAATACAGGTAACGAGTGGAGGACAGAGGAGCATCTTAAAGAAGAAGTTACAGATCTGTGAGAGACAGAAATCTTGTTTTTTTGTAGGTGATCAAATACTTATTTTCCACCATAATTTGCAAATAAATTCTTTAAAAATCAGACAATGTGATTCTCTGGATTTTTTTTCTCATAGTTGAAGTGTACGTATGATGAAAATTACAGGCCTCTCTCATCTTTTTAAGTGGGAGAACTTGCACAATTGGTAGCTGACTAAATACTTTTTTGCCCCACTGTATATATATATACACTCACTGGCCACTTTATTATGTACACCATGCTAGTACTGGGTTGGACCCCCTTTTGCCTTTAGAACTGCCTTAGTATATATATATATATATATATATATATATATATATATATATATATATATATATATATTTATACTAAGGCAGTTCTAAGGCAGTTCTACTGTAGACATATATATACAGTATATCACAAAAGTGAGTACACCCCTCACATTTTTCTAAATATTTTATTATATCTTTTCAATCTTTTCATGTGACAACACTGAAGATATGACACTTTGCTACAATGTAAAGTAACGAGTTTACAGCTTGTATAACAGTGTAAATTTGCTATCCCCTCAAACTAACTCAACACACAGTCATTAATGTCTAAACAGCTGGCAAGAAAAGTGAGTACATTCTTAAGTGAAAATGTCCAAATTGGGCCCAAAGTGTCAATATTTTGTGTGGCCACCATTATTTTCCAGCACTGCCTTTACCCTCTTGGGCATGGAGTTCACCAGAGCTTCACAGGTTGCCAATGGAGTCCTCTTCCACTCCTCCATGACGACATCACAGAGCTGGTGGATGTTCAATAAGGTTTACGTCTGGAGACATGCTTGACCAGTCTATCACCTTTACCCTCAGCTTCTTTAGCAAGGCAATAGTCATCTTGGAGGTGTGTTTGTAGTTATTATCATGTTGGAATACTGCCCTGCGGCCCAATCTCCGAAGGGAGGGGATCATGCTCTGCTTCAGTATGTCACAGTGCTTATTGGCATTCATGGTTCCCTCAATGAACTGTAGCTTCCCAGTGCTGCCAGCACTCATGCAGCCCCAGACCATGACACTCCCACCAACATGCTTGACTGTAGGCAAGACACACTTGTCTTTGTACTCCTCACCTGGTTGCCACCAGACATGCTTATCTTGGTCTCACCAGACCACAGGACAAGGTTCCAGTAATCCATGTCCTTAGTCTGCTTGTCTTTAGCAAACTGTTTGCGGGCTTTCTTGAGCATCATCTTTAGAAGAGGTTTCCTTCTGGGACAACAGCCATGCAGACCAATTTGATGCAGTGTATGTCGTATGGTCTGAGCACTGATTCTGGGTGGAACCTGCCCTGTTAAACCGCTGTATGGTCTTGGCCACCATGCTGCAGCTCAGTTTCAGGGTCTTGGCAATCTTCTTATAGCCTAGGCCATCTTTATGTAGAGCAACAATTCATTTTTTCAGATCCTCAGAAAGTTCTTTGCCATGAGGCGCCATGTTGAACTTCCAGTGACCAGGATGAGAGAGTAAGAATGATAACACCAAATGTAATACACCTGCTCCCCATTCACGCCTGAGACCTTGTAACACTAATGAGTCAAATGACACCGGGGAGGGAAAATGGCTAATTGGGCCCGATTTGGACATTTTACTTAGGGGTGTACTCACTTTTGTTGGCAGCGGTTTAGACATTAATGGCTGTGTGCTGAGTTATTTTGCGGGGACAGCAAATTTGCACTGTTATACAAGCTGTACACTCACTACTTTACATTGTAGCAAAGTGTCATTTCTTCAGTGTTGTCACATGAAAAGATATAATAACATATTTACAAAAATGTGAGGGGCGTACTCACTTTTGTAAGATACTATATATATATATATATATATATATATCAAAATCACATAATATAACACAGCTCACATTGTCTAGAGTTTCTATTCTATGATGTTACTTTGAGTTTCCAGTTTAGTATATGCCAATTAATTGAGCTGGGTTTTGTGTACACAATAAAACACAACTAAAATGCAGAACTAGCTCCTTGAAAGTTGTGGACAATGTACCTCCAAACCTTGGCTGAGTACAATCCCTTTTCAAGGTTAGACTCTATTCAGGTGTTCACATATCAGCAACCACTGTGTACTGACATTTCCATCTGTCTGTTACTTTTTGTTCATAAAAATGTAACAATAAAGAGCTATCTGCTCACAAACCTTCAAAATGCGTCAATAGTTGGAAAATGTAGAAAATGTATTCAAAGATTTTATCTATAACTTTAAGCAAAACTTTTTCTTCCTATAGAAGAACAAATCGATTAACAATACAATGCACACATGATGGAAATAAATATAAATGATGGAGAAAAAAAATGCAGTTATTGCCTACTTTCATGGACTAGCTGATCACAGCCAAAGAGAGCCCACCCTGTTCACAGCTAGGTTCCCTGGAGAGTGAAGTCTTAGGAATGAGCAGTCTTTTCCAGAGCTCACAATGGTGGAAATGGGTTGGTTGCATCTTGATCCCAGGTTGCCACCCCAGTTGCTAACAGCCAAGGCAAGGCGAGTGAGAGTTTCTGCCCCCTGGAATGACTAACGGTGGATGTGTAACTCACACAGGCTATGAGGAACTGAGTGCAGCTAGAGACAGGTAAGCATTGTGCACAGTGGAAATTTCAAGGACGAGGTACTGCTTGTCATGCAGAGTATGCACAGGAAGTACAGGATTTACTGAATTTCCAAGGACAAGCTAGCAGAGTACACAGTGAAACTTCCAGGAACAGGGTATTGGCCCCTCCCTAGAGACAAGGAATCACAAAAGACAGAGCTTAGCAAAACTCGGCAAGGATGGCTGATCTAAACAAGATAGCAATTCAGCTGATGTGTGATACCAACAAAACCTGTCTGGGTTCTATATGACAAGTGATATATAAAGCACCATAACATGTTTTGTATCTGTTGAAGAATATACAGTATCTCACAAAAGTGAGTACACCCCTCACGTTTTTGTAAATATTTTATTATATATTTTCCTTTGAGAACACTGAAGAAATGACACTTTGCTAAACTGTAAAGTAGTTACAGCTTGTATAACAGTGTAAATTTGCTGTCTCCTCAAAATAACTCAACACACAGCCATTAATGTTTAAACTCCTGGCAACAAGAGCGAGTACACCGGTATGTGAAAATGTCCAAATTGGGCCCAAAGTGTCAATATTTTGTGTATCCACCATTATTTTCCAGTACTGCATTAACCCTCTTGAGCATGGAGTTCACCAGAACTTCACAAGTTGCCACTGGAGTCCTCTTCCACTCCTCCATGATGACATCACAGAGCTGGTGGATGTTAGAAACCTTGCGCTCCTCCACCTTCCATTTGAGGATGCCCCACAGATGCTCAATAGGGTTTAGGTCTGGAGACATGCTTGGGCAGTCTATCACCTTTACCCTCAGCTTCTTTAGCAAGACAGTGGTCATCTTGAAGGTGTGTTTGGGGTTGTTATCATGCTGGAATACAGTCTCCGAAGGGAGGGGATCATGCTCTGCTTCAGTATGTCACAGTACATGTTGGCATTCATGGTTCCCTCAATGAACTGTAGCCCCCCAGTACCAGCAGCACTCATGCAGCCCCAGACCATGACACTCCCACCACCATGCTTGATGTAGGCAAGACACACTTGTCTTTTACTCCTCATCTGGTTGCTGCCACACACATTGACATCATCTGAACCAAATAAGTTTATCTTGGTCTCATCAGACCACAGGACATGGTTCCAGTAATCCATGTCCTTAGTCTGCTTGTGTTCTTGTGCATCATCTTTAGAAGAGGCTTCCTTTTGGGACGACAGCCATGCAGAACAATTTGATGCAGTGTGCGGTGTATGGTCTGAGCACTGACAGGCTGACCCCCCACCCCTTCAACCTTTGCAGCAATGCTGGCAGCACTCATATGTCTATTTCCTAAAGACAACCTCTGGATATGACGCCAAGCATGTGTACTCAACTTCTTTGGTCGACTATGGCGAGGCCTGTTCTGACTGGAAACTGTCTTGTTAAATGGCTGTATCGTCTTGGCCACCGTGCTGCAGCTCAGTTTCAGGGTCTTGGCAATCTTCTTATAGCCTAGGCCATATTTATGTAGATCAACAATTCTTTTTTTCAGATCCTCAGAGAGTTCTTTGCCATGAGGTGCCATGTTGAACTTCCAGTGACCAGTATGAGAGAGTGAGAGCGATAACACCAAATTTAACACACCTGCTCCCCATTCACACCTGAGACCATGTAACACTAATGAGTCACATGACACTGGGGAGGGTAAATGGCTATTTGGGCCCAATTTGGACATTTTCACTTAGGGTGTACTCACTTTTATTGCCAGTGGCTTAAACATTAATGGCTGCGTGTTGAGTTATTTTGAGGGGACAGCAAATTTACACTGTTATGCAAGCTGTATACTCATTACTTTACATTGTAGAAAAGTGTAATTTCTTCAGTGTTGTCGCTTGAAAAGATGTAATAAAATATTTACAAAAATGTGAGGGGTGTACTCACTTTTGTGAGATACTGTATGTTCACCTTTTTTGCTTAGTGAAAGGTGTACCCAAAAAAAATGGATGGCAAAGGACAAGTCACAATTATTGTGTCTAGGTTTCCTGTAGCTGATCTTATCCTTGTTAATGACATACTATGCTTTATTCTGTGCTGTGTCTCTGTGTGGAGTACATTATATAGTTAGAGGAGCAGGGCTTTGACTCCTATCACCCGGCCTGCTCCCTGATGATCGGTGATCTGATAACTACCCCACCAGTTATCAAGAAGCTGCAGGAAAAGTGGAAAAAGCACAGATCCAATGAATGAATGCATCAAAAGCAGGGAGATGTCTGCACTGTAGGTTCTTATGTACTACTTCCTCCTCAGCAAGGAGAACAATGACATTTCCAAATCTCACTCCACATCTCACGAGACTAGCAGTCAGAGGCAAAGTGCCTTGGATTATCTCAGATTGTAGACATGCATTGATTAGGCAACAGAACTGTAGTGCCAAGGCACAGTAGTGCATAGGGAAGTGCACTGCTGTTTTTTGGGGAGGCATTCAAGACAATAAAGAGATTTTTCAGGGTTCTGCTTATGCAAAATCATCCTCTTATTTATGGCCCCTCCCTTTTGCATACATGCTGGATTAAATGACAAAAAAAAGAAACCCTAAAAACTGTTGCAGGGAAAAAAAATCAGATAATACACTTACTTTACCCTTAGCTTCTTGGTGTTGAGTAGCCAAAATCTTATGAATATTTCCACAGTTTGACTACTTAGCATTTTCTAGGATCTTGTTACCAAGGTAATGATGTCACCACCTGTAGTACAAAAGCTGGGGGAAAGGTAAAAAATGTTTTTCCCCCCACTTACAGTTTTTTTTTGTTTTTTTCAGTTTTTTGCAGGAAGGTGGTGGGGAGTCTCACTAAATAATCAGACATTGCTTGGAGTGCAATGTCTGCTTTAATAACTACTTCATACACAAGCAAACAGCTAGATCTGCATATGATTTGTCAATGCACAAGTACTGCCAGCGCTGGTAGCCATGTGAACCTTCCTTGGAAGCAGTGTAAACTTGGATATTCAGAAGAATTAAATTCCTAGCTAGTGTACAACCAATAAAAAAAAATGATTCTAACACATTTCATTAATAATTGATTTGATAATGAAGCACAATTTTCTTAGATATCGTCAAATGAAAATACAAGAGTTTGGCTACCTACTTTTCTTACTTGCTCACATTTTGTCTGTTAATTATACTATTTGTAGCGCTACCCCCACAGGAGCCTCTTGAGTTTGTTTGGTCCGGTACTCTTCCTTTCAACCCCAAGAATCGTCCCAGCCCCCCTGGCACACCTAGCAATAAAGTTAGTGGAACACCATAATAAAGGACACACAGACACAGTAACTGGATTTAACCTTCATTGTTTACTTACTCAAGAGGAGAGCGTAAGTGAGTGCCTTTCAACCAAATCCTGGGAGAAAGCAACCCCCAACACAGGTTGAATTAACTCTAGGCATATTATTAGGTACAAGTAGTAATAAAAAATGAATAGCAATTGTACTCAGGGTAAAAGAGCAACAACAAGGAGTTTTGGCAAAGAGATTTCCTCTTACTAGAAGCTTTAACTGAAATAGCTACCACTAAAGGGAAAGGAGGAGGGCCGGCCTACAACAACTCTAATCCTAATAAGAGATGGAATAATATAGGTACTAAACAACATGTCCGCTTTAAGAGCAATAAAGAGTCAGGGCCTTGCAATTATTTCCACAGGCAGTTGGAGCTCAGAAAAGACAAAGAATCCTCAAAGTTGAAACAAAGGGGAGTCAATAATCAGCATAAAGAGATTTAAAGGGGTAAGTGATGGGTCTACTTGGCAATCCGTAACTATGCAGCCTGTATGCAGTGTTCAAAAGTGGATAGTGCATCTTTAAAGTAGGCAAGTGCCCTCTCCCTAGTCCTACGACCCAGGCAGAAAGGACAATGTCTTGATAGATGGTTCTTCAAGTGGCCCACCTGACCTCCTTGCGACCGAATCACCTCTTATATCCTGACGCCTGGAGATGCACCAGAGGTATCCCTCTGGTGGGATGCCCGTCTCCCACCGTCTCTGGAACCGTCTCTGGATGGATCTCAGTGGGTAGCAGCAGCTCATCCAGTCGCATCTGTCTCCCTCCTTGCCTCATGGTGATCTCTCTGTGCCTTGGGACACAAGATGGACTCCTCAGCTCTTTTCCTGCAAAGCATTCTGGGCCATTTGCTGATGGGACTTCATATCCCAAGATGCCTTGCACTGCTGGAGCCCTGTGTTGATTGGCTCTTCTCCTCCTGTCAATGAGGATGCAGGGGGAGGGAGCAGAGTGCGTGGCTGTGTGTCTCAGGAGAGCCTGTGTACTTGGTAGCGGCCAGCTTGACAAGGCCATGGGAGAGCCTCAGCCAGTTTGACAAGGCCGCGGGAGATGCGGGCACCTACTACATATTGAAAGAATTGTATTATGTATTTCAGTGCAAATAACGTACTTGTTCCTGCCAAAAAAAATGGTTCATTCCTGTGTCCTGTACACTATATCAGCTCTGCACAGATCTCTTACAAAACCTTGTGAAATCGTTCTAAGCTATGCCAATGGAGGCATTAAACTGAAATTCTTGGCATCCTTGTCTGCCCACCTTTCCCTTAGGCTGGATTCACACCAGTCCGGTGCAAATTCCAGCCTGTCTGCTGCCGAGAAGGGGTGGAGCAGCCGTTCGGCGGCTCCTGTCCGTTCGGCGGCTCCTGTCCATTCTCACAGAACAGCAGCTGCGGGGGGAGGGACCATGAGCAGGGGAAAATATCCCCGTTCAGTGCTGATCGCATCTCCGTGTTAGCTGCGCTCCCATTGAACACAATGGACTGGGAATTCACAGCACATTGCACAGAAAACGCACACGTTTTCTGTGCAATGCGGACTGCGAATGCACCGCATATATGTGAACTGGACACCTTGAAAACAAAGTGTTTTCAAGTGTCCTGCCATTTGGATGTGGTTTAAGCCACATCCAATTTGCATAGATTTGAACCCAGCCTTAATGTTTAGTGCTCCTTCTGATTATAATAAGATATTTGAATGTAAGTCATACAACCCAAAACTGCACACAATATTTTTTTTGTTTTCACTATACAGTAGCTTACTGGGGCCTTTTGATTTTTTGATGTAACATGCAGGGCAGAGCGCCAATGCGTTACACAATACACAAAGCAGTATTTTGTTTGTGGAAGACAGCAACCTGATCCAAGCGAGCTGTCAGCCGGACTGAGCAGTGAATGGTGAGATGCTTGTTGCATCCTTCTCTGTAAAGCAGTGTTAATGCTAGTGTTGATTTTACCTGTGGAAGTGTGGTCACATTTTTAATAAAAAGGATACATTTATCATACATTGCCTGATGTTTGTCTTTGAACCAAGCAAATGAGAGAGAGAGAAGAACTTGAGAGCCAGAGTGGAGCTGATCCTGGGTTTAAAAAGGAACAGGCATATTGTGACATTTTATAATTTAAGGGTCTCTATTCAAGGTGAGAATCCATTTATAACCTCTCTGATGGTGGGGGAGACTTGGTGTGTACACTGGGACTCATCTTACACTTTAGGGGAAGAGAATCATAGATTGTAAGCTCTAATGAGCAAGGCTCCAGTATTAAATTGTATTGTAACTGTACCGTCTGCCCTCATGTTGTAAAGCGCTGTCAGCACTGTATAAATCCTGTATAAATAATAATAATATTTGTTAAGCAAATTGTTGTTGTATTTATGGACTATTTTGATATATTTTCCTGATTTTTCTCACATATATATTGGCTAGTACTATATGGTAAAGATATTTTGTGGAGATGTCATTATTAGTATCCGAATTACTTTAAGTGTGGACAATGTTTTTTGTGTATGGGTGTTTTAGGGCAGCACATTGGGTGATTTAATCCCGTAAATCACACATTTTCTATGCTAGGGTGTCTATGCTCGCTCACTCACTTTACTGTATGGTGTCACAATCAGCTCTTCCATGCTTTAGCACCAGGTCTTTCTCTCTGTGTGCCACCACCAGCTTCCTACTTCCTCCAGTGCCACGGCCAATCACAGAGGTCCTGCTGGCTTAAAGGGCTAGAGTTTATGCAATGCATCCATTAGAAGCTGGACCACCTGAGTTCCCTAGCAATCTTTTCGATGATTGGCAGTGTCTTTTCCTTTGTCTCTGTGACCCCAGCATTCCCCAGTGCACTCAGTCTCTCCTGTGACCCTTGTTTACTTAAGCCTCTACCAGCCTTGTGTTCTGTGAGCATCTGTGACTCTGTGCACCCCTGCTAGCATCTGGGCTCCATTAATCGCCGTGTCTTGCTGTGTACTCCAATCAGCTACCTGCTCCACTGTACCAGTGTGATTCTTAGGCTGTTCCAACTATCCTCTTGTTACCACAACATGGGCACTCCTAGTCTGTTTCCTTCTCTGTGCCTCTGGGTGGTTCCCATTCACTAATACAATTTTGAACTGTGTTCCCTACAGACTTGTGATCCCAGATTCTCAGTGCTTCAAGGACTTTTTGCTGCAAATAAACTCTTAGTTCCCAGTAGCTGTTTGCTCAGGTGAGTCAGCAACCTGGGTATCACCTGCAGCCAAAACCCATCTCCATCTTCAGGAGCTCTGGTAAAAACAAGATGGCTCTTTAGATTTTGCTCCTTGGCCATTGTAAGGGCTCCCACGGTTACTGTATTAGTGGGTACACTGGACTTGTCCTTTGCTGAAAAGGGTACCCTACTTCTCCAAGACTTCTCACATTTCTTTGTGTCTCCTCTGTGGCTGCTGCCACTGCCAGATGCAATAACTAATTTCTGGTTAGAGAACCCCTAATCTACATGCAGGGCGCCAGACGCATGAATTCCAGTCAGAGTTTTTTTTTAAGCACGTGATTAGAGCCAGAGGTTCTAATAGGCTTCAAAAAAGGGTGGGCTCGGGCTGCAGAGCACTGCTCCCCAAGCCCACCCAGTTGTGTGACAATAGCGTATGACTATTCACTATTGTCACACTGATCCTCCTCCCGGGCCAATCAGGAAGCGTGATGCTGAGGAGGAGACCCAGGGGAAGCCATCGCCCAGAGGGAACCACTGCCCAATAGGGTGGGGTAAGTGCTCGTAACTGTCCGACCGACAAACTGACAGGGGGGGTTGGTTGTGGGTGCGGATGACCCAACTGGCTGGACCTTGGGGGTGTTCACACTGTTTGCCCCCCCAAAAAAATTTACCACCAGCTGCTACTGGATGCATGGTTGTCATACAGACTGGATTTCAAACATGCCTTTTTATCGTTATCTTCATTACATGGGGATGAGGGGATTACGAGTTTTAATAAGTAAAACAACAAGAATTGTATTTTTGGTTTAGCTTACAGGAACTTAAAGTGGTGTTAAATTGTTGTTTCTGTATGGGGGGGGGGCTAAAACTGGGTGGAGACAGGGCTTTGCTTCCTCATGGTAAAGCTGCCCCCTGATAACTGAAAACCTGATGATGGGGGGACTGTGAAGCCTGAGGATGGGGGACTGTGCAGATTGAGGATGGGGAGCTGTGAAGGCTGAGGATGGGGGGGACTGTGAAGAAGGATGGGGGGGGGCTTTCAGATATTATCACTAGAGTTGAGCGAACTCGAACTGTAAAGTTTGGGTTCGTACCAGACTTTAGGGTGTCCGTGTCCTGAACCCAAACCTGGACATTTGAGAAAAAGTCCGGGTTCGGGGTTCAGGTATTTTTCGCGCCTGTTGAATAGCT
This sequence comes from Glandirana rugosa, assembly GCA_018402905.1. NCBI lineage: Eukaryota > Metazoa > Chordata > Amphibia > Anura > Ranidae > Glandirana > Glandirana rugosa. The sequence goes on from BLSH010230327.1 coordinate 1,530,627, forward strand.
GCAGGGCAGCCAATCAACAAGCATTTCACTTGTTTGCCCTTAGAAGACATCACAGCCATGCCTACTAATGGCATGGCTGTGATTGGCCAGCGTATCATGTGACCCAGCCTCCATATAAGTTGGAGTCACGTAGTGCTGCATGTCACATCATCTCATACTAGTATAGGGAGAGGATCCTGCTGCTACTGTGAGGGACAGATTAGCTTGCGAAAATCATCTCATACTAGTATAGGGAGAGGTTCCTGCTGCTTGTGTGAGGGACAGATTAGCGTTATAAAATCACCTCATACTGGTGTAGGGAGAGGTTCCTGCTGCTGGTGTGAAGGACAGATTAGCGTTATAAAATCATCTCATACTAGTATAGGGAGAGGTTCCTGCTGCTGGTGTGAGGGACAGATTAGCATTATAAAATCATCTCATACTGGTGTAGGGAGAGGTTCCCGCTGCTGGTGTAAGGGACGGATTAGCGTTATAAAATCATCTCATACTTGTGTAGGGAGAGGTTCCTGCTGCTGGTGTGAGGGACATATTAGCATTATAAGATCATCTCATACTGGTGTAGGGAGAGGTTCC
>BLSH010230327.1:1567696-1581577 GCA_018402905.1 Glandirana rugosa
TACATCCCCTCCTACACCCTCGATATACACCACACCCACCCCAAGTAACTTAATAAACCGTAGTGGTGTGTTAACGAACGTCGGGTACACGTGTGTCGTGAAGGACAAAGGTCGGTGTAATATAAAGGATGACTACATATAGACATTACTGATACGTTTATATTTATTCTACTGAAGAGTTACGACCAAGTGTGATCACGCTATCCCCTTGGGACGTTTAGGCGATGCCCAAGGGCGTAGCGTGCGTTGAATCTATCAAGGGTGACGGTATACGTTTGACGATCGACTCAGTTACCTTTCGACTCTAGGGGTTTAGTCAAACGTCTAGCGTGACGTTTGACGTTTAAGTCTGTCCGTGTGGTGATGCCAAATAATTCAATGAACCCCACCCACACCACATATAGCTCCCACATCCTCCCCTACATTAAACAAAAATGTAATTTAACTTGCTTGCGGCTATAATGTATTGTCCTCCCAATCCATACCAAGCCCTTTGACTTGGGTGGATTTTAAGGGGAAGCCCACTCCAAATGTTGTTACAAAATGGTGGGGGATTCCCCCAAACCCCAGACCCTTTCTGTGCATGCAGCCTGGAGGTCAGGGTGGGGGGGACAAGTGAGGGGCCCCCCTCCTAGAACAAACCAGGCCACATGCCTTTAACATGATGGGGTGTGTGCTTTGGGGTGTCTCTGTGTGCCCCCCCCTCAAAGCCTCTTGTACCTATGTTGATGGGGACAAGGGCCTTTTCCTGACAACCGTGGTGGTTGGGGGGCTGATTGAAATGTGGAAGCCCCCCCTTAACAAGGGGGCCACCTATGTGAATGTGTATTGGGGTACATCATGCTCATTCACCTAAAATGTGTAAAAATAAGACTTTTTTTGTCCCATCTTTTATGTTAAAAAAGTGTGCTCAATAGGGATGGTCCCACGGTTCGACTTAAAAGTATGTTCGAATCGAACAGTGGGGGGTTGCCGAATCCTGAACATTATGGGGTGCTGGTGGGAAATTTGAATGGCCCATAATTCAGTGAAATTGTGGGGGAATGCCGCCTGCTGATTGGCCAAAGAATGCACATGACCTGCGTGCTTTGGCCAAGCACCCTTCCTTTGGCCAGTCATTGCTCAGCGGGTTTGAGTCCACGCCCACACTATATAAGGCCACTTACACAGAGGCCGAATATAGTGAAAACATTTGCGGAGATAGCAAAAGGTTAGGCAGTGGCATATATGTACAGTATATATAATACACTGCATTTATTTATTTCAGGTACTTATATAGCGCTGTCACTTTACATATATATTGTACATTCACATGAGTCTCTATCCTCAAGGAGCTTACAATCTATTGTCCCTAATTCACATATATATTAGGACCAATTTAAATAGGATCTAATTTACCTACCTGCATGTCTTTGGGAGGAAACTGGAAATATCCCGCACAGGGAGAGCATTCAAATTCCAGGTAGGTAGTGTTGTAGTTGGGATTTGAACCAGTGACTTATTTGCTCCTGGCGAAATTGCTAACCACTACACCACTGTGTAGACTATATACAATGCATGCACACTCGTATAAGGGTCTGGCATAGATTTTAAGAAGAACTCCACGCCAAAATTAAACAGAAATGTTGAGTAGGGGTCCCCTGCAAAGTTCGTACCAGGCCCTTCAGGTCTGGTATGTATTTTAAGGGGAATCCCATGCCAAATTTTGGGAAAAATGGCATTGGGGTCCCCCCACAATGCAAACCAGACCCCAAAGCACCCTCCCCATGTTGAGGGCATGTGGCCTGATAAGGTTCAGAGGGGGCACACTCACTCATCCCCAACCCCCCGCCATGCCAGGGCTGCGTGCTCGCATAAGGGTCTGGTTTGGATTTTGGGGGGGCCAACACAATTTTTTATTATCAATTTGGTGTGGGTTCCCCTTAAAATACATTCCAGACCCGAAGGGCCTGGTATGGACTGGGTGGGACCCCCAACACAATGCTTTTTCAGTGATCTTTATCTATATTGCAGGGAACCAGCGATGCATTCAAGCCACGACCGTTTTTAAATGACAATTTTTCCTTTACAAATGTAATTTTGCGGTGCCACTGTTCACATCACAGAGATCCATACTAAGGGGACCCATCAAGCACAATATTTAAGCACTTGCTGCCCGCCCGCTGCAGAGTGGCTGCGGCAAAGTGGTTCGTTATTGCAGACCGCCCACACCTGACGGCAGCGGTGATGACTAGCATTGTGAGCGCGCGCGTGCTGCCAGAGGCATGCTTGCATGCTCACTGTGTTCCGGGGGGGGCAGGGAGTGGGTAGGGCAGACTCGATTGCCGCTGGCTACCCGCGATGCCCCCTCTGCAGTGAAAGAACGGAGGTCGGTGTATGTAAACATGGATGTCCGTTCGAAAAGAGGGGGAAGGGCGGTGATCACAGGCTTCCTGTATATGGAAGCCATGATCACTTCCCTCCCCCTGGCAGCCCAGCCCCCATACAGTTAGAACTCCCCATAGGGAACACGGTTAACCCTCTCCAGGTTAACCCCTTCACTGCCAATGGCATTTCTACAGTAAGCAGTGCATTTTTATAGCACTGATCGCTGTTTAAATGCCAATGGTCAAAAAAAATGTCTAAATGGTCCGACATGTCTGCCGCAATATTGCACTGCCGCTAAAAATCGCAGATCGCTGCCATTACTAGTAAAAAATGTAAAAAATACAACTCCAGTAATTCATTTGCCTTATCCCTAAACACAGCAACTTTTGCGCAAACAAAACAATAAACGCCGATTGCAATTTTTTATTTAACAAAGGTAGGAGGAAGAATAAAAATAGGCCAAAGTAAACAAGTAAATAAACAGATGTTTATTTTTTTGCAATTGGATTTGTATTTTAGCAAAAACGAAGAAAAACTGGTTATTTTGAAAAATTGACGCTCTTTTTTTTTTTATTTAGAGCGGCGATCACAAATGACGCAGAGGAGATCAAATATCACCAAAAGAAAGCGCTATTTGTGGGTAAAAAAGGACGCAAATTTTGGTTGGGTACAACGTCGCACTACCACGCAATTGTCAGTTAAAGCGACGCAGTGCCAAATCGCAAAAAAGTGCTCAGGTCCTAAAGCGTGAATTCCTTCCGGGGCTGAAGTGGTTAAAGAAATATATTTTTTTCACTTTGACCATTATTAAAACCACTGCTCCTGAAAAAAAAAATTAGAAACTTTTTTTTTCTATTCAGACATGTGCCCTGGGGCTAAGGCTGTTACAATTAGAGAGAGGGGTGGAAATTTTTTTTTTTTTTTTTTTTTTTTAGGGCAATGAACTTGCATACAACTGCAAGTTCATCCCAGCCAACATCAACACATAACCTGAGAGGCATCTTCACAGGCAAATAGAGCTTGCATGTGTGCTATTTTACTCGAGTGGGTGAGAGCTGAAGTTTTAATTGCCTTTAACTGGGAGTTATTTTAAGGCACTGCTGGAGTAGATTTGGGAGGTATAGTAAATCAGGGCCCAAGTGTATATCCAATTTCGATATATTTATGATCAAAAATTTCACAATTATTTTAGAATATAATATTTACTCATTTACCTACCTATGTAATCTACAGGAACTGTTTCAAGTAAGCCATCAAAAGCCACAAATTAACATATATTTAATTTTCCCCCTGACAGGGATGCATTAACACTTAAGGCCCGTACACATGGTACAACGGTTGTACAACAACTTGTGGTACGATCATGTGGTATGTTAGTACACGCAATTACAACAGCTGAGGTGCGACGGTCGTACAACAGAAGTTGACTCGTGTTTACCGAGAAGTTGAGCCAGCAGAGCTGCATGTGCAAAACACGCATGCTCAGAAGTCAGGAACACCCAGAAGTGTCAGTTCGTGTAAGCCTATGTTCCTAATTCACAAATCCCATTCACCTGAACTTCCTCTTTATACGCTCGTAGCACGTCACCACGTTAGGCTTGGTCATACGATCCCTTAGTGCACGTCAGTACACAAGACACAACAGCAAACATACAATTTTGGACATCCAGTTCTATGACTGTCACACCGTGTGTACGGGGCTTAAGCCACCTAATTACACTCAGGCAAGAGCCTGAGTGTAATTGGGTGGCTAAGTGTTAAAGCGTCCCTCTCAGGGGGGAAAAATAAAATAAAACAACACAGGCACCTTGCAAGAGAAAAGGTATTATGCTGAACTTGTGGCCTGCATTTTCTACCTTCCCTCTGTTGCAGCTCTGAAGCATGGCACCAGAAAAGAGCCATGAGGAAGTAAAGAGTGTATATGCCACAGGTTCAGCTTATCTCTTTTTTGAACATGCTAACTGCCTGACTATCCTCCTGATCCAAAGACATCATTACTTTTTACATCATTGACTTTGAATAGTATACAGATTTGCATTTCTTGCTTCAAGTCAATGACTCAGGAAGAAATTAAGCCATAGAACGAGGTAACTACCATTTCCAGAAGGAGATCAGAAATAGGACCCTACATATTACTCTCATAATACATAATTCTAGACTGCTTATATGCACCCACAAAGACTTTATATGTAACTATGGTAATATCACATTTTTTATTTGCTAACTTTAATTTTTACAGAAACTGTGCAGGGTTTAGAAGGGCTTTGCAATGATGTCTGTAAAGGTTTGTTATAGCCAACTATGACAAACCTTTACAGGCACCATCAAGTCCCCTCTAATCACTGCAAAGTTTCAAGTAATAGCTCATTCAACTGGATTTATTGAGTAATGTTGAAGACATTTTGCTGATTATCCGAGTAGCTTCATGAGCACTTTTAAAGACAGTGAAGGATACATTTTGGACACGGAGACTATCTACTTCAGACTGCAACAGCCGTCTCTATACAAGGGTGTTTACCTTCCAAACCATATGTCACCCACACATAATGCTACTTTATCCACTTGAAGACCAGTTTGTTAAACCTCCTTCCTGTCCCAGGCATTTTTAAGTTTTCAGCACTGTCACAAAAAACTCATCTATGCAAACACTGTACAAAAAGACTCACAATAAAAAAAACAAACAGTTTCTTAGTTTGCGCTACAAAACTTAGCAAAAAACGAATCTTTCTTCATGAATTTATAGGCTAAAATGCACTCTGCTACATTTCTTTCATACTTTTTTTTTTTTATTTGAATTTATTTCTACATGATTAAAAAGCAAATAAATATATATTATTTAGTCTGCGTGAAAGATATAAATTTGATAAACCCTGATGTTTCGACTACCTATCTCATTTCTTGATGCCTCAAAATGCCAGCACAGTATAAATACCCTCATAATTACCCTTTTTTGGAAAAGGTATTTCATAAGTGGCATGGAGAATTTTTTTAAGTTGTGTTTTTTTTTCTTTAAGTTTTCATTTTAGCACATGATTTCTCACACACAGCATAGGCATACTTACAATTATACCCCAAAGTACATTCTGCTACTAGTGTTGGGCGGACGGTTTTGGCTGAGCACACGTTTGGCCCAAACATTGGTTGTTTGCGAACACTCTAATTGTCGGGGCATTCAACCGTTTATTCGGCCCGCTGAACCCCCCCACAAAGCGCTGCGCACCGCACATTGACTGTGCCAATCATGGCTCATTGCTCATAGACCCACCACCACACTATAAAAGGTTCCTTCCCAGAACAGCCATTTGTGATGTGATATTAGAGTGGAGATAGATGGAACAAGGCTCTGTTCATTGCTATTAGCGAGTAAGTGTGCTATTGTGATTCTATTGTAAGCGTAAAGTATGAGTGTAGTGTGAATATAGTGATTGTGCAGCGTAAGTGTAGTGCGACCTTCCTTTTTTATTTTAGTATCAGATTAGTGTATCAGGTCAGGTTTACTGCAGTATAATGAAGTGTATCAGTTTAGTGTGTCAGGGCAGGTTTTCTGCAGTATGCTGAAGTGTGTCACTGTAGACTGCCAGGGCAGTTTTACTGCATTATAGTGTAGTGCATTAGGGCACTTTTACTGCAGTATATTGAATTGCGTTAGTGCACTTTTACTGCAGTATATTGAAGTGCATTAGTGCACTTTTACTGCAGTATATTGAAGAATGTCAGTGCAGTTGTAGTGTGTCTGTGTAGTGAGTCCTCAAGTTAAAGTGCGCCAAACACCACTTTCCATTGATTAAAGTGCATCCAAGTACACATTTCCCTGTCTCTATTACATTTCTGTAATAAGCTACCCCCATCATGTCTTGGAGGCCAACAAGAAAAGGCAGACATTCCCATGGCACTGTGAGGAGGCCAGCAGCAGCTGTGTCCACAGGCAAAGGAGGATGTGGTCCATCCTCAGGTAGGGCACCATTTCCTCTGTTTAGTGATGTTGCACATGTTATCCAGCCACAGTATGCAGAGGAGGTGGTGGACTGGCTTACTAAACCATCCTCATCCTCCTCATCCTTTATCACCCAATCAGAGACTAGTGTGCAGTCCACCACAGCTGCCAGAGTGGCTTTTTCTGCCTCCTTGTCCACAGCTACTCCTTACAGCCCCAGCATCATGCATGGAGAAGTCAGCTGAGTTATTTGAACACAGCATCAGCCACTTGCTCCTTGACGATGTACAGGCATTACTTGATTCTGATGTTGGTTCTGAGGTTGAGGAAGGTAGGAACATGAGCCTACAGAGAGGTGAAAACAACAAATTGGCAGTCACGTTCCCCCAGCCGCAGCGTATGTCCAAGTTGACAGTGATGATGAGGATGGAATGGGATGATAACAATGAGGTCACTGATGCAACTTGGGTGCCGGATAGAGCAGAGGAGGAAAGTGAGGGTGAGGTACAACCCCAACGAGGCAGCTATCATGCAGCCACCCTATTCCATCACTTTGTGGAGCTGTTATCTCCCACCCCCCTCCCACTGTCTGGGCCGTTTTAGCACATGTGCAGCCGATCGCACTGTTGCAATTTGCAAACTTTGCCTCAAGCAGATCAAGCCTGGCAAAAACACCAGCCATTTGGGTACCACATGCTTGTCGAGGCATTTAACCTCCAACCACTCAGCCCATTGGCAAGCGCACCTGAGTGTGATGGAACAGTCCAGCCCCCAGCTTGGGTGCTTCCGTAAAGATAAAAAGCTTCCTCCAGTCTGGGCATAGGAACCAGATATAGTTGAGCATGCAAGACTAGTCGACAATAGCTTGTACATGCAAACTGGAACTCACACAGAATATATAGTACACCAGATCAGTTGAGGGCCTAATCCATTATCGTATGCAAAATAAATTGTATAAAGGAATATAATTAACATAACTAAGGAACAGCCAACACAAACACCAGTCTAATTAGCATGAACTAATTAAACAACTAGCCATTTAAACCTAGGTGCCCAGTCCATTTGGCGCCCAGCTCACCACTCTGGATACAAAGTGCATTATGCATTAGCATAAACATCTCACAATAGTTCAATAACAAGGTACAGTGGTCAAAATATTAATCACCTGCTCAAGAGATGAGCAGACTGACCAGATACAATGGGTGACTTATTTAACACAATTAACAATGGGACAGCACTCTAGGAGGCACACATGGGAGATACACACATTTGTGTATTCTGTCTACTAGACAAGTCATCAGAAGACACACCATGTGCCAGCAGTCTGATAAAGTGGAATTAATTTCCACTCAATTATCACTTCTATGCTGATGACACTCAGATATGCATCCACACTAAACCAGATTCTACTTTGTCTGCTTCTCTCCTAGCTAACTGTATTTGTGATATAAAAACTTGAATGGCCCATAATTTCCTTCAATTGAACTGTGACAAGACTGAAGTCATGTTTATTGGCACCCCCCATCAATTACGTAAGGCCAGTCTTAATATCTTATCTATAGATGGCACTGTACCTGAGTATAAATTGAAAAATCTAGGGGTGATATTTTATGCTAGTTTAACCTTTTGAGCCACATGTACAAAATGTTGTCAGAACATCTTTTTTGCCACTTAAAAAACATTGCTCGGCTGCATCCTATGCTATCATACAGTGTAGCTGAAAAGCTTATCCATACATTTGTGTACTCCCGACTTGACTACTGCAATGCTCTACTCGCTGGTGTACACAAATCCACCATAAATCGATTCAATATGTTCAAAATTCTGCAGCCAGAAACCTGACTGGGTCTGGTACAAGTGATCATTACTGGGCAGCGCAGTGGTGTAGTGGATAGCACTTTCGCCTGGCAGCAAAAGGGTTGTTGGTTTGAATCCCAACCATGACACTACCTGCCAGGAGTTTGCATGTTCTCCCTGTTCTAGCTTGGGTTTCCTTCGGGTACTCCGGTTTCCTCCCACATTTCAAAGACATGCTGGTAGGTTTATTGGCTCCTGTCTAAATTGGCCCTAGTATATGTATGAATGTGAGTTAGGGACCTTAGATTGTAAGCTCCTTGAATCTAGGGACTGATGTGAATGTACAAGATATATGTAAAGCGCTGCATAAATTGACAGCGCTATATAAGTACCTGAAATAATTACCCCTATCCTGAAGTCCTTGCACTGGCTACCCATCTGGTTTCACATAGACTTTTTTTTTTTTAATCCAATAGTTTTTTATATTAGACATACAGCATAACAACAAGTCAACGCACAAGAAACATGTTCCAGAGTCCGTATGTTATGTACATATAAGTATATAATTCAAGAACGTACATTAATACAGAAAACAGAGCATTACACCTTAAAGCTGTTGTCTACCCAATTTGTTTACTTTTACCTACAGGTAAGTCTGTAATAAGGCTTACCTGTAGGTAAAATGAATATCCCCCTCTAATCAGCTGCGGCGTTACGGCGCATGCGCCGTGTATTTCCCGGTGCATGTGCCGTGTATGTCCCGGGGCATGCACTGTGTATGTCCCGGCAAAGGCCTGGCAATAGGGCCGGAACCTTGCCGGAAAGACGGGTCCCGCGCACATGCGTGGGAGTGACGTCTTGCGGCTCTGGCCAGTCACAGCGCCAGAGCCACATACCCGGAAGCAAGATCCGAGGGAAGATGTCCACTCCCTCAGAGGGGACCGAGCAGCCCGGTCGGATCTTAGTTTCAAGGTGAGTATTTCACAATGAGCTAGTATGCGGTGCATACTAGCTCATTATGCTATTGTCTTGCAGGCTTTTATTTATTTTATTTTTTTCGGGTAGACAACCACTTAACTAAGCTTATTTCAAGGTCTCAAAACAAAGGCTGACATTTCCACCTATTTAATAGAGTTAAACAATACTAGAATTATGTTTCCAGAGTCTCATATACCTTAGACCAACTCTGCTGGTGAAAGCCCTGGGGTATCCAGCCATAGAGCCCACAGTTTATCAAATTTGCCTGCACATCCTCTGTGCTGAAAAATGTATTTCTCCAATTGGAGCATATCTCCCATCCTAGCAATCCATTCTTTTAGGGAGGGGGGTTCAGTGCACTTCCAATGCCTGAGTATCAACTTGTGGGCCTGGAATAGTGCCCTTCCTATAGCCTGTTTAGGGATGTCCTCAATTGGGAGGTCATCCAAAATACCTAAAATACCTGGTTTAGGGTCCACCGGGATTGTAACCCTGAACACCCTATTAATAGTATTAATTACTCCTAGCCAGTATAGATGCAACTTTGGGCACCGCCAAAGGAGGTGAATCAGGTCTCCGTGGTCCCTGCAGCACCTAGTGCAATGTGGGCTGTCTTTCAACCCAATCTTAAAGTGTTTTGTTGGTGTTAAGTGAATACTTAGTACAATATAGAGTTAAGAGAGGCATTGGGAAAGCCCTCCATAAAAAGTGTTTAACAGCATACAGTAGTAGCATCTGGATATGAACCCTTTAAAGTGTGAAACCTCCACTACATAGTTGAACACTGGGGATGGGGAGCAGTCCCACACCACTCTTTCAGTTTGTGCCTGAACCGCAGTTTGTAATTGGAGATACTGGAACCACATACAGTATATGGTGGGAGTCCGAATATGGCATGCATGTCCTGGAATGATCGTAAAGTGCAGTTCACAAAGATCTGGGATAAACAAGTGACCCTGTGTTGTCTCCACCTAGGCCCACTAGACAACATTTGCAACTCTGGGTAGTGCCCATTGTGCCATATTGGGCTGTATCTGGCATATCCCTGTAGGTCTTGTAATTGTCGAGTCTAGTTACAAATCTTTTGCATTAGTACAAAAGAGGGGAATAACCTATTAGATTTGGCATATACCATGCCCTTCAGGCCCTCCACTACATCATCCACCCTTGTTACGTGTCTCAGGAGAGTCAATGTAGGGTCCATCTGAGGTTCCCCCCCCAGGTATGGCTCCTTGGGCTTCTGCAATTGTTCTAACCTAATCCTTGGTACTCTGGACTGCCACAAAAAAGTGCGGAAAATGGGATTAATAATATGAAATTGTTTGAGAGGGATGACCATTGGGGGATTGTGGCATAAAAATCTTTTTTTATAAGATTTACTTTCCCTACAAGGGAGAATCGGAACCTAGCCCTTATCCCTCCTTCTGCCCAACAATGGAGAAAGATTAAGGGAGATGTACTCCAAGGGTTTTGGTGTTTTGTTGTTATATATATATATATATATATACACCCAAATACTTGAAGGTCCTAGATATAGGTATGTCCTGAAGAGTATCTTCCCCGTCCTCCATCTGTCCAAGTAGCATGATAGCTGATTTGGTCCAATTGATAGTTAGGCCAGCGTATACTCCAAATTCCTTAATCACAGTCATGGCCCATTCCAGTGAACCTCCGTGTCGTCCAACAGCAGCATAGTGTCATCAGCATATAGCATGATTTTTTCCTGTACGGTCCCATATCGAAACCCATGTATCAAATCAAATGAGTGGATTTTGGCAGCCATTGGTCCGATTTGCTATCGTAAATAGGAAGGGCGACAGTGGACACCCCTGCCTAGTACCTCTAAACAGTATAAAGGGTTCAGACAGTCGTCCAGCCTCTCTAATAGCTGCCTTAGGTGAGCAATAGAGCAGTTTTACCCAGGATATGAATGTATAACCAAAACCCAGTTTTTGCAATGTGGCCCAGGGGTATTGCCATTCAATACTGTCAAATGCCTTATGGGCATCAAGCGACAGTAGTGCTCTATCCCCCTCATTGTCTGCCCCCGCCTGCAGGTTAATGAACAGTGTACATAGATTACGGGTGGTTGACTTTTCTGGCATAAAGCCAGCTTGGTCTAGGTGTACAATTGAATAGATGACCTTGTTTAGCCTTAGGGCCAGTACTTTAGCCAACATTTTTATGTCACTTTGAAGGAGAAAAATGGGTCCGTACGAAGCCAGATTAAGTGGGTCCTTTCCTGGTTTCAGTATCAGCACAATATTGGCTTTAGTCATAGAGCCAGGGAGGCAGAATTGCTCCCTAGCCACATTCAAAACCTTCAGCAGTGATGGAAGGATGAGACCATCATCCACAGGTGCCTTAAAGTTAGGAAAGGAGCCCACCACCTCCACCAGATCTTCCATAGTTATAGGGGAATCTAGCATTAGTTTCTGCGTTCTAGAAAGGCATGGCATCTATACTCCCTGAAGATACAGCTGGACCTATTCCTCAGAATAATCCTGCTTAGGCCTATATGATCTGAATAAACGTTGATCAGTCTCTGCATGATGGCATCTGGGTCATTCACCACTCTGCCAGCATAATCATGAAGCGCTCCTATCGACTGAGTTACACGTTGGGACTGCACTCTCTTAGCAAGGAATTGACCTGTCTGTTCACCCTCCTCATAGAAGGCTGACTTAGTAAAAAATATTTTCCTGTCTGCTGCGGATGCAACTATATGATTCAAAGCCTCTTGGGCAGCTACCCATGAGTCCCTGCATTGGTCAGTGGGATCAGCTATGTATTCATCTTCCAGTTGGCCCACCAGCTGTGCCATTCGCTCCCTTTAAGTGCTCGTGTTTCTCTTGATTAAAGTAACTTCAATAATCAAGATACCTCTTAGAAAAGCATTAAAAGCGTCCCAAATAATGAGTAAGTTGGGGTCCTCTGCATGGAAAAAGGTTAAGCCAGGAGGCATTCTACTTCCACGGAGCCCTTGAAAAGGTACTAGTTTGTTTGGCTTGTAGAAGAATCAACAAGAGGGAATGGTCTGACACACTTCTCGCCAGATGTTGGATGTCATGTATGAAATGGGCAGCAGAAGGCTGACAGAGACACATATCAATACTCAATCAGCGACATATGTGTCTTAGCGAAACAGGTAAACTGTCTCGTCTCTGTCCACCCACCCAACCTCCTCTATAAATTTCACTAGGGCCGTCCTACGCATACCCCCCTAGTGGTGGCACAGGGTGTTTGTCCAATTGTGGGTCAAGGTAGCAATTTAGATTGCCCATTATAAAGAAGGGAAGATCAGGAAAGCTCAGCTAGTAGGCCAATAGATCCCTCAAAACAGCAGAACTAAATAGTGGTGGCATATAAACAAATGCAAGGACATATTTTAAGCAAAATATATGACAAGCTAAAATCACGTATCTCCCCTCACTATCAACTAGTTTGCCAAATTCCAGGTAGTCTATGGAGTTATGTATTAGCACACTCACCCCCCTCGAATAGGAGGTATGTGTGGAGTGGTACTCCCAGCCCGTCCAGGAAAATCTCAAACTGGATACCGTTTCAGGTGTCAAATGAGTCTCTGTAATGCTATTCTAGCAAGTAGGTGCTTACGTAGTACCGAAAAAAAAACATTGTCCGTTTAAGAGGGTCCTGAAGACCCCTAATGTTCCAGGAGATTATAGGGACTGTAGACATAGTTGAAACATATAGTATATAAGATGTAGGATAGGGCTCACAGCTGTCCCTGGTACAGCCTGGTCAAGATAGTACATACCAAGCAGAGTAGACATATCAACAAACAGTGCAAATTGGACCTCAAGGGTTGTAAAGGAATGCATTACTCTCTGGAAGAAAAAAAATTGAAAAAACAAGCAAAAGAAAGTCTTTTGGTGTAAATCTGTTCCATCTCCTATCCAGCCGGATGAGGTGGTTCCAGTGTAGTGCTTGGTGCCCCCTTTCCAGAGGCCGGCATCTCAGAAGTAAAAAAAACAGAACCAGAAAAAGAAAAAGAAAAATAACAGTCAACCTGTAACAGCAGACATAGATCCAGAGCAAGAACGAGAGTTTGTTCCATCTTCTGTCGGCGCTACTTTAAACTGGTAACTAAAGTTAGTTGAAAGAGATACTGTAGGTATTAGTGTGTAATGACTCTTTCACTCTCAGCAAAATATAGGAACTGGTTAGGGCTCCCAGGCAAAATCCAGATATATCTTTTAGCACATTACAAAGGGGACTTCCTGAATATTGTGCCACCGTCCATGAATTCAGAACAAACAAACAAAGTTGTGGGACACCCCACATGAATGGGACGTTTTCAATGGGCACACCAGGAGATAGCCAGAATGAATTGTATAAAAAATATATAATATTTTATTTGTACATAGAAAAATACATATCTAACACAATATCTATACACAAAAAAAAGTAATACAGTAACAAGAAAAAAACGGAGAGAAAGGTAACAAGTGGGAGTCCCCCAAGTACCACGTGATGCAAATCCCACGTAGGGTCACATCCAGTGGCACGTCGAGGGGCCCCTACCAAAACACACTATACAATTAATAAGATCCTTAAGCCAAAGTATGTTATACGCGAACAAGGAGTCGACGCGTTTCGATACGAGCTTCCTCAGGACTCCAGAACTATGGCTTTCAGTTGTGAGAACAACTAATCAAAGAGAAATAATGTCATTAGCACAACACAAAAACAATAAAGATTGGGTCTACTATATGTAGATTCATTTAGGCATTTATCTGTATATCATTCTATATGTCTATTTACGGATTTACTTAGATGTATAT
>BLSH010230327.1:1581587-1604602 GCA_018402905.1 Glandirana rugosa
CTCAGGACTCCTTCGAACATCGCTTTGCGCAACTGAGGAACAAGCGCATATTGTATGGAGATAGCCAGAATGAATTGTATAAAAAATATATAATATTTTATTTGTACATAGAAAAATACATATCTAACACAATATCTATACACAAAAAAAAGTAATACAGTAACAAGAAAAAAACGGAGAGAAAGGTAACAAGTGGGAGTCCCCCAAGTACCACGTGATGCAAATCCCACGTAGGGTCACATCCAGTGGCACGTCGAGGGGCCCCTACCAAAACACACTATACAATTAAATAAGATCCTTAAGCCAAAGTATGTTATACGCGAACAAGGAGTCAACGCGTTTCGCTACAAGCTTCCTCAGGACTCCAGAACTATGGCTTTCAGTTGTGAGTCATGGCTCGGGACGGCAATCAGGGGGGCGAGCATAGGGGTCTATCAGAATCCAGACTTCAAGGGGAGACCTTTACTTTATACTATTAGTACATAGTGTACAGTTCCCTCGGTGGGATTTGACCCTTCATTGAGTGTATAGTCATCCTTAAAAACAAGTAGAATTCTTAAAGACGGTGGGGAAGATGGGAACCAAACCAGGACCAAGGAAGGATAGTGATAGACAGCGGTGCTCCTAGTTGTTGATCAAATGTACCCCAAAACAAAGAAGGGGGACTAGCAGAGCAAGGGGGGAGCTGTATAGCATGCCATACGATAGTCCCAAACCGAGATAAGACAAAACGCCCAATGGATGTTACTTCCTATATCACTTCCTGTTACATTCCACCGTCACTCAATCACTGTCTATCACTATCCTTCCTTGGTCCTGGTTTGGTTACCATCTTCCCCACCGTCTTTAAGAATTCTACTTGTTTTTAAGGATGACTATACACTATCTGGGTCTCCCTCAGTAATGGGGTTAATTTATCCTCCAAATCGCAGATGGGCCCTTCAGCAGCTGTGGCTCTAATTTTCTGGAGATCATGTCGAATCAGTCCCCTCTCCTTTTTTAACCCCCCAAAGTGTTCCTTCAGAGTGTCCACTGATGCTGTGCACTTGTGGACAGCTTTCAGTATTTCAGCTAGTGTTGGTTGCTCTATTTCCCCATCTCCCTACTCTGCGTCAGTGAGCACAGAGTCTACTGTGTCTGGAGGGCCCTGTGAGGCCTCCTCTTTGTCCTGCTCAACATGAAAGAGTGCTGGGGTTGCATCTAAGTCGTCCGCCAGTGACCAGGATGCTGTGCCAGGCATCTTTTGGGCATAGCATACCATGTCCTTAGGGGGTCCTTTAGTATTAGCTTTAGGGGTTTTGGGAGGATTACTTGTGTCTTTAGGCTCGTCCAGGCGCTGGCGTTGTGGCAAGGTCGTGGCGGCGCCATTTTAGATTTCGGCCGGACCTACATCTTTCTCCTGTTTGCAGGTCATCATGGCACCTGGGAGAGCTGTCAGCAGAGCCCGGAGGTATTGTGCACAGGATGAGGTGGCTTAGGAGCGAAACTGCCGGTACGAACGGCCTGGGAGAAGGATCAATTCAGGATCACATGTGGGAGATCTGTGAGAGACATCTGCTCAAATGCTGCTCTTGGCCAAGCCCAAGGTTTAACATAGACTTTAAGATCCCCATGCTCACCTACAAGACTCTTCATGGCTTGGCACCCTATTATCTCTCTGAACTTTTTTCAATTTGCTCCTCCCCTCGTAACCTCCGCTCCACAAATTCTGGTTTACTGTGTGTCCCGCCTACTCACTTAATCTCAATGTGGACAGAGCCGTCTTCTGCTATGCTCCAACACTCTGGAATTCACTTCCTAAGAACGTCAGAGAGTCATCTTCTCTAAACTCATTAAAATCAAATCTAAAAACATTTTTCTTTAGACAAGCTTTTACTTAAGTGTCCCTTTTTTCCTTACGCTATGTTATCCTGTGTATTTCTTGTTTTTCCTTGTAAAGCGCTTTGAGAAGCCACCTTTAAAGGCGCTATATAAAAAAAAGTTTATTATTATTAATAATTTATCTTCATAGATTTCTTGAGGGATATTGTTGATGAATATTTCTGTCCCAAGTGATGGAGCCTCTCCAACTTAGTCTGCAGGAGGGCCACCATATTCCCTCTGACCATTAACTTGTACACGATTAATATTGCACCTTTCCATCCACTCCAGAAGGGAAGCTTTACTGTCCTTATTCAGAGAATTATCCAAACCACACTCTCATCGTCCATTACATTGTTGTCCATCATTAAAGAATGATCTGCTCTCTCTATGGGCCATAATCAGTGAGTAGGAGACTTGCCCCTAGTCCTCTCCAAAAGCCCCTGTACCGGTTGGGTCTGTCACGTTTCTTCCCCTGACCTCCACCTGGTCAGGACCTGCGTTAGTTGAGCAAAGTGAACCCACATAGGTGGTCAACATGATCTCCATTCTGGGCTACAGGGAATTGTTGTCATCAGTAGGTGTGGGACAGAAGTTGTGGAATCTCTGTCCAGGTACCAGCGCTTCAGCTGGGTGGTTTTTACCATTCTGGGGTGCAGTCTGCTTCTAGGAAGAGTGGCTGACTGCCCCAGCTCCCTGGAGCCATGAAGACACACGAGGTGCTTGGCAGAGGCCAGCGGCACTCTGCCCTGTTGCCAGCGCTTCAGCTGGAGACCCCACATCATCTGCTCTGGCTAACAATTGGGGAAGGAGGTCAGCTTCCCCCACTCCCAGACTGAGGATCTGCCGCTGTGGAGGAACGATGATAAATATGTCCACTGTGAAAAATGTGCTCATTTTTGTTTTCATTTCATTTGTGTTTTTTTTTTTCTTCGTTTCTCGGGTCATTTGTTCTGATCACAATTCGTAAATTCGAAAATCCAAAAATTTGAAAATCCGAAAATAAGAAAGAAAATTCAAAAGAACAAAACTCTGAAAATTCTAAATAATAACTAACTAATAATAACTTATTAAATTATAGGTACTATAATTTCCTTTCAAATTTTGCTCTTAGTTAATGTAACAAATACGAATTTATCCAAAGTTACGAATTATCCGAAATAACGAATGCCGCATCTGAACAAATGGAACGGAAAAAAGTGAATAATAAATAATAAAGTTTTTATGATTCTTCTTCTTATTATTGTTATTTATTATTATTAATTTGTTACATTCCATTCATTTAGATACAGCATTCGCTATTTCAGATAATTCGTAACTTCGGCTAAATTCGTATTTGTTACGTTCACTAACAGCCAAATTTGAAAGGAAATTCCCATACCTATAATTTAATAGTTAGTAATATAGCTCTCAGCCAAGCAGGATGATGTCAACATTCCTGTGGTATGAGCTCATTCCTGTGAGTTTGTTTAACCACTTCAATACAGGGCACTTTTACCCCTTCCTGTGTCATGCTAACACTGTACTCCAACAACATGTTTAGCATTTTTTTCACACAAATAGAGCTTTCTTTTGGTGGTATTTAATCATCACAGTTTTTTTTTTTTTGCGATATAAGCAAAAAGAGTGGGATAATTTTGACAATTATTTTTAGTTTGTGTTATCAAATTTTGCAAATAAGTTAAGTTCAGTTTACAAGCTATTCTACGTATTATTTAAAATTGATCACACCTGATATACTGACTTTTTTTGAAAAGTAGGCAGTGCAAGGTATTTAGTAAGAGGCGTGGTGAGTTTTTTGAAGTTTTAATTTTTTTCCCTACAATTCCCCACAACACTTGGGTAAATTAAGAAATTATTTTTTTTTAACACAAAATGAGCACAAAATTGTCATATTAACAAGTTATTTCGCACACATGACATAGGCATACTTGCAATTAATCACCAATATACATTCTGCTTCTTGTATAGTGATGATACCACGTGTGTGAGACTTTTACACAGTCTGACCACATAAAGAGACCCAACACCCAAGTAGCGCCGTCAGGCTTTCTAAGGACATAAATTACACATCTAATTTCCTGACTACCTATCACATTTTTGAAGGAACGCCATATAGATACATATTTGGTAAGGTTGAATAAAGACAATAGTCCATCCAGTTCAACCTGTATTGGTGTACGTGTGTCAGTGCTGATAATCATTTCCCATGTTCCTGTATATTGTGTGCACTAAGATGCATGTCCAGGAGTCTTTTAAAAATATAAATTCTCCCTGCAGACACCACCAATTATGGAAGAGAGTTCTACCTCTTTATCGTCCTGACAGTGAAAACCCCCCTGTGCAGCTTTAGGTTAAACCTTTTCTCCTCCACTCTCGTGGCCCAGTGTAATCTTACACTCTCTGAGACTGAATAGATTTTTTTCCGACGCTGGGAACACCATTAAGGTATTTGAAAATCGCTATCATATCCCCTCTCAAGCATCTCTTGCTGGAGAGCAAGAATATATTTAGTGCTTGTAGTCCTTTCTCGTAATTGAGGTCTGCCAATCCTTCTATTAATTTAGTTGCCCTTCTTTAGACCCTCTTCAGCTCCACCTCCAACATCCCTTCTGAGGACTGGTGATCAGAACTGGATGGAATACTCCAGATGTGGCCTAACCAGAGTTTTATAAAGTGGCACGATTATAGTTTTGTCTCTGGAGTATATCCCCTTTTTTATGCATGCTAATATTCTGCCGGCTTTGGTAGCTGCAGCTTGACATTGTATGCCATTTCTCAGTCTCGCTTCTACAAGGACCCCCAGATCTTTCTCCATCTGTCACGTACCTGGTAGGTGAGCCCGGTATGCAGAGGAAGACCTCTCTTATGCCACTGACTCGAGGCCCCTCGTAGAGTAAACAGGAGGCACGGGGGTGTAGAGTAGCACGAGTGCCTGGCAGGATTGCTAGGAGAGGATCAGGTCCAGGAGTTCTTGATGATACCGTGGTGAATTACCAGCAAGACAGCAGGTAGGCTGGAGACTGGAGGAGGTTAGTATCTAGATGCCACACACAGTAATGCAGAGAGTAGCTAGCAGAGGGGATGTTCCGAGAGGACTGAAACACAGGCAAGTACAGGCAGGCCAGGTCATACACAGATGGGAGATACTGGAACAGATGTGGAGGCAGAGGCAAAGTCAATGTACAGGCCGGGTCGGTAATAGGCTGGCAGCGGAGTTACCAGGTGACCTTGCAGGTGCAAGGTCAGAGACAAGCCAAGGTCGGATGCAGGTGGATGGCAGGAGCAGTCAGAGGCAAGCTGGGTTAATCACAGGAACAGAAGCAGAATCACAGGTAGCAGGAATCACAGGAAACACTGTAGATCAGACAGCATTGATCCTGTTTACTGGCCTGGTTTAAATAGTCTATTTGACACCAGGAACTGTGCGCGCACCCGTACCATGTATGCGTATTGGCGCCCGCAATCGTGCACCAGCATGTACAGCTTTCCTTATAGGAATCCTTCTGCTGCGATCTTCCTGACATTGCCCCCTCCCAATGAGCAGCCTCCGGATGCCCAACCGGGCCAATTTTCCAGGATGGGACTTCTTAAATGATTGGATCAGTCTTTTAGCATGAATATTGCTTTCAGGTTCTTACAAATTTTCCTCTGGTCCATGCCCCTTCCAGTTAATCAAGTATTGAACTTGATTGTTCCTTTTTTCTTCAACCTCGAATTCCTCTTCCCCGTCAATTATTACATGTTCAGGTGGGCCAGTATTCCGTTAGTTCGTAAGCTACCACGTCAATATTTTTCTTCACTGAAAAAGGTCCCACAAACTTAGGACCTAGTTTCTTTGAAGGGCATGCCAGCCTTAGCTTTACTGTGGATAACCATACCTGATTTCCGGGTTTCAGAATTAATTCTCCTCGTCTTTTCTTATCAAAGATTATCTTGTTATACTCCTGCATATTAGCCATTGTTTCCTGCAACAGTTTGTTTTTTGTACTGAAGACGTTCATTGTCTCAAGATCAGCTGGTGCTGAACATTCTGGAATGGTGTTAGACAAGAATGATGGATGGAAGCCATTATTGGCAAAGAATGGAGATTGCTTTGTGGCAGATTGAGAAGAGTTATTTGTAGGCAAACTCGGCTAAAGGTAGCAGTGAGACACAGTCATCCTGGGAAAAAGAGGAGAAACAGCGTAGGTATTGTTTGAGAATCTGATTGTGTTAGAGAAATGGCCGTGTACCGGGGGTCTGTGCACGTTGACGCGCACCTGTGTGCGCCCGTGTGCGTGCACCTGTGTGCACCAAAACAGCCTATTTAACCGGACAGCACCCTGCAGCCTTCCTGTGACCTGTGACCCCCCCAGCACCTACTTTGTGAAGACTTCCTGTTCCTGTGACCCCGGCCTGCCTTTTGGACATAGGTACTATCTGCCTGCCTTGACATCGGACTATTTACGACCACTCTTCTGCCTGTGCCCTTTGCACCTCAGCCGCCTGCACGTTACCGACCCAGCCTGTACCCGACTACCCGTTTGCCTGATCCCTCCCGCATCACTATCCTTCAGCCTGCACAAGCTTCAGTGGACTCATACCAACTTACAGCCCTTGTGCCCCCCCTGTGCTCCCGAGCCCCCTGTCTACACTACCAGGGGTTTGCGAACCAGGGCCGCACAGCCATGTCGGAGTCTGTGCCTGGGCCCTCTCCCATGGAGGGACTATGTGCACACCTCGCTGGCCTAACTCAAGCGGTGAAAAACCTGCAAGAGGGATACACCTGCTTGGAGAATCAAGTGTGGGATCTGGCAGTCCCAGGCCCCGCCAGTGGAGGGCAAGCTCCTATGGGCACTATAGTGACTCTGCCTGCGAAGCCTAAGGTGCCCATGCCCGAGCGGTTTTCATGGGACCGCAGGAAGTTTTGGGCCTTCCGCAACTCGTGTGAGTTGTATTTTTCTCTCCAGCCCCGCAACTTTTCTTTGGAAGTCACCAAAGTGGGTCTGGTGATCTCCCTTCTTTTAAATGAGATGCAGGCCTGGGCCCATCGCCTGCTGGAGCAGAAAGCCCCTGAGACTACCACCATGGACCACTTCTTCCATGCGGTGGCCCAATTATATGAGGACCCTCACCAGGCTGCCACTGCAGAAGCGGCACTTCATGCCCTCCAACAAGGTCGTCACACCGCAGCGGAAAATATATGTCCGAGTTCAGGTACAGGAGCGCCGATAAGGTCTGGAACGATGCAGCTCTCTGCTACCAGTTTAGGTTGGGACTCTCTGAACCCCTGAAGGACGAGCTGGTGCGTGTCGGAGTGCCTCATACCTTGGACGCTCTAACCAATCTGGCAATCCAAATTGACCGCTGTCTGCAGTTACGCAGGGTGGAGAAAAACACAGGGTCGCTGCTACCCACCTGGATGCTCCCTCAGGTGCCCAGTTACCCGGGACCAAGCCTGGCTACAACTGCCTCCTCCCCCTCTCCACAGGACCACCCTGAGCCAATGCAGATTGGGCTCCTCCAACCATCCCTGTCTTCTGAGGAACGCCAGAGGCGCCTGGCTCTCAACCTGTGCCTCTACTGTGGGGGTGCAGGGCATTTAGTAAGGAACTGCCCTGCCAAGGCTAGTAAGTGTGAACCGCCGGCTTCAGGAGAAATGCTATCGCTACCAAGCCTCCAGTCTCATCTTGTTCTCTCCATCTCTTTGCAGCTTCCCGACGGGAGTATCCAAGTACCAGCCATCCTAGACTCGAGGGCCTGTAGCGGTTTTATCGACCTCTCCTTCGCCACCCAGCATCCCATCTTGCTCTGGCCCAAGGAACATCCAATGGTCATCCGATTGGCAGACGGGTCGATCATTAAGTCTGGCACCGTGACCCAGGATACCCTTCCCCTGCCGGCCCGGACAGCCCATGGCCATATGGAACTTCTTCTGATGGACACTATAACCTGTCCACTGTTTCCAGTGATCCTTGGCCTCCCAATTGCTCCGCACCCACAGTTCCCACATCAATTGGAACATGGGAGAGATCCAGTTTCTGTCTCCGTACTGTTTGAGCCACTGCCTCCAGTCGCCCCAAAGGGCAGCACCAGCATTACTCAGCCTTAATCCCGATCCAGACCAGGAAACCCGTTGTGCCGTCCCTGAAGCATACCACGACTTCCTGGATGTTTTTAGTAAGAAAGGAGCTGACACTCTACCTCCACACCGGCCATACGATTGTACAATAGATCTGCTACCTGGAACCAAGGTCCCTTTCAGCAGAATATTTCCTCTTTCTGAAGTGGAGCTAGTGGCCCTCAAGGCCTACCTAGAGGAAAATCTGGAAAAAGGCTTTATCCGGCCCTCTACATCCATGGCAGGAGCTGGGATATTCTTCGTAGAGAAAAAGGACCACACTCTTCGGCCATGTATTGGTTACAGGGAGCTCAACAAAATCACGATCAAGAACCGGTATCCTTTGCCCCTGGTTCCCGAGTTGTTCCAACGTCTCAGCTCTGCAGCGGTGTTCACCAAACTGGGCCTTCGTGGGGTCTATAATTTGATCGGATTCGAGAGGGGGATGAATGGAAAACGGCTTTTCGGACTCGCTTTGGCCATTTTGAGTATTTGGTCATGCCTTTCATGCTCTGTAATGCCCCGGCCACTTTCCAGCATCTGGTCAATGATATTTTCAGGGACTACCTTGATGTATTCTTAGTAGTCTACTTGGATGATATCCTCATCTTCTCCCTCTCCTTGGAAGAACATCGCAAGCACGTCAAGTGCGTACTGAGCCGCCTACGGCAACATGGCTTGTATGCAAAAGACGAAAAGTGCGCCTTTGAACGCACCGACATTTCCTTCCTGGGGTTCCACATCTCCACTGCAGGCACTACTATGGACCCCCAGAAGGTTTCAGCTATCATCGAGTGGCCAACCCCTGCAGACCAGAAAGCAGTGCAATGCTTTGTAGGGTTCGCCAATGTCTACAGAAAATTTATCCGAGGATTCTCCGCTGTCATCTCCCCGATAACCCAGCTAACCAAACAAAACTCTAGTTTTGCCTGGACTTCCGAAGCACAAGCAGCCTTCCAAACCCTGAAAAACTGTTCACCTCAGCACCTATTCTGAAGCACCCCGACTCCACCTTGCCCTACATCCTGGAAGTCGATGCCTCGAAAACTGCAGTCCGGGCTGTCTTGTCTCAAAGGCGGGGACCCAAAGCTAATCTACACCCCATTGCCTTCTTTTCACGGAAGCTCTCTCCTCCGGAGAGAAATTATGATGTGGGGGACAAAGAGCTTCTAGCCATTAAGTCCGCTCTGGAAGAGTGGCGTTATCTCCTGGAAGGAGCAGTCCACCCAGTTCTGGTCTTCACAGACCACAAAAACTGAGACTGCCAAGCGACTTAAGCAACGTCAGGCCCGTTGGGCCTAGTTCTTTTCCCGGTTCCAGTTGTATATCACCTACCGGCTGGGAACCAAGATTGTAAAGCCAGATACACTTTCCAGGATGTTCCATGAAACCGAGGAAGTATCTCCCCCTGATATTATTCTGCCCCCTCACAGCTTCTTGTTGGTCCAGGAGGACTTTCAAACCCGGATCAGGCAAACTTTAGCCGGCTGCACAGCCCCTACTAACTCTGGACTTTCCATAAGAGATGGGTAATGGTGGTCGGGTACCCAGATTTTTGTGCCTGAGGAGCTCTGTTTGACCGCCTTAGAACTTTGTCACGACCACTACGTGGCTGGGCACTTCAGTAACCGTAAGACGACAGAGCTACTGTCCCGCACCTTTCGGTGGCCCCACATGTGACAGGACTGTAAAAACTACGTGGGCGCCTGCCCAACTTGTGCTCAAAACAAGGGAGGACCAGAGCCTTGAGCCTGTTAAACCCACTGCCCATCCCTGACCATCCCTGGTCCCACGTCTCCATGGACTTCATTGTGGAACTGCCCCCGTCTGCAGGCTTTACCACCATCTTTGTGGTGGTCGACTGCCTCACAAAGATGGCACACTTCATTCCAATGAAAGGCACCCCCTCGGCTGCCGAGCCAGCCAAAATGTTCATTAAGGAAGTGGTCTGTCTACACGGCATCCCAAGGAACATTGTGTCCAATAGAGGGGTGCAGTTCACGTCCCGGGTCTGGAGGTCCCTGTGTTCCATCTTGGGGATTGAATTAGCCTTCTCATCTGCTTATCATCCGCAGTCCAGTGGCCAGACAGAAAGGACCAACCAGACCCTGGAACAATACCTCCGATGCTACTCATCCTACTCTCAGGATGACTGCATCTCCTTGTTGCCGTTAGTCGAGTTTGTCTATAACAACTCTGTCCACTCCTCTACTAGGCAATCTCCATTCTGGGTGAATCTCGGCTACCACCCTACATTCCTACCCAACTTGCTACCTGAGAGTCCAATTCCTGCCACACAAGAGATCACCCAGTTTCTGGAGAACAACAGTAAATCGTTGCAGGAGACTCTGGCTCAGAGCCAGGAGCGCAACAAGAGAGTGTTTGACCAGAAGAGACAGGGAGAACTTGACCTACAGCCTGGTGACCAGGTCTGGTTGGCAACCAACTTAAGATTGTCTTGCCCATCCAGGAAACTAGGGCCAAAGTACATAGGACCTCTCCTAGTAAAAAGAAGAATTAATAAAGTGGCCTATGAGCTCGACCTTCCTCCATCACTTCGGATCCACCCTGTGTTCCATGTACACCTCCTCAGACCGGTTGCTAAGGATCTGTTTCCAGGGCGGAAAACTGCCCCACCTGAACGAGTTATGGTGGATGGAGAGGAGGAGTTCGAGGTGGAAGCCATCCTCGATTGTAGGAGAAGAGCAGGGGTCACCCAGTTCCTTGTAAAGTGAAAGGGATACGACCCCGAAAAAAACTTGTGGGAACCGGAAAGCAACCTTCATGCTCCTGAACTCATCCAGACTTTTTTGAGAAACAATTCGGCCAAGAGAGCCCGTTTGGGCATCCGGAGGCTGCCCCTTGGGAGGAGCAATGTTAGAGAAATGGCCGTTTTACGGGGGGTCCGTGCGTGTCGGCACACGCCTGTGCGCGTGTCATGATCAGGCGTCAGGCTCGAAGACCAGTTGCTATAGCAGTTGCAGGACTACTGCTGACCAGCAGGATTGGTACACAAGTAGTCACCCTGGCAGATGACACAGGCTCATCTGAGGTGCCAAAAGGTCGGTAACGAGTAGTTGCAGGTTGGGATCAGGCAGTAGAGTAGTCGAGGAACAAGCCAAGGGTCGATGATGAATGGTAGCAAATACGGACAGCAGCAGGGAAGACAAGAGCAAGGCACTGGCTGAGAAAGCACAATAACCTGGCAAAGAGGAAGTGCAGATACAAGGCTTATATAGGAAGTTCATGGGAGGAGCAAGGAGTTAAATGTTCAATAGCAATCAAGACATAAGGCAGAGAAGTGAGAAGAATCAATGCCAGACAAAGAAGAGGTCCCAGGTTCGATCACAGGTCCTGACAGTACTTAGGGCTGGGTTTGTGAGGAAACCTCTGGTGGAATTCTCTTGTTAATCTAGGGGCATGAACATTCTCCTCGGGCTCACAAGAATTTTCTTCTGGCCCATATCCTTCCCATTGGACCAGATATTGTAGCTTGTTTCTGACCGTTTTCTTTTTTTTTTTTTTTTTATAATTTTATTGAGCAAAAAGTAGAATGGCATACAAAATGCCCCTCATGAGGGTAATCTTTACATAAACACATCAAGACATCTTGGTCTCCAGCAACCAAACGCCATCTCAGGTGCTCCACATGAGGTTCTGATGTCTCTAATTAGAGAACTCCTCTGCCCCAAAAGACCACCAGAAGGGGCTCCCCATGTGGTTGGTGCATTTAGCAACCTAAGATGTGCAACTGTGCCTATAAGAGGCTGAACCCAGACGGGTATATACAGCATCACCAGATAGGGGTATATACAGCATCCACCAGATAGGGGTATATACAGCATCCACCAGATAGGGGTATATACACAGCATCCACCAGATAAGGGTTATATACAGCATCCCCCCCAGGGCAGTCAGACATCAAAGTCCCACACTTGCCCCATCTAGGAAGCGGACAGCCGTGTCTGACAAATGTGAGCATGCTGTGCGTGCTTTGGCAGCTTCCCTCTCCTCCTCCGTTCAATAGGATCGCCTGTTTTCTCAGCCAACCGGGAAACCGTTAACATACCCACGTTTCCTGATTGGCGGAGAGGCTATTCAGTGTTACAAAAGCAAATATTAATTTGCTTTTGTAACACGCGTGAGTGGGCTTGCGAGCGCAATGCTCTGCGCTCTGAGCCACTCTATTGTGAAGCCTATGGCTTTAATCAGGTGCTTCAAAGAACCCCCCCCCCCCCCCGGCCACTGTAATTCATGCGTCTGGTGTCCTGAAAGTGGCCGGAAGCAGGAATATGGAGTGGCTGCGGCAGCCATGGATAGATTCGTGCTTTGCATGAATCTATCCATTTAGCATATAGGGGGTGGAAGGGATAGAGGGGGCGGCGCCCGTGCACCCTTAATGGATGGACCCCCCCTGGTTGCGACACATATCACAATTTTTGGAATAATAATATTGTATTGGAATATACAGTATCTCACAAAAGTGAGTACACCCCTCACGTGTTTGTAAATATTTTATTACAATCGGGATTTCACCCTCAACACTCCACAGAAACTGCCCTTCTTAACCACTTCCTTACTGGGCACTTAAACCCCCCTCCTGCCCAGACCAATTTTTGGCTTTCAGCGCTGTCGCATTTTGAATGACAATTGCGCGGTCGTGCGACGTTGTAACCAAATAAAATTTGCGTCCTTTTTTCCCCACAAAGAGAGCTTTCTTTTGGTGGTATTTGATCACCTCTGCGTCATTTCTGATCGCCGCTATAAACAAAAGATGAGCAACAATTTTGCAAAAAAGGACAATATTTTTTACTTTTTGCTAAAGTACAAATCCATTAAAAAAAATTGTTCATCAGTTTTGGCCGATATATATTCTTCGACATATTTTTGGTAAAAAAAAAATCGAAGTCGGCGTATATTGATTGGTTTGCACAAAAGTTATCGCATCTACAAACTATGGGAATTGATTTATGGCGTTTTTATTATTATTTTTTTTTTTACTAGTAATGGCGGCGATCTGCGATTTTTATCGGGACTGCGATATTTCAGCAGAAATGTCGGACATTTTTTACACATTTTTGGGACCAATGACAGTTATACAGCGATCAGAAATTTAAATATCCACTGATTACTGTATAAATGTCATTGTCAGTGAAGGGGTTAACCAGCAGGGGGCAGTGAAGGGGTTAACAATGTTCCCTGGGTGTGTTCTAACTGTGGGGGAGCGGGGCTGGCCGGGACATAACAGATCTAACTGATCCCAGTGACAGGGATCAGTCGATCTGGTATGTCCCCTGTCACAGAACGGAGAACCGCCATGTTTACATCGGTGGTTCCCCGTTCCGCAGCTCTGTCAGGCGGTCGTGGGTCTCGAGCGGACATAGAGTCCGCCCGACCCACGGGCACGCTCGCGCAGCGTACGGCGGGCATGCACGCGCGCCGCCGCTGCCGCCAGGGGACGCGCTGGGAGCGTGCACAGGGGACGACGTCCCGGCATTTCAGATCTGGAGCCGTACTTCGGCAATAGCGCGGATCTGTAGGGGTTAAACTCACAAATCTCCTAGACCTTTTGGCTGCCTTCGATACTGTCGACCACCCCCTCCTCCTCAAAAAACTTTACTCCCTCGGTCCCCGGTCTCCGTGACTGTGCTCTTCAGTGGCTCTCGTCCTACCTATCTCATCGCACCTTCAGTGTCACATACAACTCTACCTCCTCATCTCCTCTTCCTCTTCCTTTCTCTGTTGGGGTCCCCCAAGGTTCTGTTCTTGGACCTCTCTTATTTTCAATATACACCTCTTCCCTGGGTCGGCTGATAACCTCCCACGGCTTTCAATATCATTTCTCCGTTGACGATACCCAAATCTACTTCTCCACCCCCCAACTCACTCCATCAATCTCCTCACGCATCACTAACTTATTAACAGACATATCTGCCTGGATGTGAAACCACTTCCTCAAACTCAACTTGTCCAAAACCGAACTCATAATATTTCCTCCCCCACGTGCCATTTTCCCTGACTTCTCTGTCAAGAGCAATAGCACAACCATCCACCCATCCCCACATGTTAGGGTGCTTGGTGTTATCCTGGATTCTGAACTCTCCTTTTGTCCCCACATCCAATCACTTTCTAAGGCTTGCTGCCTCAACCTCCTCAACATCTCTAAAATACGTCCCTTCCTAACCAATGAAACCACAAAGCTCCTGATTCACTCCCTGGTCATCTCTCGCTTCGACTACTGCAACTCCCTCCTCACTGGCCTACCTTTAAATAGACTGTCCCCCCTCCAGTCCATCATGAATGCCACTGCCAGACTCATTCACCTTACAAACCGTTCAGTGTCTGCCACCCCTTTCTGCCAATCCCTCCATTGGCTGCCACTCGCCCAACAAATTAAATTCAAAATACTAACAATGAGCTACAAAGCCATCCACAACTCTGCTCCCAGCCACATCACCAGCCTAGTCTCAAAATACCAACCTAACCATCCTCTTCCCTCCTCCCAAGACCTCCTGTTCTCCAGCTCCCACATCACCTCCTCTCATACTTGCCTTCAAGATTCTCCTGAGCCTCTCTCATCCTTTGGAACTCCCTACCCCAATCTGTCAGACTGTCCAAAGAGAAAAGTTTTCAGGGATCGCCTGAAGGTGGATGCAGCTTCAGGCGATCCCTGAAAACTTTTCTCTTCAGGGAAGCCTATCCTGCCACCACCTAACAATTACACTTCTTATTTTCTCAATCGGCTCATCCGCCACAGTTATTGCCCTTTCGTATCACTTAACCCTCCCTCCTAGATTGTAAGCTCTAATGATCAGGGCCCTCTGATTCCTCCTGTATCAAATTGTATTGTAATTGTACTGTCTACCCTAATATTGTAAAGCGCTGCACAAACTGTCGGCGCTATATAAATCCTGTAAAATAATAATAAATAATTACATCTTTTCATGTGACAACACTGAAGAAATATTAATTGCTACAATGCTTGTATAACAGTGTAAATTTGCTGTCCCCTTAAAATAACTCAACACACAGCCATTAATGTCTAAACCGCTGGCAACAAAGGTGAGTACAGCCCTAAGTGAAAATGTCCAAATTGGGCTCAACGTGACAATAATTTGTGTAGCCACCATTATTTTACAGCACTGCCGGATACAAAAGAAAGGGGCATGAATGTTGGAGAACGAGTGAATGCAGTGTGCATGAGTTCCCGCCGAAAGTTGCGCACCCTAGTTAACAATAACAATAAAACCTAGTTAACCCTAGTTAACAATAAAACCCACATGGAGACAAAAACAACACGTGGTCCGACATGTCAACTCATGGGTGCTGTCCACGCTCATTCCCATGCATGCTTTTGCCGCCATTAACCATTAGCGTGAATCCTATCAAAATATGATTCTTTGGACCATATTTGATAGAGATTATACTACTGTTCCATTAGAGGTTAAATCATGCACAAAGGAATATAGCTGCATGTTTCTGTCATGTGGATTAAACATGACAGAATGCATACAGACCATTATCCTTACATAAAAGGTGATACTGATTTCACACCACAAGTACATCCCCGTCAAGCGGATTTATCTGCACATAAAACCCCCAGGTTGATGGTTATACACCTGCATCGCGGAACGCGCATTGCACCTCAAAGATCCGGACCGGCATTCGCTCCAGCGTTAACCGCTCAGAGTGCCTGCCAGATGGGTAGTGTGCGGTTACCAATTAATGGAAGATTTCTCACTGCTAGTGATTTAACCTCATTGCCGGTTAATGCCATATTCGCTATACACAGCGAATACCGGTAAACCGACACTGGGAGACACTGTGACAATACATTATCAACACATCCTAATAAAATTTCTACAACAGTAGTGAGTTGTCTAGGTGCCAGATTGAGGATCTCATGATTGTCTCTGGAAAAGCCAAGGTTATGGAAATCGGATTATGGTCCAAAAGGAACATGGGGTTGATCAAAGCGCTCAGGATGTATGGAAGGTTGTTCTGGGTAATAAAAAGTTTTCCATTTATAAGATATTTACAACACATAGCAAAAATGACACCCTAAATTCTGCTACTCCTCCTAAGTATGGTGATACCACATGTGTGAGACTTTTTACACAGCCTGACCACATACAGAGGCCCGACATTGAAGTAGCACCTTCAGGCATTCTAGGAGCATAAATTACACATCTCATTTCTCAACCACCTATTACATTTTTGATGGCCCTGGAGCACCAGGACAATGGAAACGCCCACAACATGAACCCATTTTGGAAAGCAAACACCTCCACATAATCTATAAAGCATAATGAGTCTTTTGAACATGTCTTTTATTTCCAGAAGTTTTTGGAAAATGTGGAAAAAAATGAAAACACTTTTTTTACATAAAGTTGTCCAATTATAAGATGTTTACAACACAAAGCATGTACGTAGCAAAAATGACACTCCAAAATACATTCTGCTAACTCCTCCTAAGTATGGTGATACCACATGTGTGAGACTTTTTACACAGCCTGACCACATACAGAGGCTCAACATGCAAGGAAAACCTTCAGGTGTTCTAGGGACACATCGCATGCACAAACCAAGAATTACACCCCAAAATACATTCTGCTGAGCAAAAGGTAAACAAAAGATTACCTGTGGTTTTAGTAGCGCAGTTGTCCACAGGAGGAGAGCACTGCTCCAGGCAGCGGGCAGGATCTTGGTCAGCAACAGCAAACACAATTGGCCAGGCAACAGGCAGGAATACTGTTTATAATCAGTACAGGCAGCAGGCAGGGATACTGTCTATATACAGTCCAGGGGCAGAGAAGGCAGAGATATCATCAGCAGAGCCAAAATATTGGTCCTAGTAGTAGGCAGGAACATGGCCCATAAAGGGAGAGGAGAGAAGGAAGTAGAGTTGTAAGTGATGCTGAAGGAGCGGTTGGATAGGTAGGATGAGAACCAGCGAAGAGTACAGTCACGGAGACCAAAGGCGTGGAGTTTTTTGAGGAGGAGGGGGTGATCCACTGTGTCAAAGACAGCAGAGAGGTCCAGGAGTAGTAGTACAGAATAGTGTCCATTGATTTTAGAAGTTATTAGGTCATTAGTGAGTTTAAGGAGAGCAGTCTGTATGCATTCTGTCATGTTTGATCCACATGACAGAAACATGCAGCTATACTCCTTTGTGCATGATTTAACCTCTAATGGAACAGTAGTATAATCTCTACAAATATGGTCCTAAGAATCATATTTTGATAGGATTCACGCTAATGGTTAATGGCGGCAAAAGCATGCATGGGAACAAGCGCGGACAGCACCCATGAGTTGACACGTCGGACCACGTGTTGTTTTTGGCTCCATGTGGGTTTTATTGTTAACTAGGGTGCACACATTCTACGCGCAACTTTCGGCGGGAACTCATGCACACTGCCTTTGCTCGCTCTCGAACATACACGCCCCTTTCTTTTGTATCCTTTGAATGGGTGTCATTGGTTGCTATTTTGTATTGAGCTACTGTCATGTGACTGTGCCTTGGAGGCTGATTGTGAAGCCTGTTTCATCCCTATAAAATAAGGGAGCTCTGACTGGTTTGCAGGACTGATTTCGGAGCGACCATGTGAATACAGCTTAGTGTGTCTGTCTTATACTTGGTTTAGCACGAGTGCATTCGAAATGCATTATGCAAAAGAGCTGAAAAGTGCAATTATTAGCACAATTGAAATATAAGCGTATCATATTTTCCATTACACTCCTTACTGACATGGCCACCCAGCAGACGATAAACACATGCCTGAAACAGTATTTCCGGGAAAACGAGTCCACGGAAACCTCGCCCCCTAACACAATGGCTCGGACACAAATGTGTCATTAGAGGAGAAATCATCTCCCTAGCCTCCAAACAAAAGAAGGTTAGAATAGCCCAAATTAATGAGCTCTCGGTGCGTATCCACACCCTTGAGAAGGCACATTAACTATCCCTGGAACCCCAAACTCTCAATGATCTTGTGACAGCGAGGAACAAACTACTGGAGGAACTATGGAGGACAGTCAAACGTAAATTTGCATTAACACAAAGAATATTTTACGAATGGGAAAATACATCAGGGAAAACACTAGCTAGAGCCTTTCAAGCAAAAAAGGCGGCGACCACAGTGCACTCGATAACGAGCCCAACGGACGTAAAATCGTAGCCACAGAAGGGATAGCTAAACAATTTGTTAATTATTACTCTAAACTTTATAATTTAACTTCCCTGAACATACCCACAGACATCAAAGAAAGAAGAGAGATGAGTACTGATTTCCTACAACAATATAGCCCCAAACCTTTAACTTACAGCGAAGCATTAGATATGGAAAGCCCAATCTCCCAAGAGGAAACAATTAAGGTCCTAAAACAACTGAAACCTGGGAAGAGTCCAGGCCCAGATGGGTTAACAGTTGGCTATTGTAGCCATTGCCCCCTTGGGGGTTGCTGAATGCAGTGGTCCACTTGTCGCTCTGCCCTCAGTCACACTATTAACTTTCATCCGGAGTCACGGAACCGGCCGGTACTTTTTTTCATTATTTATTAGGGGATTAAACTTGGATAAACTTGAGACTGCACCAGGTCATGACCGCATAGAGGAAAGAAAAGGAACGCTGTTCAGGACGTGGGGGGGTCAAATTTATGAGTTAGGTCCTGATTGCATAGGGGTGGGCGGGGCCTTACCCGGAGGTGGCTGACATGGAGCTGTCAGGAAAACACATTTCACCAGTAATAGTGCATGGGGTCATTGGTTGAATTTAAGTGGCAAACTGACAAGGACAGAACTAATCTTGTGGTGTATATGCAGCACAGAACAGCAAGCAGAGGAAGATCTGCAAATCAAATTTTAAGCCTAATGAAGTTAGAGGCAAGGGAGGAAAACAAAAAGGGAATGCACATACCTGTAGGAGAAAAGAAAATGCAGCACTGACACCAGCATCAGGATTCAGCACAGGTGTGTAGAGAAAGACAAGCATCATGGTCTCCAGCAACCAAATACCATCTCAGGTGCTCCACATGAGGTTCTGATGTCTCTAGTTAGAGAACTCCTCAGCCCAAAAGACCACCAGAAGGGGCTCCCCACATGGTTGGTGCATTTAGCAACCTAAGATGTGGAACTGTGTCTAGAAGAGGCTGAACCCAGATGGACACCGACATAGTGGGCAAGTAGGGACTTATCGCAACATCACGGTCTTGCAGGTGTATATCTTGAGGACAAAAAGGAGAATGGGAGAGGTTGCTCACGGTCTGACTTATCTAGATTTGGTCAGATCCTGTGGGTGGGTATAGGGGCAGGTACAGTATATCATATGTATGCTGCCATGTTGGCATCGGGAAAACCCACGTTTGAGAAACAAATACACAATAATTACAGCAAACACACAAAACAAACATCAAAACAGCCTTAGTGGGGTGTTGGTCATTATGCACAATATCATCCCCCCCAAAAAAAGAAGGGAAAAATATGCAAGGACAGACAGCAAATAATCTGGCCTCTTCTCAGGCACAGCCCCACTAACTGCAGTCCTTTATATAACATAGGTTGGATTAAGAGCACGCCTACACATGGCCAATAAAGGACATGCCCACCAGTGTCATTCAATCTGTCCATTGATTATACCTAAAGTGTTTGCACCTGATTAAAAGGCACAAAATCTCTCCAACTGTGTGTCATGTGCATCAATTCACATCCTGCAGGCCAAAGATCTAATAGCAAGCACAGAAAGAAAGCATCCGTTATATAAGTATATGTGAGTGAAATGTCCAAGTCCCTGGGCATGCATTGCTCAGTGCTAAAAAAAAAAGAAAAAAAAAACAACCAGTCACTCATCCCTGCTGTCAGCAGTGATTCCCCAATGGCAGCATAATGGAAACAACAAAATGTCACAAAAGAGCATGGGCGATTCAGTCTGTCATGGATTTGAGCGGAGTCCTATGGCCAAAAAATAAATAAAAATAAATTGTGTGCCCCCCCCCTCTAAGTCACTAAACTAACATACCTTTATCTGAGCATACAGTCCTGCAGGCCAGGAAAGTGGGATGGAAGAGCGAGCCCAACCCCCAACAAACACACACACACACACACACTTTTTATTTGTAAAGTCAGCTCTTTTGTCTCCATTATTTGAAACCCTTTTAAAATGTACCAGTTTGCAAAAATCACATATAAAAACATTCATTAATATTAGTTCAGGTACTTGTGATGCACAGCACTTTACATATATATTGTACATTCACATCAGGACCTGCCTTGAAGGAGCTTACAATCTAAAGTCCCTAACTTGCATTCATATACATACTAGGGACAGTTTAGACAGGAACTAAATCAATTTCCAGCATGTCTTTGGAGTGCAGGAGAATAGCCATGCAGGCACAGGGAAAACATGCAGACTCCAGGCAGGTAGTACCGTGATTGGGATCCAAACCAACAAACGCAGTGTTGTTAGGCGGAAGTGCTAACCACTCAGCCACTGTGCTGCCACATGCATGTAGACTGCATATCTGTAGTGTGAACCAGCCCTAAGTTCAGAGGGTCACACCACCGTTCCAAAGTGACACAAGAAAAAAAACATAAAAGCAGGGATTTACTGTTTTCACCTCCACTCCACCATGTACATTAAGCCATGTGATTTATGTGAGTAGATGTTTATTACAAAAAAAAAACGATATTCATTACACAAAATCTGCAGGTTTCACTATGGAATGTATGGAGTGTTTGCTTATCCCTTACACGCCTTAAAGTACATGGGAGAACAGAGATGCAAACAGTGAATCCCTGCTGATGTACCCTGAGTACCATTCAACAGCCTGTTGCTGTGATATGCCATACAGATAGACGATTACTGACAACATGCTGCTATACCACCACCTATATTTTGGGTCTTAGCACTTGGTAACAGGCTGCAATTTGTGTTGGTGTGGAATTCACAAGGCTGCTTATTGACATTAATGAGTGAAAATATATGACGAGATGTGCAATTATGGTGGAACCCTCCTACATACAACTACTTATTTTATTTGGACATTTACATATAGGTGGTGGGCTTACACCAGGATTTATGTTTATTGATTTATGAATTGATATTTTTTCTCTATTGGTGTGTCACTGTGGATTAGTGGTGTCACCCTCAATTTTTTTTCTGTTCTCTATTTTTATGTGTATTTATAATGTTAGGACATGTGGCGGCTGACGAAATTTTAAAATGGGGGGGGGGAGCCCTGCCCCTTATATATTCCACCCATTGTGTCAGGAGTATACAGCCCTGCATCCCCAGATAGGGTATACAGCATCGCCAGATAAGGGTATACAGCATCACCAGATAAGGGTATATACAGCATTGCCAGATAGAGGTATATACAGCATCACCAGATAGGGGTTTTCTACAGAATTCACAAGATAGAGGTATATACAGTATTCACCAGATAGGGGTATATACAGCATCACCAGATAGGGGTATATACAGCTTTACCAGATAGGGGTATATACAGCATCCACCAAATAGGGTTTTTTTTCAGCATCACCAGATAGGGGTATAGAGCATCACCAGATAGAGGTATATACACAGCATCCACCAGATAGGGGTATATACAGCATCCACCAGGTAGGGGTATATACACAGCATCCACCAGATAGGGGTATATACAGCATCCACCAGGTAGGGGTATATACACAGCATCCACCAGATAGGGGTTATATACAGCATCCCCCCCCCAGGGAAGTCTGACATCAAAGTTCCACACTTACCCCATCTAGGAAGCGGACAGCCGTGTCCGGCGAATGGGAGCATGCTGTGTGTGCTTTGGCAGCTTCCCCCTCCTCCTCCGAGAAAGGCGTCCAATAGGATCACCTGTTTTCTCAGCCAACTGGGAAACCGGTAACATACCCACGTTTCCTGATTTGGCGGAGAGGCCATTCAGTGTTACAAAAGCAAATATTCAATTTCTTTTGTAACACACGTGAGTGGGCTTGCAAGCGCAATGCTCTGCGCTCTGAGCCACTCTATTTTGAAGCCTATTAGAGCCTATGGCAACTGTAATTCATGCGTCTGGTGTCCTAAAAGGGGCCGGACGCAGGAATATGGAGTGGCCGCAGCAGCCATGGATAGATTCATGAATCTATCCATTTAGCATAGAGGGGGTGGAAGGGATAAAAGGGGCAGCGCCCGTTCAACCTTAATGAATGGACCTCCCCTGGTTGCGACACATATCACAATTTTTTGGAATAATAATATTGTATTGGAATATACAGTATCTCACAAAAGTGAGTACACCCCTTACATGTTTGTAAATATTTTATTACAATCTGGATTTCGTCCTCAACACTCCACAGAAACTGCCCTTCTTAGGCCTCATACACACGGGCGTTTTGCATGCCGGCGTTTGTAGGCGTTTTTTTACTGCTCTCCATGTTATTCAATGGCACTCTAAAAACGCCGGCGTTTGTGAGCAGTAGAGGGCGTCGGCGTTAGTGAGCTGTTTTTAGAACGCGGGACCATCGCGTTCTGTAGCTGTAGCGTTTTGGCGGTTTTTGACTCTAATTGGCAAAACGCTCACTAACGCCTACTAACGCCTACTAACGCCGTACCGGCGTTAACAGGCGTTTTTTGACGCCGGCGTTTTTAGTAAAAAAAATAGCATTGGTCAATTTATTTACCAAATACAGGAAATTCCTGTCTAAAATTACCCAAAGGTCCTTTGCAGCCCAGGGGAATTGTGGGTCGTCTATGGGAAGACTGCTGGGTGTTAAGGGGACCCGACGTTTCCTGGAAACCCATTAAAATCTGTCCTTAAAGGACATAAACCATTTATTTAACTGGTTACGATAAAAAAAATGATTTTTGCGGCCGCAGTTTTTTGCGGACAATTGCGGCCATGCCGCAATCATCCGCAATCATCCGCAATCACTCGCAAAACGGTTAATCTCAGTTTTTGGCGGTTTTGCGATGTCGATGTCTTGCGCTACCAGGGCGCAAGATTTTTGTCGAGTGATTGCGGCTGCGGGAGATGACGAGTGTTTGCGGCCGCAAAAATCTCACGG
>BLSH010230327.1:1611470-1622189 GCA_018402905.1 Glandirana rugosa
GTTGTTGTGTTGTGAGGTCTTTTGTCTCTTTTTACCGTCAGTCGGTTTGTTGTTAAACTTTGTACCCATCTTGCTACCCATGTTTCAAATTGTTGTTTGGCTGACTGCCATTTTTCTCTGTTTTCTGGAGTGTTGTGTTGTTGAAGGGCCCTCTGCGATAATCTCAACTGCTCGCTCGATTCTGTATATCGTTTGGTGGCGTTTTTCTTATAATGGGCCGCGTAAGCAATAATTTTACAGCGTAGGACAGCCTTCCCCGCCTCCCAGTATAGGTTAGGATTGGGGCAATGGGGTCTGGTATTGTTGGAGTAATCTTCCCATGTCGTGCGCAGTACCTCTTGTAAGTGTGTGTCCCCTGCTAAATATGAGGGGAACCGCCATATCCTTGGAGAAGTAGGGGCTGTGAGATCTGATAGTGTGACGGAGATTGGGCTATGATCCGAGATGGCTATGTCGTGGATGTGGGATTCTCTGACATGGTGTAACGCTGGGTGTGAGGCGAATATATAGTCGATTCTTGAGAACGACCCATGGGGTGGGGAATAGAAAGAGTATTCTCTTTCCGTGGGATGGGATAGCCGCCATACATCGGTTAGATTGGTGTCGGATGTGAATCGTTCCAACAGGGAGGGAGTGTTGGAGAGATTGGCGTGCGGTTGGGAATCCTTGTGGGAGGACCTGTCTTCTGCATGGTTGAGCACCGTGTTGAAGTCGCCTCCAACTAGGTGGGGTAGGTGTGGCTTATGCATTAACCATCTCGTGGACTCCTGGAAGAATGGTAGTGTTGGTGAGTTGGGGGCGTAAATGTTTGAGATCAAAATATCTTTTGACTGGAAGCTGAGATGTAACGTCACTAGACGGCCTAGAGAGTCGCTTTTCTCCTCTAGAATGGATGGCTGTAGTTTTTTGTGTATGAGGATTATGACTCCGGCTTTCCTGCCTACCGCAGGCGAACCATGTACACTCCCTACCCAAAGCTTTCGTAGGCGGTGAAAATCCTCCGCTCCGAGGTGGGTCTCTTGCAGGAGAGCCACGTCAGTGCGGAGGCTCTTGAGGTGCCTGAGAACCTTGGTGCGTTTGGAGGGGGACCTAAGTCCCTTTACATTCCAGGATACTATCCGTATGAATGCAAAAGTTTGGAAAGGGTTCTATTATGGTGTTTATATAGTGTTTGCGTGACAAGCAAGAAGGACTCACGGTTCAGCAGAGGTGGTGGTTTGATCTTTCTAGGGTGAACATCGGCAGTCTCCGTCCTCGTAAGGTTGGAGTAAGAGATTGAGTATCGACTGTAAAGAACAGAAGGTAACATTAGTACATAGAACAATAACACAAACTTTCTGAACTTCGCTTTTTTCCTCGTGAGTAACAAAACATATGCGCGGCTGGTCCGCTCAACAGGCAGATGAACAAGTAACTAATGTAGGGAGGATCTCAGCATTAAGAACAATAGCTTTTATCGGTGTGTTTGTGTGAACCGGCTTATGAAGTTCACGATTACTGACAATCGAGCAGAGGGGAAGAGGCTAGAGGCCTTATAGTCCGTTTGATGCGAGGATGAATGGATTGTATTAAGCCTCGATCAGGTGAGTATCCCCGTTGTTGTTGGGGCGTAGGCGTTTTGCTGGGTCCTTTCTGGGGCTCCTTTGTTCCCTGGAGCCCTGCAAGGCCAGGTCTTGTGGGGTTGGTGCGGGTGGCTGATAGTGATCTAAGGAAGGATTCAGCTTCTCTGGGGGTTTGGAAGGAGAGCTGCTTGCCATCATTTGTTTGGATTCGTAATGTCGCTGGGAATGCTAGTGAGAAGCGTATTTTTTGCTTATGGAGGTCCGAGCAAACCGCCTGAAAGGCTTTACGTTTTTTGGAGACCTCTGCAGAGTAGTCCGCAAATAAAAGTAAGCTAGCTCCTTCTATTTTCAGGTTTCGATTTTTCCTGAAAGCTTGTAAGATTTCCAGTTTGTCCGCATAGTTTAAGTACTTTACTATGACTGCCCTGGGAGATTTGCGGTTAGGATCTGGGGGGCCAATTCTGTGTGCACGTTCAACAGTGCAGGGTGCTGGTAGGCCAAGCGCCTCTGGAATACGTGAGGAGCAGATATGGGCGAGGGCTTTGTTAGGACAGTCCTCCGGGAGGCCTATTATCCTGAGGTTGCTCCTTCTGGACCTATTTTCTAGGTCTTCGAGCTTCTCTTGCATGGCTGAGAATGCCTTATCATGGGTTTCCATCGTGCCAGAGATCTGGTATAGTTCGTCATCAATATCTGACACCCTGGCCTCTACTGCAGAGAGTCTGCGGGCCTGCTCTCCTAGCTCCCTCCTTATCTGTGCCATCCCCGCCTGTACTGCAGTATCTACTGCCTTTGATATGTTAGGGAGGAGGATTGCAGCTACA
Organism: Glandirana rugosa; assembly: GCA_018402905.1. Classification (NCBI taxonomy): domain Eukaryota; kingdom Metazoa; phylum Chordata; class Amphibia; order Anura; family Ranidae; genus Glandirana; species Glandirana rugosa. The sequence continues at coordinate 1,613,857 of BLSH010230327.1, forward strand.
GCTTGAGCTATTTTAGCATACTCATCTGTCTGATCCGCGTCTCTGGGCTCCGGGGTCTGCGTGTCCATGCATGAAGCCGCCTGGTCCGCGCTCGCGGCCATCTTGGTACACCCTTGAGCCGGGCCTACAGTTTCAGCGCGGCCCGGAGCGGCTGACTCCGATCGCTGGGGGGGTCACAAAGCGGTCCATAGTGTGCTCGGTAGCTTCCCCTCGCTGGGCCGGTGTTCGTGAGGCGCCGAGTCCCGGTGTATATTGCTGGTTTTGTGCCTGTGTGAGCGGAGCTGTGCGCGCTCACACTTCCCTCATGAGGCGCCGGAACCGGAATAGATAACGTTTTTTAACGCCGATATAAATAAAGCCTTTTGACGCCGACGCTTACTAACGCTTTTTAACGCTCGCTAACGCCGATGCAAAACGCTGCATAAAACGCAGATTTTTTAAAAAACGTCGGACCTGGCGTTTTGCTTATTTATTTTAAAACGCCCGTGTGTATGAGGCCTTAAACTCACAAATCTCCTAGACCTTTTGGCTGCCTTCGATACTGTTGACCACCCCCTCCTCCTCAAAAAACTTTACTCCCTCGGTCTCCGTGACTGTGCTCTTCAGTGGCTCTCATCCTACCTATCTCATTGCACCTTCAGTGTCACATACAACTCTACCTCCTCATCTCCTCTTCCTTTCTCTGTTGGGGTCCCCCAAGGTTCTGTTCTTGGACCTCTCTTATTTTCAATATACACCTCTTCCCTGGGTCGGCTGATAACCTCCCACGGCTTTCAATATCATTTCTCCGTTGACGATACCCAAATCTACTTCTCCACCCCCCAACTCACTCCATCAATCTCCTCACGCATCACTAACTTATTAACAGACATATCTGCCTGGATGTCACACCACTTCCTCAAACTCAACTTGTCCAAAACCAAACTCATAATATTTCCTCCCCCACGTGCCTGACTTCTCTGTCGAGCAATGGCACAACCATCCACCCATCCCCACATGTTAGGGTGCTTGGTGTTATCCTGGATTCTGAACTCTTCTTTTGGCCCCACATCCAATCACTTTCTAAGGCTTGCTGCCTCAACATCTCTAAAATACGTCCCTTCCTAACCAATGAAATCACAAAGCTCCTGATTCACTCCCTGGTTATCTCTCGCTTCGACTACTGCAACTCCCTCCTCACTGGCCTACCTTTAAATAGACTATTCCCCCTCCAGTCCATCATGAATGCCGCTGCCGGACTCATTCACCTTACAAACCGTTCAGTGTCTGCCACTCGCCCAACAAATTAAATTCAAAATACTAACAATGAGCTACAAAGCCATCCACAACTCTGCTCCCAGCTACATCACTAGCCTAGTCTCAAAATACCAACCTAACCATCCTCTTCGCTCCTCCCAAGACCTCCTGCACTCCAGCTCCCACATCACCCCCTCTCATACTCGACTTCTCCCGAGCCTCTCCCATCCTTTGGAACTCCCTACCCCAATCTGTCAGACTGTCCCCAAATCTATCCACCTTCAGGCGATCCCTGAAAACTTTTCTCTTCAGGGAAGCCTATCCTGCCACCACCTAACAACTACACTTCTTATTTTCTCAATCGGCTCATCCGCCACAGTTATTGCCTTTTCGTATCACTTAACCCTCCCCCCTAAATTGTAAGCTCTAATGAGCAGGGCCCTCTGATTCCTCCTGTATTGAATTGTATTGTAATTGTACTGTCTGCCCTAATATTGTAAAGCGCTGCGAACCAGTGTTGCCAACCTACCAGATTGAAATTTACGGGCACAACACCCGAAATTTACTGGCACAGCCAAGTTTTTACTGGCACTTTACAAAATTACAGTTTTCAGTGCAAATTTCAGCATCTATTCTACAAGCAAGTACACTGTGCAAATAGCAATGTGATTTAAGGTAGATAGCAAGGAAAAAAACATATTTCTCTTATTTTCAGTATAATAAGGGCAAATTATTTAGTCCATCAGTTTTGCCACCTATGTCAAATTGTAGAGATTTCCCCTTAATTTCTGTTCCATAACCACCACAGAAAGTGAAGTGAAATCCCTGATAGCCACTAGGATCACCAAAATCTATGTCCCTACTTCTAAAGACTTCCTGTCTCCATCACCTACTGTTTTTATCCCTCCAGTCTCCATCCCTCCATCACCCCTCATCTCTATCACACCATCCCCCTGTCTCCATCCCTCCATCACCTCTTGTCTCCATCACACAATCCCCCCATCAGTTTCTGTCACCATCCCTCCATCTCCATCACGCCATCCCCATCACCTCCTGTTTCCATTACACCACCCTTCCATTACCTCCTGCCACGTATACAGCGCACACTGCACTCATACAGTGCACACTCACTGAGAGAGAGACTCCTGCAGCCTGGTTCGCGGCTGTCTGTCAGAGTGAGCAGAGACAGTGTGTGTGTTAAACAGTCACACATTCACTGTCCCTACTCTTTTTAGCCGGCTTGAAGAGGAAGCGCACTGCACTCACCACTGTCAACAGGAGGTCTGCAGGGTCAGCCAGAGCAGGGAGACAGGCAGGAATCAGGAGGATCCATCCATCCGGAGCGTCTGCTCCAGTCGGTGCTGGCTGGCGGTGGTGTGGTGGGAAAATGCAGTAACCTAATTTGAGGGCGGATGGGCTGGGCAGAGGCACTAGCTGGCAGCAGGAGGAGTGGTTGTCCAACTCATCTCAGGGTCAGGATTGGATCTTCTCACTCGCCACTCGGGGATTTCCGTAATTGCACATGCGCAGCTCTGACCTGCACCAATGGCCGCCATTTTTACTGGCACATTTCTGCTACTACGGACTTTTACGGACACCCAAAAAACTGCCCTGTTTTTACTGGCTGTCCGTAAATTTACGGACGGTTGGCAACACTGCTGCGAACTGTCGGCGCTATATAAATCCTGTATAATAATAATAAATAAGTACATCTTTTCATGTGACAACACTGAAGAAATGTTACTTTGCCACAATGCTTGTATAACAGTGTAAATTTGCTGTCCCCTTAAAGTAACTCCACACACAGCCATTAATGTCTAAACTGCTGGCAACAAAGGTGAGTACACCCCTAAGTGAAAATGTCCAAATTGCGCTCAACGTGACAATATTTTGTGTAGCCACCATTATTTTCCAGCACTGCCTTGACCCTCTTGGACATGGACTTCACCAGAGCTTCATAAGTTGCCAATTGAGTGCTCTTCTACTTCTCCATGATGACATCATGGAACTGGTGGATGTTCGAGACCTTGCTCTCCTCAGCCTTGCATTTGAGGATGCCCCACAGATGCTCAATAGGGTTAGGGTCTAGAGATATGCTTGACCAGTCCATCATCTGTACCCTCAGCTTCTTTAGCAATGCAGTGGTCATCTTAGAGGTGTGTTTGGGGTCGTTATCATGTTGGAATACTGCCCTGTGGCCCAGTCTCCAAAGGGAGGAGATCATGGTTTGCTTCAGTATGTCACAGTACATGTTGGCATTCATGGTTCCCTCAATGAACTGTAGCTCCCCCAGTGCCGGCAGCACTCATGCAGCCCCACGCCATGACACCCCCACCACCATGCTTGACTGTAGGCAAGACACACTTGTCTTTGTACTCCTCAGCTGGTTGCCGGCACAGGCACTTGACACCATCTAAACCAAAGTTTATCTTGGTCTCATTAGACCACAGGACATGGTTCCAGTAATTCATGTCCTTAGTTTTCTTGTCTTCAGCAAACTGTTTGCAGGCTTTCTTGTGCATCATCTTTCGAAGAGGCTACCTTCTGGGATGACAGCCATGCAGACCAATTTGATTTGATGCAATGTGCGCTCTATGGTTTGAGCACTGGCAGGCTGACCCCCCCCCGCCCCTTCAACCTCTGCAGCAATGCTGGCAGCACTCATATGTCTATTTCCTAAAAGACAACCTCGGGATATGATGCTGAGCACGTGCACTCAACTTCTTAAGTCGACCATGGCCTGTTCTGAGTGGAACCTGTCCTGTTAAACCACTGTATGCTCTTGGCCACCATGCTGCAGCTCAGTTTCAGGGTCTTGGCAATCTTCTTATAACCTAGGCCATCTTTATGTAGAGCAACAATTCTTTTTTTCAGATCCTCAGAGAGTTCTTTGTCATGAGCTGCCATGTTGAACTTCCAGTGACCAGAATGAGAGCGTGAGAGCAATAACACTAAATTTAACACACCTGCTCCCCATTCACACCTGATACCTTATAACATAAGGGTGTACTCACTTTTATTGCCAGCGGTTTAGACATTAATGGCTGTGTGTTGAGTTATTTTGAGGGGACAGCAAATTTACACTGTTATACAAGCTGTACACTCACTATTTTACATTGTAGCATTGTGTCATTTCTTCAGTGTTGTCACATAAAAAGATCTAGTAAAATGTTTTACAAAAATGTGAAAGGTGTACTCACTTTTGTGAGATACTGTAAATGTTAGCCTGTTTACTAATTGAGCTTTAGCAAAAACAGGTTCCAGCAATTCAAACAACTTTTCCAGGCTTGCTAACACTGGTATTTACTATAGCACTTCAAAAATATCAACCGAGGGAAGGCTAGTTATAGTTTTTCTGGTTTGGGCATGCTCAGCTGTGTCACTACTAAGATGTTTGAACTAGAAGTCAATACCTGCTTGTATTTTTAAAATATATCACTTTATACAGACAAATTTAGAATTCTTTTAAAGCAGTTATTCAACCGCTTACCGACCGTATCCCGTACATTTACTGTGGCAGGTTGGCAGCGCTGTGCAGATCGCCATCTATAAATGGTGCAGGCGCAGTTGCTGTCATGTCCCTACCCGCCCAGCCCCCACACAGTTAGAACACAGTATGAAAACACATTTAACCCCTTGATTGCCCCCTTAGTGTTAACCCCTTCCCTGCCAATGACATTTATACAGTAATCAGTGGCTATTTTTAGCTCTGATCGCTGTATATACGCCTATTGAGATTTTTTTTTTTTTTTACCACAAATATGTAGAAGAATATATATATATATATATATAGCCTAAACTGATGAATAAATTTGTTTTTTTTTATATTTTTGGGCTATTTATTATAGCAAAAAGTAAAACAAAATGTTTGTTTTTTCAAATTTTCACACTTTTTTGTTAATGGCGCAAAAAATTAAAACAGAAGAGGTGATGAAATGCAACCAAAAGAAAGCTCTATTTGTGGGATGAAAGAGGACAACAATTTTGTTTGGGTACAATGTCGCACGACAACGCAATTGTCAGTTAAAGCGTTGCAGTGCCAAATCGCAAAATGTGCTCTGGTCATTAAGGGGGCAAATCCTTCCGGGCTGAAGTGGTTAAAATGTTCAACAAATCTATAGGAAGTATACATTGCTTGAGATCACTTTTTAAACAAGGTTTTTCTCTGCTGTGCACCTGGTTCTAAGAGGGAAACTCATTTAGATGGTCGCTAGGTTTTGTCACCATTAGTAAATTGGGAATCTTGACCATTTGAGTGCTTTAGTAAATCCTTTCTCCGACTAAAAGTAGTCCTAATCCATGGAAGTGAGCCCATTTGCTGACTAAGTGCTATAGTAAATCAATCCCATGGTGACATCAGAGCAGGTAGCCATTGTACACTATCACCTCCCCAGCAGCATTGTGACAATCAAAATTGTGACATTGTGACAATCAAACCTCCCCAGTGACAATAGTGACATTTTTTTATCATTTTTTTATTTTTACATTTTTTTACACTGATTGCTGATGATCACTACATAAGCAAACATTTAGATTTGTGTTTGGCATTATTTATTATGCAATTGTTTAGTACTATGCAAGCACAGCTACCACATGGTACAGATCACGGTAGTAAACAATGGCATCATGAATGACAGGCATGGTTTACTATAGCTGACTGCAATTGCAGTGATTGGCCACAATGATATAATAGGTACAGGGCCAATCACAGTGGCCCTGTACCAGTGTTGCCAACCGTCCGTAGTTTTACGGACTGCCCGCAAAAACAGGTCTATTTTTTGCCGTCCGCAAAAGTCCGCAAAGTTAAATGTGTGCCAGTAAAAATACACTCTCCGGCTGTTGCAGTTTCGGCTCTGAACTGCGCATGTCCAGCCGAGAGTCTGCGATCATCTAACAATCCTTCAGACTCTGCTGCTACTTGTCCCCCTCCCTCCCCTCCTCCAGCGCGTGAGTTCAGCACTGGAAATGCTGGGAGGGGGGAGGAGTGGAGACAGCCTGCAGAGTGGAGAGTGGAGCTCAACGGACTCCAGCACAGCTGCCGCCCAGGCAAGGTAAATTAGCAGATTGTCTAACTTGCCGACCTCTGAACAGTAAAATAATGATGTCAGCTTCTGTCCTCACATCTTCTAAATTCTGCCTTTCAGTTTCCTGCACTGCAGTCCCAAGAAAAGGCACACAGCAATCTCCATAAATCATGCAGCAGGCAAACAAGGAGATTTATTCCACTACACAGAGACATGCTGGATGGCTGTGATTAGCAGGTCTCTACAGTGCAACAGAGCAATTGATGGGGCTGGGATGGGGAATTTACCTGATCAGTAGTGTCTGTGCTCGAGATCACAATTGGAGCACCTCTGTCATAAATCCTGACTAGGAAACAGAGCAGCCAAAATACAGCTATGGTATTGAAGAACACAGAATCTATAATGGCCAATTCATGCCAGGCTGGGAATGTTTACCTGCATAGCCAATGCTATATAGTCTCCTCCTTTTGTGCACACAGAGGGCTGTGTGTGCAATGTATACCATTGGACTGAAAACATTGTACCTTTTATACATACAGTGCATATAAAAACGAATTAGGCAGAAAGCAAATTACAGAAAGCAATAATAACCAATTAGAGTTCCCTTTTTTTGCACTAAAACTGCAGGGTCTAATAATTTTGTCGTGTTGTGCTGACTTTTTAAGTGTAAATCAGGCAAACTACTTGATATGGGTATTGTCAGTGTTTCCATGTTGTGTTTAAATATCAATTGTCTTCGTTTTTAATAGGAGTTCTATTATTTTTCAAGTTGCCAGTAAAAAATGTGCTCTGCCAGTAAATTTTCTATCTTTTGCCAGTAAAAAACGCTGCTGGAGGTTGGCAACACTGCCCTGTACCCAGATCTGTGATCCACTGTGTCCACCCACAGTGGTCACAGGTCGTGTCACTGCACGCTGCTGAGAGCACACAAGAGAAGGCGACGCGGGAGTATGTACTAGTACATCCTGCATTGGCGCTGCTCCTGTCTGGCTGTATATCTACATTAGCCAGACATATTCAAGTATATATATATGTCAAGCAACCTCCCTAGTGACATCTTACCTTCCAGATGTCACCCCTTTATCACACGGAGCCCCGCAAAACTCCGATTTCCATGGGCGGGTCACATCTGCGGTGGCAGGTGGGCGGAGCCGTGATGTCACTAGGCTCCCGCCCACCGTTACCCTCCCCTTGTGCTGGCAGCACGCACAGGGGATAGAGCGCGTTCTGGGCAGAAGCAGAGCGCGCTCACGGGACCCTGTATGTCCTGCATACAATATTAGCAGTCGGGAATCGGTGCGGCGAGGGACAGTTGCTCACACCGATCTCCCTGCATGACTTTTCAGCAGACAGCCAAGGGAGGGAGAGAAGGAAGAATCGGCTGATTAAAAAGCCTTGCAGGGAGATCGGTGTGAGTAATTGTTTTCCCCGCTGCACCGATCATTGCTGATTGTCCCTGGTCCTTTCTCCTCTTTCAGCCTCTGTGTTCTCCTCCAGCCCCCCTCCCCCTCCTTCTTCTATAGCCCCCCTCCATGTCCTCCTCATTCAGCTGCTGTGTCTCCCCCCCTCCTCCCCCCGCAGCCGGCTTCTCTTCTCTCCTGCGGGCGGGGGGGGGGGGGGGGGTCAGGATGGCGAGCTGAGGGAGAGGGGTCAGTAAATAAGTCATTTACCAACACCTCCTTGTCTGAATGGGACATAGAGAGCGTTCGTTACCGCTCCTATATGCTGTGATAATGGAGCAGAGTGACTGTGTATTACTCTGCTTCAGTTTATGAATGGACGGCAGCCGCTGTCCATTCATCTTCAATGCAGACAAAGGGACTGGGGCATTTGTGTCTTCAGTCCCTTTCTCTGTTCCAAAGATGAGATGTTAGGTGTCTGTTTAGACCCCCTGACATCTCACCAAAGCCCCCCAAGGAGCAGATAAAAAAAGAAAAAAAATGCAAAATTAAAAAAAAAAACTCATTATGTGTCAGTGAGACGAGGTAATAGTGTCGTATATCCTCGCCATTGCTTGCGAGAGATACAGGGTAAGTCTGTTCCTCCACAACCATTTACTGAATAAATGACTGG
>BLSH010230327.1:1622635-1634323 GCA_018402905.1 Glandirana rugosa
CCACAGTCATCCCGTCAACCACAATCATTTCGTCACCTACCACAGTCATCTCGTCACCCACCACAGTCATCCCGTCACCTACCACAGTCATCTCGTCAACTACCACAGTAGTATCCACTGCTTTACTGACACCAACTGCCCTACTGACACCGTCCACTGCCCTACTGACACCGTCCACTGCTCTACTGACACCGTCCACTGCTCTGATGACACCATCAACTGCTCTACTGACACCATCCACTGCCCTACTGACACCACCCACTGCTCTACTGACACCATCCACTGCTTTACTAACACCAACTGCCCTACTGACACCATCCACTGCTCTACTGACAGCGTCCACTGCTCTACTGACACCGTCCACTGCTCTACTGACACCGTCCACTGCTCTACTGACACCGTCCACTGCTCTACTGACACCGTCCACTGCTCTACTGACACCGTCCACTGCTCTACGGACACCATCCACTGCCCTACGGACACCATCAACTGCCCTACGGACACCGTCCTCTGCTCTGCTGACACCGCCCACTGCCCTACTGAAGATAGGAAGAGATGTACAGGAGGAGTATGGATCGATGCTCAGAAGATAGGAAGTGATGTACAGGAGGAGTGTGGAGCGATACTCAGAAGATAGGAAGTGATGTACAGGAGGAGTATGGAGCGATGCTCAGAAGATAGGAAATGATGTACAGGAGGAGTGTGTAGAGACACTCAGAAGATAGGATGCGATGTACAGGAGGAGTATGGAGCGATACTCAGAAGATAGGAAGTGATGTACAGGAGTGTGGAGCGACACTCAGAAGATAGGATGCGATGTACTTGAGGAGTATGGATCGATGCTCAGAAGATAGGAAGTGATGTACAGGAGGAGTATGGAGCGATGCTCAGAGGATAGGAAGTGATGTACAGGAGGATTGTGTAACGATACTCAGAAGATAGGAAGTGATGTACAGAAGGAGTGTGGAGCGACACTCAGAAAATAGGAAGCGATGTACAGGAGTATGGAGCGATGCTCAGAAGATAGGAAGTGATGTACAGGAGGATTATGGAGCGATTCTCAGAAGATAGGAAGTGATGTACAGGAGGAGTATGGAGCGATGCTCAGAAGATAGGAAGTGATGTATAGGAGGACTGTGGAGGGACACTCAGAAGATAGGAAACGATGTACAGGAGTGTGGAGCGATACTCAGAAGATAGGATGCGATGTGTACAGGAGGGGTATGGAGCGATACTCAGAAGATAGGATGCGACGTACAGGAAGAGTATGGAGCGATACTTCCTCCTCTTTCAGCCTCTGTGTTCTCCTCCAGCCCCCCTCCTTCTTCTATAGCCCCCCTCCGTGTCCTCCTCATTCAGCTGCTGTGTCTCCCCCCCTCCTCCCCCCGCAGCCGGCTTCTCTTCTCTCCTGCGGGCTGGGAGGAGGGTCAGGATGGCGAGCTGAGGGAGAGGGGTCGGTAAATAAGTCATTTACCAACACCTCCTTGTCTGAATGGGACATAGAGAGCGTTCGTTACCGCTCCTATGTGCTGTGATAATGAAGCAGAGTGTGTATTACTCTGCTTCAGTTTATGAATGGACGGCAGCTGCTGTCCATTCATCTTCAATGCAGACAAAGGGACTGCGGCATTTGTGTCTTCAGTCCCTTTCTCTGTTCCAAAGATGAGATGTTAGGTGTCTGTTTAGACCCCCTGACATCTCACCAAAGCCCCCCAAGGGACAGATAAAAAAAAGAAAAAAAATGCAAAATTAAAAAAAAAAATGATACAAAAAATAAAATTGTAAAAAATTAAAAAAAAAAAAAAACTACTGACATCTCCCCCCACCCTAGCGACATGTTCCGGAGCCCCAAGTCTCCCCACCCCCCCAAAAAGGATCATAAAAAAATGAACAAATTGCATTGTAAAAAAAAAAAAATAATACATAGAAATAAAAAAAAATACTGACACCATCAACTGCCCTACTGACACCGTCCACTGCTCTACTGACACTGCCCACTGCCCTACTGACACCCTCCACTGCTCTACTGACACCATCAACTGCCCTACTGACACAGTCCACTGCTCTACTGACACCGCCCACTGCCCTACTGACACCATCCACTGCTCTACTGACACCATCAACTACCCTATTGACACCGTCCACTGCCCTACTGACACCATCAACTGCTCTACTGACACCATCAACTGCTCTACTGACACCATCCACTGCCCTACTGACACCATCCACTGCTCTACTGACACCATCCACTGATTTACTGACACCAACTGCTCTACTGACACCATCAACTGCTCTACTGACACCGTCCACTACCCTACTGACACCATCCACTGCCCTACTGACACCATCCACTGCCCTACTGACACCATCCACTGCTCCACTGACATCGTCCACTGCCCTACTGACACCATCCACTGCCCTACTGACACCATCCACTGCTCTACCGACACCGCCCACTGCCCTACTGACACCATCCACTGCTCTACTGACACCATCCACTGCTCTACTGACACCGTCCACTGCCCTACTGACACCGTCAACTACCCTGCTGACACCGTCCACTGCCCTACTGACACCATCCACTGCCCTACTGACACCATCAACTACCCTACTGACACCATCAACTACCCTACTGACACCGTCCACTACCCTACTGACACCATCCACTGCTCTACTGACACCGTCCACTGCCCTACTGACACCGTCAACTACCCTGCTGACACCGTCCACTGCCCTACTGACACCATCCACTGCCCTACTGACACCATCAACTACCCTACTGACACCGTCCACTACCCTACTGACATCATCAACTGCTCTACTGACACCATCCACTGCCCTACTGACACCATCCACTGCCCTACTGACACCATCCACTGCTCCACTGACATCATCCACTGCCCTACTGACACCATCCACTGCCCTACTGACACCATCCACTGCTCTACCGACACCGCCCACTGCCCTACTGACACCATCCACTGCTCTACTGACACCGTCCACTGCCCTACTGACACCGTCAACTACCCTGCTGACACCGTCCACTGCCCTACTGACACCATCAACTACCCTACTGACACCGTCCACTACCCTACAGACATCATCAACTGCTCTACTGACACCATCCACTGCCCTACTGACACCATCCACTGCCCTACTGACACCATCCACTGCCCTACTGACACCATCCACTGCCCTACTGACACCATCCACTGCTCCACTGACATCATCCACTGCCCTACTGACACCATCCACTGCCCTACTGACACCATCCACTGCCCTACTGACACCATCCACTGCTCTACCGACACCGCCCACTGCCCTACTGACACCATCCACTGCTCTACTGACACCATCCACTGCTCTACTGACACCATCCACTGCCCTACTGACACCGTCAACTACCCTGCTGACACCGTCCACTGCCCTACTGACACCATCCACTGCCCTACTGACACCATCAACTACCCTACTGACAACGTCCACTGCCCTACTGACATCATCAACTGCTCTACTGACACCATCCACTGCCCTACTGACACCATCCACTGCCCTACTGACACCATCCACTGCCCTACTGACACCATCCACTGCCCTACTGACACCATCCACTGCTCCACTGACACCGTCCACTGCTCCACTGACATCGTCCACTGCCCTACTGACACCGTCCACTGCCCTACTGACACCATCCACTGCTCTACCGACACCGCCCACTGCCCTACCGACACCATCCACTGCTCTACTGACACCATCCACTGCTCTACTGACACCATCCACTGCCCTACTGACACCATCCACTGCCCTACTGACACCATCCACTGCTCTACTGACATCGTCCACTGCCCTACTGACACCATCAACTGCTCTACTGACACCATCCACTGCCCTACTGACACCGTCAACTACCCTACTGACACTGTCCACTGCCCTACTGACACCGTCCACTGCCCTACTGACACCGTCCACTGCCCTACTGACACCATCAACTGCTCTACTGACACCATCCACTGCCCTACTGACACCATCCACTGCCCTACTGACCCAATCCACTGTTCTACTGACACCATCCACTGCTTTACTGACACCAACTGCCCTACTGACACCGTCCACTGCTCTACTGACACCGTCCATTGCTCTACTAACACCATCCACTGCTCTACTGACACCATCAACTGCTCTACTGACACCATCCACTGCTCTACTGACACCATCAACTGCCCTACTGACACCATCAACTGCCCTACTGACACCAACTGCCCTACTGACACCAACTGCCCTATTGACACCGTCCACTGCCCTACTGACACCGTCCACTGCTCTACTGACACTGTCCACTGCTCTGATGACACCATCAACTGCTCTACTGACACCATCCACTGCCCTACTGACACCGCCCACTGCTCTACTGACACCATCTCCTGCCCTACTGACACCGTCCACTGCCCTACGGACACCGTCCACTGCTCTACTGACACCATTCACTGCTTTACTAACACCAACTGCCCTACTGACACCATCCACTGCTCTACTGACAGCGTCCACTGCTCTACTGACACCGTCCACTGCTCTACTGACACCGTCCACTGCTCTACTGACACCGTCCACTGCTCTACTGACACCGTCCACTGCCCTACTGACACCATCAACTGCCCTACGGACACCGTCCTCTGCTCTACTGACACCGCCCACTGCCCTACTGAAGATAGGAAGAGATGTACAGGAGGAGTATGGATCGATGCTCAGAAGATAGGAAGTGATGTACAGGAGGAGTGTGGAGCGATACTCAGAAGATAGGAAATGATGTACAGGAGGAGTGTGTAGAGACACTCAGAAGATAGGATGCGATGTACAGGAGGAGTATGGAGCGAAACTCAGAAGATAGGAAGTGATGTACAGGAGTGTGGAGCGACACTCAGAAGATAGGATGCGATGTACTTGAGGAGATGGGTTGATGCTCAGAAGATAGGAAGTGATGTACAGGAGGAGTATGGAGCGATGCTCAGAGGATAGGAAGTGATGTACAGGAGTGTGGAGCGATACTCAGAAGATAGGATGCGATGTACAGGAGGGGTATGGAGCGATACTCAGAAGATAGGATGCGACGTACAGGAAGAGTATGGAGCGATACTCAGAAAATAGGAAGTGATGTACAGGAGTATGGAGCGATACTCAGAAGATAGGATGCGATGTACAGGAGTATTATGGAGTGATACTCAGAAGATAGGAAGTGATGTACAGGAGGAGTATGAAGCGATACTCAAAAGATAGGATGCAATGTATAGGAGGAGTATGGAGCGATACTCAGAAGATAGGAAGTGATGTACAGGAGGAGTATGGAGCAGTGTTGCCAACCGTCCCTAAATTTACGGACAGCCAGTAAAAACAGGGCTTTTTTTTGGGTGTCCGTAAAAGTCTGTAGCAGCTGAAAAGTGCCAGTAAAAATGGTGGCCATCGGCTGCGCATGTGCAATTATGGAAATCCCGAGCGGCAAGTGAGAAGATCCGATCCTGAGACGAGTTGGACGACCACTCTTCCTGCTGCCAGCTAGTGCCTCTGCTCAGCCCATCCGCCCTCAAATGAGGTTACTGCATTTTACCGCCACACCACCACCAGCCAGCACCTGACCATAGCAGACGCTTTGGAGGGATGGATCCTCCTGATTCCTGCCTGTCTCCCTGCTCTGGCTTCCACTGCAGCCCTTCTGGTGACAGTGGTGAGTGCAGTGCGCTTCCTCTTCAAGCCAGCCAAAAAGAGTCGGAACAGTGAGTGTGTGACTGTTTGACACACACACTGTCTCTGCTCACTCTGACAGACAGCCCCCAGCCAGGCTGCAGGAGTCTCTCTTAGTGTGAGTGTGCACTGTATGAGTGCAGTGTGCACTGTATGAGTGCAGTCTGCGCTAGATAAGTGGCAGGAGGTAATGGAAGGATGGTGTAATGGAAACAGGAGGTGATGGGGATGGTGTGATGGAGATGGAGGGATGGTGACAGGAAGTGATGGGGGGGGATTGTGTGATGGCAATGAGGTGATGGAGAGATGGAGTTGGGGGGATGCTGTGATGGAGATGAGGGGTGATGGAGGGATGGACACTGGAGGGATAAAAACAGGACGTGATGCAGACAGGAAGTCTTTAGAAGTGGGGATATAAATTCTGGTGATCCTAGTGGCTACCAGGGATTTCATCTCACGTTCTGTGGTGGTTATGGAACAGAAATTAACCACTTCCTTACTGGGCACTTAAACCCCCCTCCTGCCCAGACCAATTTTCAGGTTTCAGCGCTGTCGCATTTTGAATGACAATTGCGCGGTCGTGCGACGTTGTACCCGAATAAAATTGATGTCCTTTTTTCCCCACAAATAGAGTTTTCTTTTGGTGGTATTTGATCGCCTCTGCGTTTTTTATTTTTTGCGCCATAAACAAACAAAGAGCGACGATTTTGAAAAAACAATATTTTTTACTTTTTGCTATAATAAATATCCAAAAATAAAAAATAAAAAAAACAATTATTCATTGGTTTTGGCCGATTTATATTCTTCTACATATTTTTGGTTAAAAAAAAAAAAAAAAAAAAAAAAAAAAAAAAAAAAAAAAAAAAAAAAAAAAAAAAAAAAAAAAAAAAATTGCACTCGGCGTTTATTGATTGGTTTGCGCAAAAGTTATCGCGTCTACAAGCTATGGGAATTGATTTATGGCGTTTTTATTATTTTTATTTTTTTTACTAGTAATGGCGGCAATCTGCGATTTTTATTGGGACTGCGATATTGGGGGGGACATGTTGGACATTTTTGACACTTTTTTGGGACCAATGACATTTATACAGCGATCAGAAATTTAAATGTCCACTGATTACTGTATAAATGTCATTGGCAGTGAAGGGGTTAACCTGAAGGGGGCAGTGAAGGGGTTAAATATGTTCCCTGGGTGTGTTCTAACTGTGGGGGGGATGGGTTTGCCGGGACATAACAGATCTAACTGATCCCAGTGACAGGGATCAGTAGATCTGCTTGTCCCCGTCTCACAGAACGGGGAACCGCCGTGTTTACATCGGCGGTTCCCCGTTCTACAGCTCTGTAAGGCGATCGCGGGTCAGGAGCGGACATCGAATCCGCCCGACCCGCGGGCACGCCCACGCAGCGTGCGGCGGCCGCGGGCGCCGCCGCCGCTTGTGAGTGCGCGCAGGGGGCGTGTAAAGGGGCGGACATCTATAGACGTCCTCCCGGAGATTCAGATCCGCGCTGTAGGACGTCTTTCGTCTATAGCGCGGATCTCTACAGGTTAAGGAGAAATCTCTACAATTTGACATAGGTGACAGATGACAAAACTGATGGACTAAATAAGCTGCCCTTATTATAATAAAAATAACACAGAAATATGTTTTTTTACCTTGCTATCTACCTTAAATCACATTGCTATTTGCACAGTGTACTTGACTGTAGCCTAAATACTGAAATTTGCACTGAAAACTGTAATTTTGTAACTTTTGTAAAATGTCAGTAAAAACTTTGCTGTGTCAGTAAATTTTGGGTGTTGTGCCAGTAAATTTCAATCCGGTAGGTTGGCAACACTGGTATGGAGTGATACTCAAAAGATAGGGTGCAATGTATAGGAGGAGTATGGAGCGATACTCAGAAGAGATCCAATTGTACTTCTCGTGTAAAGGTGCCTAACCACTTCAATACATGACACTTATACCCCCCTCCTTCTCAGACCAATTTTTAGCATTCAGTGCTCTCACACTTTGAATGACAATTACTCAGTCATGCAACACTGTACCCAAACAACATTTTTATAATTTTTTCACACAAATAGAGCTTTCTTTTGGTGGTATTTAATCACCTCTGGGTTTTTTATTATTTGCGACAAAAAAGAGCGCAAATTGTGAAAAAAAAACACCTTTTTTTTTCAAAATTTTGGCCAAAACCTATACTGCTACATATCTTTGGTAAAAATAATCCAAATAAGTGTATATTATTTGAGTATAGCGATACCAAATGTGTGCGACTTTTTCACAGCCCGGCCACATAGAGAGGTCCAACATACAGGGAGCACCGTCAGGAGCACAAATTACACATCTCATATCCTAACGACCTACTATGCTTTTGAAGGAATAACCCACAAAATGACCCCATTTTGGAAAGCAAACACCCCAAAGTATATTCTATGAGGCATTATGATTCTTTTGTATGGTTGATTTTTTTCGACAAGTCTTAGAAAAACATGGAAAGAAAATGAAAATGCTTTTATTTTTACACAAAGTGGTCAATTATTAAGATACTGCTAACACATAGCATGTACATAGCAAAAATTACCCCCCAAAATACATTCTGCTATTTGTCCCGACTATGGCAATACCACATGTGTGAAACTTTTACACAGCCTGGCCACATACAGAGGTCCAGCATTGAAGTAGTGCCTTCAGGCGCTCTAAGAGCATAAATTGCACATCTAATTTCATTCCTACCTATCACAATTTTGAAGGTCCTGGAGCACTCGGACAGTGAAATTACCCAAAAATTACCCCATTTTGGAAAGCAAACACCACAATATATATTTTATGAGGCATGGGCTGGTCACAGGTACTATGGTACTCTGATGGGCTGGAGACAGGTACTCGAGTAATTTGATGGCCTGGTGACAGGTACTCGGGTACTCTGATGGGCTGCAGATAGGTACTAGGGTACTCTGATGGGCTGGTGACAGGTACTCGGATACTCAGGCTTGTAACAGGTACTCGGTTACTCTAATGAGATGGTGACAGGTACCTGGGTACTCTGATGGGCTGCAGATAGGTGCTAGAGTACTCTGATGGGCTGGTGACAGGTACTTGGCTACTCTGATGGGCTGGTGACAGGTACTCGTGTACTCTGATGGGCTGGTGACAGGTACTCGTGTACTCTGATGGGCTGGTGACAGGTACTCGGGTACTCTGATGGGCTGGTGACAGGTACTAGGGTACTCTGATGGGCTGGTGACAGGTACTCAGGTACTCTGATGAGCTGGTGACAGGTACTCGGGTACTTTGATGTGATGGTGACAGGTACTAGGGTATTTTGATGGGCTGGTGACAGGTACTCAGGTATTCTGATGGGCTGCAGATAGGTACTTGGGTACTCTGATGGATTGGTGACAGGTACTCGGGTACTCTGATGAGATGGTGACAGGTACTCGGGTACGTTGATGGGCAGGTGACAGGTACTCTGGTACTTTGATGGGCAGGTGACCTGTACTTTGATAGGGTGGTGACAGGTCCTCTTTACTACTGGGGGGGGGATCAGTGTGCTTGGTGTGTACTATGAAAGATCACAAGCTCGTTACCATGGTTTGTTTACATCATGTGACTGGCTGTGATTTCATTGCCTCTTTATCCTGATCGGGGCTGGGCTTTGTCCGGGGCACAAGCCTCAAGCCCGAGCGGCGTGGAAGTGGATGCCTGTAAATAGAGGAAGTGACTGGCTGTGATAGGACACAGCCAGTCATGTGGTAAAGAGACAATTTTATTGGCTCTTTACCCCGATCTGGGATGGGCTGAGTCCCGAGGGACACACCCAATCCCCGATCGCCGCAATGCGGGGGCCTGCAGAGCGGCGAAAACGGGAGGACGCCATGTGACGTCCACCCAGGTTAGGGAGTGCACCTTGCCAGCGTATTATTACAATACGTCGGTAAGGAAGTGGCTAAAGAGCAATGTGATATACAGTATATAGAGAATAATTAATATATGTACATTTCAAAGTGGTGGTGCAGTATTTACATTTCATATAAAAAAAGTCTGATAAAATTGAGTCATGATAAACTTGTGCAGATCCAGTGCAAGCTGTTTGCACCAAGTTCAGTGTAACATCACCCAGACACAAGCGCACACACCAGCTTGCCAACAAATGTGTCCTCTTAAAATTATTCGGTCATGTGTGCTTGTCATCACCTGAATATTTGCTGCCACTTCACTCAAAAGACAACAATGCAGGTATGATGACTTTCTCCTAAAAGTGTCCTTTGTCCATTCTGTGCAGTCCAGTACCAACCACAGGAAACCCTATATGCAAAGAATAAATCACAATATAGTGCATTATCAAGGTAATTAAACAATTTTATCTCTTTATCCATAAAGTTAGCTGTAAGTACAGTACATTATGTCCCGCTATAACACTACAGAGTGCTTTATTCTCTGCCTATAAGGGGTTTTCTTTAGTTGGTACCGGACTGCACAGAGTGGACAAAGGACACTTTTG
Organism: Glandirana rugosa; assembly: GCA_018402905.1. Classification (NCBI taxonomy): domain Eukaryota; kingdom Metazoa; phylum Chordata; class Amphibia; order Anura; family Ranidae; genus Glandirana; species Glandirana rugosa. The sequence continues at coordinate 1,632,869 of BLSH010230327.1, forward strand.
GGAGATTGCCATCATACATGCATTGTTGCTTTTTGAGTGAAGTGGCTGCAAATATCTGGCAGATGACAGGCACACGACCGCATAATTTTATAAAAATCACATTTTTTGGGTAAGCAGATGGTGTGTGCTCTTCTGTCTTGATGATGTTACACTGAAGTAGGTGCAAACAGATTGCAGTGGATCTGCATATGTTTTTAACTGCATAGTTTTGTATGACTTTTTATATTATATGTATGTTTATGCATTTTATTCATAGCAATAGCACTTTGGACTGTACATGTATTAATTATTATTTATATTAATCACACTGCACTTTATCGTGGTTCACACTTATATGATGGATGTTTTTCCTAAGTTTCTTTGAGTCCCATCCTCCTGGCAGAGCTGATGTATAAGGTGGGGCGGTGGAAGGATGATTGGGTGGGGGCTGGGGCAAAATGCACCTTTGCCTATGTACACAAAAATAAGGGCACCAGCCCTGGATGGATATTGGATATGACAGGATGGAGAGGTTTAGGTCAGGATTACATAGCTATGATTTGGGTAAAAGGTGTGGATGGGAAGTGACAATCGAGCACAGGCTGGAGAGGAGGATTTCTTTATTCAGTGTGATGTCTGTACAGGAAAATATAGGACTTGCTGTCAGAATTCAGCCTTACTGAGTCTAATCTATGAAATATGAGACATCCACCCCACCCCCCACATAACATCACTGTGATCAAAATGAATGTTGCAGTTGTGAACAGGTGACTTCACACACTCTGCACAATAATCTCTGCAATTTATTAGATGTCTCTGTGTCTTCTTTTGCTGGCATGTTAGGAGCTGAAATATCACTATCATCCAGTCAAAAGCAAAGAAAGACACTACATGACTTCAGCATGTAGATTCATGCTGAGGTGTTGAACAGCCATTTCCAGAAGCCCTGGAGAAGAAAGGGGAGGAGGGGGAGGTGGGGGAGTGAATGCTGGTGCATGAGATAAGAATCCCCTGTCCGTCACACAGCAGACTATTATTTCCCAGTCAGTAGAGATTTATCATAGTGAACAAAGATAAGATCTTTACTCATTGTTGGATTAACTCTTTGTGATAAAACTTAGCACTAGAGTTGAGCGAACACCTGGAAGTTCGGGTTCTGCTGGTCCGTCCGAACTTCGGGACAAAGTCCGGGTCCGGGTCCGGACGGAACCCGAACGATCGCACGGATGACTGACCCTTTATTATCAGACGACACACTGCCTGTCCCCTAAGAATAGAGTACGTGGTCGTAAGTGAGGGGGTGGAGGGGGAGGAGGGGAAAGAAGAGGTCCCGAAGACCTTTACCGACAAGTTGTGGAGTCGTACTTAGATGTACGACTTCAGTACATCACAGAAAGAAACGAAAACTGACCTACTATCACTATAAAGTCGAGGATTGTACGGTCGTTTTCTTCTGTGTCTCTGTAGATTATTTAA
>BLSH010230327.1:1654372-1687834 GCA_018402905.1 Glandirana rugosa
CACCAAACCCTCCATGATTCACAGGGTGGTGACCTAGACTCCACTCATACACGGTTACTGCCACTTCATAGACAGACTAAGGGACTACAACCAACAATTTAAAACATTACTAAGACAACCATCCACATCAACGCTATAGAAAAAATCCAAATATATTATTAACTACAGAACAACTAGCGTATTGAAACAATTTGCGAAAGAAATCCGTAAAAAACGATATAGGAGAACTATTCTCCGCAAAATTTAACAACCAACATCAGGGAATCAGACAGATACTTCACCGTCATTGGCACATACTCACCTCAGATCCAGTGGTGGGACACTTAGTACCTCCCAAACCACTTATCACCTACCGGCGGGCTACTTCCATCGGAGACATGTTGGTGCATAGCGAGCATGCGTCATATGTGGGGGGGGACCCCTGTACTCACCGGGGTACCTTCATGTGTGGGGCATGCTCGTATTGCAAATACTTAGATACGAGGAAACATGTCAAATTACCCAACTTTGGGACTTTCAAGCCTCAACACTATGTGAATTGCTTGACCACCGGGGTGGTGTATTTTTTACAATGCGGGTGTGGCTGTTTCTATGTGGGCAAGACGGTGCAACAGTTTCGCCGTCGGATGGGTCGCCACATCCTCAACATGAGGAACAAAGACCCCGACACCCCTCTAGGCCGCCATGTCAGGGATATACATGGGGGGACTATGCCACTGGTTCGATTCGTGGCATTAGATAGAGCGCATACCAATTCAAGGGGGGGGCGACATGGACAAGATTCTGTTGCAACATGAGCTTAAATGGATCTTTACGCTCAACGCTACGGCACCCCCAGGATTAAATGGGGTGCTTAATTTCAAGCCATACCTCCCAGGGTTCTCCTCAGGGGGCTTTGACCCCACACTAGTGGAGTGCTAATATGCTAGTCCTAATGCTTTGTATCGATAGTGACAAGTTTTCAATTATTCAAATACAGATTTGTCTTCTTTTTGGCATCTATATGTACCCATCAAAGTGTCATTAGTGCTTTCATATATGTTTATTTTTATTCTAGTTTTCAAAAGACAATAACGTACTATATAAGAACATGTTTTTTCTTGTACGACCTTTGTAAAATATATGCGATCAGGTGGATTTCACCAGGTTCAACCGATTTATACATTTCTGCCAGTATTTATTGGTTATTGTTGAACATGTTTTTTCTTGTACGACCCTTGTAAAAAATATATACGAACATGTTTTTTCTTGTACGACCTTTGTAAAATATATGCGATCAGGTGGATTTCACCAGGTTCAACTGATTAATACATTTTTTCCAGTACTTATTGGTTATTGTTACCCCCGAAAACAAACCAACCCCCCCCTTTTTTTTTTTTCTGGCCGATTATACTTTTGAATGGGCCTGCTTTTAAGTGTGGCTCCCCCCATGACCCTCGCCCTTGGCGCTTCGCTTTTGTCTCCCCCCGGCGCGCCCAGCCCCCTAGGCGGCGTTCACGTTCCGGGGGGTTGTCGGATCGGTCGTGGCTCCGGACCCGCCCTCCCCTTGGTGGTTGGTCGGTCGCTGGACCGCGGTGGATCACGTAGGCGCGTCGGCTCCGTGGCGACGTCGGACGGGGCTGCACCTGGGGCCTCATTCCCTGGGCGTGCGACCGCGTGGGACGCCGCCATGGCGGGGAATCGGCGGGAGTTTTTGCGGACTCGGAAGTATTTTGACACCATACCCACTGCACAATCTGTGCAGTGTCCTAACACGCCGACCAATTACCTCCCTAATCGTAGGCCACGCCTACAATATGGGAGGGCTCTGCTGCTGAACTTCCTTATTTAAACTGTGGTCATTATACACCACCACAAACACGGTTACCACACCTGAACTTTTGGCTGCTGAGGTGTTGTACATCTCTCAACGCTGAGGTAAGAGACGATCATTCCACCACACACTTCTTTAAAACCTCTAAACTTGTACAAACTTGAACTAGCGACACTATATCAGCCTATTTTGTTCAAGTATATTTACCAGAGTACACACTTAAATCCACAGATCTCTCCAGCTATATCCATCTTAAACTACTTGGCATTAGCACACTATCCCACTACACAGTAAGTAGATCTAGATTGGAATGCTATACCAGCTGCCTTTTATTTTTCATTATCTCATACTTAAACTCTCCTCTTATAGGTGGTGTGTCTATCTTCCCATTTGGGATCGGATTTGCTCCCCACATTGATTCTTGTGGGGGACATCTGTGGAAGCGCTGGAGGGATACGACAGGGTTGGCCATTTTCTGCTTTTGCTTTTGTTTTTATATTCCCCTCCCCCATCACTCATTGGGGTTTGTTAGTTATACATGACATTGATACTTTTCTAGCCAAAAATTTGGGGACACCCTTGGCTCCCAGCTCAACTTTTGCTGATGTATGCTCTCTTGAAATCCAAGAGGTAAGTAGTAACCGGTGATTTCAGCCGATCGCATTAATTATGGTCATTGGTGTATATGTTTGTCTGTGCCGAATAGCCACTATGTGTTATAGTAAATGAAATTCTTGTATTATACTGTGGTCTATTTATAGTTTTTCGTATTATGTTTTTAGAACCAAGGCTATACAGTGACCTTTCTCCCTGAGGAAGAAGTTTGTTACATAACTCAAAATAACTTCGAAACATGTAGGAGAGGAAGCTGCACCTTCACCACCAGGACTACTGTTCCAATTGAGGGTTTGCTGGCTTCCACACTGTTACCTTTGTATTCACTTGGGCTAATTTCTATGTGTATACCTATGTTTGTATATGGCAACCACATCACCCGTCATGTGACGGTTTTAGCTTTGAACTAATAAATTACAAATTTTCTTTGATACTTTCTTGTATACATTGTGTATTTTTGGGGAATCCTGTGTTGCGGCAAATCCCTATGGGCCCTCCTTCTTGCAAACCCTATTGACGGGCCGCCACTGCAGTCCAGGAATCTAAGACTGAGGCTTCCAATAACAGCACATTTGTCACCTGATCTGACTGATAATGAGAATGATAACCTGCATGCAGTTTGCTACCTCCAGCCCTGATAAACTGGGCTATTCTTGGGAAATGTAACTGTAAATCTCCTAGAATCTCACAATGCAGCAGCTGTAATTATTTTCTGCATATTCAGTGTTTATGAGGGAGACGATTTCAAAGTGAGGAAAGGAGGGTGTTGTTTTGAGAATGATTTTAAAATTCATAATACAGTAAATAGGTAAGAGGTCTCGTATACCTCTTAACCAATTACCTGGGACAGGAGGTACAACTTTGCTTGCTTCAACATGTGGTTGGTAAGTTGCACATAGACTCTTTCAATTACCCCTCTATAGGTAGTCCAGAAGTATCTTATGCCTATTAGTATCAGGCTGGTTCTTTATCTGAATGGGTCACATGTTTATATTTTAATTTATAAAAATAATAAAGAAAATTTCAAAAGTAATAGATCTGAACCCAGCAAAGTTGGAACCCACAATGGATTCACAAACTGACAACAGTTAGAAATGTTTACTTTTCTCCAAATTTATTGTTCTACCTAATAATTAAATGCAAAAAGGTTACTAAATTGGCACTCTTAATGAAGCATTTTTTTTATATTTGCATTTGTTTTCTCGTAGAGACAAAGTAGTACTCATCATTTATAGTTATTTTCTGAAGTGGATTAAAAAATAAAATTTTCTGGACAGTACCAACATTGTCTTTTCTCCAGCTTTTATAAATAAGTCCCATTGCCAGTCCCATAGATCTTAGGATCAAAATGTTGTTTTTATGTTCTTGCAGATCATGTACTGAAACAAAGAATTTTCATGAATACAGTAAATGAGGAAGAAAATGAAAATATATTAAATGTTCTTCTTCAAAACCACATACACCACCCAACAAAGTCAGGAATGAAAATTTTGAAAAACATAGTTTCATCAACTTGTAGGGGTAAGTCTTATATACATGTCTTTTGCATAGTCTGAGCCCAGCCTGTACTACAATACTACTACCTGTCCTAGCTGTTTGCTCTACCAATATCTAGCCTCAATGATCATTAGCCAAAATTACCTCTTTTTAAACAATGTCAACCAGTGAATTCTGAACAATAACAGTTAGAGCAAATAACCTGTTTTAAGGCTAAGTGAATTGCGTGTACTGTCTTTTTCAAAATATCTACCAGGACCACACTCATCAAAAGTATTCATCATTTTCCCCCAATATCTGCGACTCTTAGCTGACACTAGTGAAATTATTATATGAAAGGGATACAGCGCTCTGCTCTCTCTTCTCTACTTGAAAGATTAACCTTGCAATATTATCAACAATTCTGTAATACTATTATATGCATATCCTAAACTGATTGTATTAATTATAAAGTGCAGTAATAGTGCTAGCAAAGTGCTATATATTTTGTTTTACATGTGCAATTTTTCAAAGTAACAAAAAAATTTAATTAAATAAATAAATATAAAAATAATGATATTTATGATATGTGCACATTTTCAAAAATGACCAAAATTAGTTAATAAAAAATATGAAGATAATAATAATTAAAAATTGATAGAAAAGAGTTAAGCCTCGTACACACGATGCGACGGTCGTACGACCGGACGTCCAAAATCTTATGTCGGCTGTTGTGTCTCGCATACTGACGTGCCCTAAGCCTTTGTACGACCAAGCCTAACGTGGTGACGTGTTACAAGCGTATAAAGAGGAAGTTCAGGTGAATGTGATTTGTGAATTAGAAATGTAGGTTTACATGAATGGACACTTCCGTGCGTTCCTGACTTCTGAGCATTCGTGTTTTGCACGTACAAACTGTTGGACCAACTTCTTTGTACACACGGTACAACAGTCGTACGACCGCTTGTTGTACAACAAAAGTTTTCTAGTCTGCTCATCCAACTTCTGTTGTACGACCATCGCACGTCGGCTGTTATAATCGCGCGTACTAATGGTCGGATGGTCGAACTTACAGCTTGAATTGGCAGACAAACCCTTGGCATTAGATCCAAAGGTGCCTCCAAAGCTATTAATAAATGTTTTAATTGAAAGACAGATGCCAAATGTGATTCCACCACCTCTGGAGTGACAAGCACCAACCAACCTACAAGGTGGCGCAACTGTGCCACCAGGTAGTAGTAATGTAAATTAGGAAGCACCAATCCAGCCTTGTCCTTGGGTCGTTGCAATGCCGAAAATTTAAATTTTCGCCTGTTATTTGCCCAATGTAAGTATTGCATCTAGTGTTTTAAAGAATGACTTGGGTATCACCATTGGCACGTGGGAAGTTAAGTACAGGCATTTGGGGAGAAGGATCATCTTGATCAAATTGATCTGACTAGCCACAGATAATGGGAGTCTGGCCCAGACATTAAGCTTAAATCTAATTTCATGAAGCAGGGGGTCTATATTAGCTTTTAGTACTTCCTTATTTGATAATGTAATGATCACCCCCAGATATTTAAAGGAGGATTCCACTTTTAGTCAGGTTGTCAGTCGCCGTGCAATCAGTTTCCTGGGGATATAGAGGCATCAAAGCCGACTTTTTCCAATTTATTTTAAGGCCAGAATAGGCTCCAAAGAATTCAATAATCCGAATTGCAACCAACAAAGACCTGGAAGCATCATGTAAATACAAAATAAGATTGTCTGCATATAGCCCGATCGTGTCTATCCTATCTCCCAAAGATATACCAGTGACGAGAGTAGACTGTCGGATACACAACACAAGTGCCTCAATCGCAATCGTGAATAACAGTGGAGACGGGACATTCCTGCCTCGTACCCCTGTGAAGCTTCACAGGCAGGGACAGGATGCCATTCACTAACAGCTGTGACAGCAGCGAAGCGTATAGAATATTGACCCATTTTTAAAAATTCTCTCCAAATCCAAAGGACCGCAATGCAGCCTGGAGGAAAGCCCACTCTACTGAGTCAAAAGTTTTAGCGATGTCTAAGGACGCCAGAATACTGGAGTCGGGCAAATATTCCCTAAGTTGTACAATCAATTGGGTCCTGCGGATATTTATGGAAGTAGACTTACCGGGCATGAAGCCAGTTTGGTCAGGATGGATGATGCTAAGAATTACTGAATTAAGGTGTTTGGCTAGGAATTTAGCTAAAATTTTATAATCTATGTTGAGTAATAAGATAAGGGCGGTAAGATGCACAGTCAACATGGTCTTTTTCAGGTTTGGGTATAAGTACAACTGTGGCTGAATACATTGACGGTGACAATCTACCTACTTGAAATGCCTTGGAGTAAACCTGCTGTAAAACTGTTGCAATAATGTCCAGGTACCTGCAGTAGGGAAAGGCCATCCGGTCCGGATGCCTTTCCAGCTGCCAAGGAGGCCACTGCTTCTCTAATGTCATCCTCAGTAATTTCAGAATCCAGTATTGATACCTGCTCCTGCGATAGAGTTGGGAATTTCAAGTCCTCCAAGTATGCAGTTATATCATTGTTAGTATGTGTGAGGGTAGAATTGTAAATGTTAGTGTAAAATTCATGAAAGCACATGAGATTGTCGCCCGCATTACGAGCTTCAGTGCCATCCAATCGTATAATTTTGGTGACCAATGAGCTGGAGCTTTGTTGTCTGGCCATATGTGCTAACAAATGACTGGACTGGTTGCCATATGCAAAATATTTTTGTTGGGCATAGAATGTTCTACACTTAGCACGAGCCGAGAATGAATGGGAGGCCTGCTCCCAGTGTATGTGGTTTGTATTAGTGGGAGAAGCCAAAAATTGTGCTTCAGCTGTCTGGTATTGCCGAGTTAGCTCTTCCTCTTCCTGTCGGGAAGACCATTTAATGTATGCAATAGTGGACTTCAAGGCATCTCTCAAATTGGCCTTCAAAGCTTCCAAAAAAACCTGCAGTTGATCTGTGATCCTATCGCTCTCCCTGATGAGGGATAACCAAAAGGGCTGCACTTTCAAAGTCCTGCGGAGTCCTGTATAACCAATATCCAGTGTAAGTAGCAGTGGGGCATGGTTAGTCAACCTTCTGGACAAATAGGCTATAGAGGAGACCTTCGAGAGAACCCTGTCATTGCCAAAAGCCAGATTTATTTGTGAGAGGCTCCCCCTGGCAGGGATAGACCACGAATAAGCTCTGGTACAAGGATTAGAGACCCGCCACAGATTGTGCCAGCCAAATTCAGCTACCAACTGGCCAAAAGCCAATTGGCCTTGAGGCTGTGAAACCAAGGGGCCCCCATATCTTTCTAGGAGCGGATCCAACAACAGGTTGAAGTCCCCATGCATAACACAAAAGCCTCAGGGTAAAGTGCAGTGAACACACCATTGCTTCCTTAAGCACCTGTAGGTTGGAGTGACCAGACGCCCCCACTTTCCCGGGTAAGTCCCCGAACTGAGGACATGGTCCCTGGAGCCAGTCTGTCCCTGGTTTTGTCCCCGGATAGCTGTGGCATGCGGCAGCCGGTACATTCACCCCAGGTGCAACATATTTTAGGGGGGGAAGCAAAAATTTTTACTGTGCCCCCCAAGTGTGTAGTGGTCAGTGTAGGAATCAGGTAGGTTAGTGTATTGGTCAGTGTAGTAGCCTGTGTAGGAATCAGGTAGTTCAGTGTAGTGGACAGTGTAGGGATCAGGTAGGTCAGTGTAGTGGTCAGGTAGATTAGTGTAGTGGTTAGTGAATGAATCAGGTAGGTCAATGTAGTGGACAGTGTAGGAATCAGGTAGGTTAGTGTATTGGTCAGTGTAGTAGCCTGTGTAGGAATCAGGTAGTTCAGTGTAGTGGACAGTGTAGGGATCAGGTAGGTTAGTGTAGTGGTCAGGTAGATTAGTGTAGTGGTTAGTGAATGAATCAGGTAGGTCAGTGTAGTGGACAGTGTAGGAATCAGGTAGGTTAGTGTAGTGGTCAGGTAGGTCAGTGTAGTGGTCAGTATAGGAATCAGGTAGGTCAGTGTAGCGTCAGTGTAGGAATCAGTTAGGTTTGTGCAGTGGTCAGGTAGGTCAGTGTAAGAATCAGGTTGATCAGTGTAGTGGTCAGTGTAGGAATCAGGTAGGTTAGTGCAGTGGTCAGGTAGGTCAGTGTAGGAATCAGGTTGGTCAGAAATGTCAAGAAATGTCCCTCGATTTCATTTTAAAAATCTGGTCACCTTAACGTAGGTTTGCCGGGGGAGGGTTATATATTCCTATAATTACAAAAGGTAAAGAATGGAGCTGAGCTCTTATAGACACAAATCGACTAAGAGTGTCCTTTTTGACAGAAATGCATTCCCACGGAAGAGACTTATGAATCAAGACAGATACCCCTCTGGAGTAGGAGGTGTGGCAAGAGCGGGCCACCCATTGTAACCAGGGTTTAGACAAGTGGTTTTCATGTTCAGGTGTTAAATGCTTTTCCTAAAGGCATATTATGTGTGCACTGGAGTGCAAAATTGTGGTTATTACCTGAGATCGTTTATGTGGGGAGCCTAGTCCCCGCACATTCCAAAATAAAATATTACATGTATTAGCCATCGCAGAGACAGATACAGATATTTAGTCCATGTCAGAGGGCCGATCAGGAATAAGCCCCTACCCAATGTTGTGGACTGGATATGTGTCATGTCTACAGGAAAAGTAACTGGTATGCAACCCATAACTTTGAGTTCATTGCCAAACTATATACATCTAATGGTATGGTTATCAGAAAAAGGATTAAGGCATAAGAACTTGTATACGGGGCATTACCCGCACATTGCATCTGCAGATGCGTGGGTAATACTTGGAAACACCACCCATCTGTGTGCTCCAATCTAAATAGTGCAGATATACAGTTTAAGAGCTGAAAAAAATAGAAACCAATAAACAAAGTGCTATTATAAGTAACCTTGCAAAAATGGCAAAAGAGAAAAATAGTCAAAAGATCTCCCAGCAATCATTAGTGACTTTACCGCCATATTCCAGGAGAAGAGACAGTAGGTGCAGTCTAGAAATCCAGCACTGAGATAATGCAGTTCTCGTTAACATCAATAGATGGCGCCAAAACATAAGCAATCCCACTGTAAAAAAGCTGAAATTCAGAAATGGGGAAAGTATAAGAAAGAATCAAAGCTCAAGATGGAAGTCAGTCTTCAGTCACAAGTGGAGATTTCAATCAACAGTAAACTGGTAGCAGTCATAAAACAAAACCAGGGAAGCAATCTTCTTTTGCTGCCTTATCAGCAAAGGCACTAACTTAGAAGGTAGATCAAAAGTGGAGCACATCCAGCATAACAGTAATAACAAATACTCAGTGCCGAGTAACAGAAGGTAACAAAGCAAACAGGTGGCTGGAACTGTAGAACAATCATGCTGGACGATTTTGCATGGCATACCAATCCTGGGCATCTTCCAGGGTGGTAAAAAAGTGAACTTTGCCACCGTCAATCACCCTCAGGAGAGCTAGGAAGGACATAGAGTAAGCAATTCCTTTTCTCCTCATCTTTCTCTTGATGTCAGTGAAAGAAGCTCTTTGCTGTTGCAGTTCGATAGAGAAGTCAGGAAAGATTGATATCTGGGCGTTATCAAAGCGGATCTGACCCTTTTGTTTAGCCTTGCGGAGGACAAGGTTCCGGTCATTACAGTTCAGCATTCTAGCAAACAAGGGGCGTGGAGTTCCTGCAGCCTTCTCAGGGAGGCCTATTATTCTAAGATTATTCCTTCTGAGAGGATTCTCTCTAAATCATCCACTTTTTTGGCACTAGAATGATATTTGTTTCTCAGCCACAGTAACTCTGTTAGATACAGGGGAAAAAATCTTCCTCCAGAGTAGAAATTCTGTGCTCAGCTTCAGACACACGCTCCCTAACTCGCTGCATGTCATTGCATAGCAGGCCTATATCTACCTTGATCTCCTCCATCTTCCCCATTAGAGAGGTGTTAGAGGCTGTGTGTTCAGGAGTTGAGCATTAAAGTGGTTGTCTTTAACCTACAGGTAAGCCTATAATTAGGCTTACCTGTAGGTGCCCGGCATATCTCCCAAACCTGCAGGGTTTAGGAGATATGCAGTGTACTGTGATGTGCCTGTGTCACCGGGCACATGCGCAGTGAAGAAATGTCCTCTGTGCCATTTTTTCACTGAGATTGTGCCGCGACTGGCGGGGAGTGACGTCACGCGACTCCGTCCAGTCACAGAGCTGGAGATCGCGGCCCCAAAAGGAAGAGGGGCAGAAGATGGATGCGGCCTGGAGCGGGGACATCGCTGGCTTCCAATACAGGTAAGTGGCACATAATGGGCTAATATGCGATGCATACTAGCCCATTATGCTTTTTACATTCCAGGGCAACATAGAGGAAGTAAACCCCATCAGGGTTTACTTCCTCTTTAACTTGCTCTAAGGTTAACTCACCCTGCTTGTCCGGGCCTTTAGGAGTGTCCATTACAGCTGTTCCGGCACTCCTCGTGTGAGGAGGGCTGCGGTGGCTATCTTGCTTTTCAGTGCGGGCATGTTCTTTCAATCGATCCACAGCCGCAGATGAACCCACTTTGCTCATATTGCCCTCAATATGTAGCAGGATGTTAGCACTCTGTAAGCAGCTGGTTAGGGAGGCAGATTTTGCTGGGAAGAAGCAGGATTACAACGGATGCTGTGGGTGGTGGACAGAGCTCCTCTCAAGCACATCCGGCCATCTTGACTGTAGCCACACCCCCCCGGTTTTGCATTAACTTTAAGATCCTCTTGCTCACCTACAAGGCTCTTCATGGCTTGGCACCCCATTATCTCTCTGAACTTTTTTCAACTTACTCCCCCCCCATAGCCTCCACTCCTTTTGGGGGGTTTACTGTGTGTCCCCCCTACTATCCTACACTCAATGGGGGGACAGAGCCTTCTCCTACTATGCTCCAAAACTCTGGAATTCACTTCCTAAGAACGTCAGAGAGTCATCTTCTCTAAACTCATTCAAATCAAATCTAAAAGCTTTTTTCTTTAGACAAGCTTTCACTTAGTTGTCCCTTTTCCCTTATGTTATGTTATCTTGTTTATTTCTGTGAAATACTGTGTATTTCTTGTGTTTTCCTTGTAAATTGCTTTGAGAAGCCACCTTTAAAGGCGCTATATAAAATAAAGGTTATTATTATTATTATAAATGCCTCTGAACATCTGTCCCAAACACATTTTTTTGCTTTCCAAGAAATGCTTCTAAACTCATCTGCCTAGAAACTACTATAAACAACCCTGTGTACATGTTCCAATAAGATAACATAGAGGAGAGTTCAGGGGCAGCTGAAAAAAATGCCCCACTGCTCCTAAATGTCTGTTTACCAGCAGCAGTGTACATGAGGCCTAACTCTCGCATTCGTGTTTGTACACCACTGTTTGGTTTTGGCCAAGGTTGGGTCCTGTCCTCTCATATCCATAAGATCAATTCCCATTTCTTCAAGCTTCTCAAGAAGGATCTTTGTCATCCCAGATCCTGTAGTATCATCTATGTTAATGAATCCCAAGAAATGTTCTCTGACATTCGGACAGACTGTTGGTGTTACAAAACGCGCCATTAAAGTCATTGATTCAGAATGGCTTAGATAAATTGTACAGTCAAGAATTACAGATGAATATTTTGCAGCATTTAGGTTTCCCACAATTGTCTGTCTGATTTGTTCTGCCAGTAACTGGATATTTCATTCTGAATGGTTTTGCCAAGATAGTGAATGTGGGTTTCTTTGCTGGTTACTCTTCTGAGATATTCCTTAAGTGCTGGCTCAAACTCTTCCATCAACTCCACAATTTGAATAGAATTACCATTGTTTGGCACAAACAGCTTATGTTATGTACCATGCAGTGCTTTGTTTTGAGTAGCGAGGAATCTAACAATGGCAATGACCCTTTTTAGTACATTTTCCCAGTGATTAGTGTCTGATTCTAACTTCTCTTGGTTTTGCATCTATGGTAGACTTTAAAGCTCCTTTCACACTGAGGTGCTGGCAAAACAGCGCTTTAGGGCTGTTTTGCCTGCACCTTTGGGCCGCTTTTTGGGCACCAGCGGGACGCTTTTAAACTCCCGCGTTGCGGCGCTTCCGATGTGCTTTTCAGGCACTTCAGAAGAGCTGCCCATTCATTGCAATGAGCAGGGGCATTTTGGGAGAGCTGTATATAGTGCTCCCAGCCTGCCCAAAGATGCTGCTTGTTGCAGGACTTTTCCGAAAGTCCCACAAGCACACTGCCCTGGTGTGAAAGCACCCATTGCAATGAATGGGAAGCAGTTCTCAGGCGTTTTAGCGCGAGAAATAGCACCTGACAACTGCCTCAATGTAAAAGGGGTCTAACTGCTTATATTTGGCCAGGGCCCTGGGTCTTCTAGAAATGAAGAACTGAACTCAGAGTCACCAGGAACCAGCTCCTCCACCATGCTCTCATCCGCTGGACTTTCATCTTCAAGATCAGGAACATGTACAGCTTCAGCATTTTGAGATGCTGATGCGGATGCAGTAGGACTCATTTCACCAGGGGTCTCACTATCTGAGCTAACAGTTGTCTCCTCAGATGGAAGCTCCTATTCCATAGGAGATTTGTCTTGACTCACTGGTTTAATAAATTTCAGCATGGCTCCTTTCTGCTTTAATAAAAAAGCCTCCTTTTTTGCTCTAATCTTTGCATATTGTGCACCACAAAGACGTATGTGTTTCTATCCACCAGACATGGCTGCTGCATACTGTTCTCCAAAAAAAAAAAAAGGACTATGTCATTGAGTATCAGGACAAATCACATGCTACATTACCCCCCAACTCACTTGCTATTTTGCCTGTGTACTTGTGATAATCAGTCACTAAACCTGTTCTATTTCCACTATGTTCTTTTTTTGTACTGGTGCATAAAATTACACTGCTTATTACAGATGCAGTCTTACCACTGATATATAAAGAGGCAAAATTATGTTCTGATTGCTTAGATCAGGGGTTGTCAAACTGTGGCTCTCCAGCTGCTAATGGCCTACATATTCTGTCAGCTAAGAGGCTGTCAGGGGAGTATGAGAGATGTAGTCATGCTGGAGAGCTACAGTTTGACAACCCCTGCCTTAGACCTATTCACCTTTTAATATAAGACAACAGCTTGTTAGCCTTATTTGCACAGTCTACGATCATCCAAAAACACCTAAAACCTTCTCCTTTGTGTATTTAACCAACATACAACCATTTAGAGCAGAGGTGTCCAATCCTCCAGATGTTGCAGGACCAGGGGCGTAACTACAGGGGTTGCAATTGCAACTGGGTCCCGTGCTCCAGGGGGCCCGTGTGCCTCCCTTGTACACCTGGATAGGAGGGATGGCGGGACGGCATTTAGAGGAACCAATCTCATCCATTTTCCTCCTAATGGAGGAGATTGGTTCCTCTATATCAGTGGTTCTCAACTCCTGTCCTTGGGACCCACTAACAGGCCAGGTTTGCAGGATAACTGAAATACATCACAGGTGATATAATTTGCTGCTCAGTGATTGCAGTATTCTAGTCTGCATCTCCCCAAGGTAATACTTAAAATCTGGCCTGTTGGTGGGTCCTTAGGACAGGAGTTGAGAACCACTGCTCTATATGCTGCCCCCACCACCCCTCCTATCCAGTTTACTTGTCTTCTGCTGTTCCCAGTGTCTCTGTGTGCTTCCCTGGTCCCCTTTTCAGCGTCTTCGGCCTGTTTCAGAAGGTGGAATGTTGTCCGGGAAGTTGCGTTCATGAAGTCGGCTAACCGAATCAGAGTGAAGGTTTCCTGGGGGGGGGGAGGCTTTGTTGATAAATCAGGGATGTGACAACTTCAATTTGAATTTTAGGAAGGGGCAGGGCTTTCCGTAGATTTGGTGAAGATTATATAAGTGTTATAAATGGCCAAATGGATGAGATAGATTGCTACTTTCTTGTGTCACGATCATCCTCTTAATGAAGAACATCAACTCCAGATTGATTGCATTCGTCAGATATAAGTTTACTGAGAATATAGTTTATCAATGCGCATTGGACCACTCTCATACAGAAGAAAGATAGAGTGGTGATCATAATTACGAGTGTATAAAGGTTGCTTGTCATAATAACTCAAACTTGTTTATGATTACGCAAAAGGGACTTTTTGCAACAGACAATTGTTTCCCAGAATTGTATGATTGCCCAGCCAGGTGGAAAGGGGGAAAACAAGTGAATTCTAGAACAATAAGTAAAATACAATTCATAATGTATTTTAAAGAGGAACTCCAAGCAAGCAGCTTTTGATGATTCCATCTGACTCCATAATGTTCATCTTAACAGTCCCTCCTTTTTGTTTAAATTCCTTGCTTTTCAGACTTCCTCTGTCTTCCTTAACTGATCCCCAGGTATGCGGTTCACCATCTCATAGGCAGTCACCATGAGGGCTCAGAATGACCAGTATTTACATGGTTACATAGTTAGTCAGTTTGAAAAAAAGACATAAGTCCATCTAGTTCAACAAAAAAAAAAAAAAAAGAAAAATGATATAACCATACAATCCCATATACAATCCTTCACCCAAAGTTGATCCAGAGTAAGGCAAAAAACCCCAGCAAAGCATGATCCAATTTGCTATAGCGGGGGAAAAAAAATCCTTCCTGATCCCCTGAGAGGCAATCGGATTCACCCTGGATCAACCTTACCTAAAAACGTTAGTACCCAGTTATATTATTTACATTAAGGAAAGACTCCAGGCCTTTTTTAAAGCAATCTATCGTGCTGGCCAAACCACCTCTGAAGGGAGTCTATTCCACATTTTCACAGCTCTAACTTTAAAGAAACCTTTCCGTATTTGGAGATGAAATCTTTTTTCCTCTGGATGCAAAGAGTGCCCCCTTGTCCTTTGTGATGACCGTAAAGTAAATAACTCAACACCAAGTTAACTATATGGACCACTTATGTATTTGTACATGTTGATCATATCCCCCCCTTAATCTCCTCTTCTCAAGAGAGAATAAATTCAGTTCCTCTAATCTTTCCTCATAGCTGAGCTCCTCCATGCCTCTTATAGTTTGGTTGCCCTTCTCTGCAATTTCTCCAGTTCCCCCATATCCTTTTTGAGAACTGGTGCCCAAAACTGAACTGCATATTCCAGATGAGGTATTATTTGTACAGGGGTAAAATGATGTCTCTATCTCTGGAGTCCATACCTCTCTTAATGCAAGAATGGATTTTGCTTGCTTTGGAAACCGCAGCTTGGCATTGCATGCCTTTGTTAAGTTTATGATCTACCAAAACCCCCAGATCCTTCTCCACTATGGATTCCCCCAGTTGTACTCCCCCTAGTATGTATGATGCATGCATATTCTTAGCCCCCATATGCATAACTTTTCATTTATCAATATTAAACCTCATTTGCCACATAGCATTAGAACAAGCATTTGTGAATATCGTCATACATTTGAAAAAAGCTGGTATACATTTGATTAGAATGATTATGAATACAATAAAGCCAACTATATATAATATTCCATGTAAAATATCAGAAAACCATCCTCCAATACCTGAGAACCAGTTGAGAGGATTGATGCAGGAGAGCCAGCTCTCCCAGCTTCCTTCAACCCAAGCGGGCTCAGTATGCTCATTGCCAAAATCTAACTTTAGTTGCTGTACTCTCTCTACATGTGAAATGATAGCATCCTCTGCTTTAGTATCATTTCCAATGTAATTGCAACAAGCAGTTCCCACTATGGCACACATTCCTCCTTGAGTTGATGTGAGGTAGTCCAGCACCAGCCAGTGCTGAAGTATTTCTTTCTTGATCATTTTTAGTTCCCTAGCAAGGATCAAAAAGTTTTTGTCATAGAGGGCAGTAATGTTATCCATTAGTTCTGCCAAATCTATGATAAAACTGAAGGACTTCTTGAGACAACACCTATTAACCCATGGTATGGAGAAAAGTGGTTTAACTGCTCTATTGTGTGAGACTACATTCACAGATCCAGGGCTTTCTGGCATAGCAGCCGGTGTTGGGATACTATCTGTCTTATCAGTGTCACAGGTCTCAGATTCTTTATCTGTCTCATCAGTATCACTGGTCTCAGATTCTTCTGTCATGCCAGGGATAAACTGATTTGACAGCTCTCTCTTATGTAAAAATTGTATAGGGACCTTAAGCACTTGAGTTTCCTTGAACTCATTGTCATCCATATACCAGGTAGCTGGAATAACCCTGCCAAATTAACAAACACCCATTGCATTAATTCGGATACATGTATAAGCCTTTTTTTAAAAAAAAATTATATCCTTGTAAACACATTAATAATTTCAAATTATTCTGTCTAGAATGTTGGCACTGCATTAAGTCTTTTAGTTCCTGGTATCTATCAATACTCCAAACAGTATTCTTGCCATCAAGCCAATATCTTATTTCAGCCTTGTGCATACAGTCAGAATTACCAACATTTTGTGTAGAGCTCTGGAAAAAGTATCAGAAAACACGTTTGCCAATTTCTGCACATAGTCTATCATGGCATCCTAGCCAGCTAATAATGTCACTGTCACTGGTTGTACAGGTGCTTTCCTGGGTGATCTCCCAAACAATATATCAACAATCCATGTTTCTCTTTAGGAATGGTTCTGATGGCTGTTAAGGCTATAGGTAAGGCTTCTACCCATGTGCTTTCCCCATTGGCTGTATGCTTGGCTAGATATCTCTTCAGGGTTTGTTTGCAGTGCTCCACTAACCCACTAGCCTGTTGCCTATATGGGGTATGCAACTGTTGCTTCATTCCTAAAATATGCACTACTTCTGCCATTAGTTTGTTATCAAAATGTGGCCCTCTGTCTGATGAGATGATTTCCCCTATCCCAAATCTAGGGATTAACTCTCTAGTGAGACATTTTACTACTGTCCTGGCATCATTCCTTACTTTAGGAAAAGCCTCCACCCAGTGGCTGAACTGATCTACACACACTAAAAGATATCTGAATTGACCACAAGGGGGCATAACCGAGAAGTCAATTTGCACAATTTGAAATGGCTCCTTGGTATGTGGAATGTGCTTCATAGGAGTCTGCACTGTCTGTCCAATATTGTGAACTCGACATGTGAAACATTCATGAATTCTTTTAGCAGCTTAATTATAAAATCCCGGAGCCCACCAGTGCTGATTATTCATCCTACCCATCCCTCCTGTTTGAGACATGGCAAAGCCCATGGCTCAAAGAAAACAGAGAAGGAAACAGAGTTAAAGGAGCACTCCATCTGCCTTTAAAAGTCCAGAGGCCATCCTTATTGCAAATAGCACCCTTCGCACTCCAGGATGGTCTGTGGGGTGAATTTTCCTGTAAAACAGATAAAACAGTTAGATCCGCTGGTCAATCAGTTAAAAACAATACAGGAATGGCCATAGAGGGATACAACAATGTTGTTTTTTTTCTTTTTCAGCATATTCATCAGACAAAGCATTTCCTGTAGATGTGGGATCATCAATGGGCAAAAAATTTGCAGGTTTCACTATCTTATATTATTGTTATTGACAGTTTAGGAGCTGATAAAATAATCAGATGATAATGTGTCAATCTTTGTATAGAAAAATGTAGTGTTTATGCCCCATTGAGCAGTACTCCTAGTTCATGTGTGCAATATAATATCAGTTCATTACCCAGAACTATATCAGTAGTTTTACCAACCAGTAGTGCATCCGCCACTACTGTTTTCATACATCCTGATAAGGCCCGAGCCCCAGTGTCTAACGGGTAACTGTAGTACCCTACTGGCCCATATATGGCACAAGACATTTGTGTCAGTACCCCACAGGCATGTCCTGTTTTTGTACAGACAAAAAAGAAAAGCATTTTTTTTCCCTCAGGGAGGTCAAGAACTGGTACCTCAAGTAAAGCCTCCTTCACTAATGCAAATGCTCAAAACCAGCCTCTTGGATCAATGAGCTGTTTGTGGGCATCTGGAATATCCCCTCAATAAATCCCATAAAGGTGCCAACAATAGTAGAATATTGGGGCAGAAATTGCCTACAATATCCTACTAACCCTAAATATGCGCTCAATTGCTTCAGGGTCTTTGGCATTTGTTGTTTAGCAATCACTTTCTTTCGTTTGTCAGTGAGATGTTTAACCCCTTGTGAGATACAATGACCTAAGTAAAACATGTACCATTCTCTATTGACAATGCTCTTTCCCCAGTTTCATGGGCTTGGGTAATGGGCAAATAGGTGTATTTGCCTAACTCCTAGAGGGAACGAGGACACCCTCCTGTAATGGCTCTTATATGATCGGCTGTATACCTTCCACTTACTCAGGAGATAAAGGATACTGTTAAAGTCTGGGGATTGGTAATGTAGGATCTCTTTTCCTTTTAATCTTACAGGGGGAACTTGCATTAGTCCAGGATTGTTTGGTCCTGTCACCCAAACTAAAGTATTCACTTCTTTTTATTTCCTTTTTCCCCAGGAATACCCCCCCCCCCATGTCTGCCAATATTGCAAGCATGAAGAGAAGATTTGAGGTTTCCTCTACAATACCTTGAGGAATGTCAATGATAGTTTTTCCTTGGTGACAAGGCTATCGTAGCCCCCATTTTCATTAGTAAGGCCACTGTGGGTGTAGTATAGTGATACAACAAATGAATGTTTTAAGACACTGACATTCAATTCTTACCCGTAACAGGGTTTGGTGATTTTTTTTTTTCAGTGATTACATCATTCATTACTTACCCCTACCAAAGAGACTTGCTGATTCAAAGTAGAAATATTGGCATCATAGATATTTAGCAAACTTAGACTTACCTTTATCTACTAAACATTTAAATAGATAAACCATTAACATTTACATCAATCATTGGTTTAGGATTTGTTCAGCAAGCTCAGGGGAACAAATGAGATATTCATTAATCAAATCACTATGCTCCTCGTAGTGAAAAAACGTCAGTCTCTCAACCCATACGCTCACATTTGAAGCAAATCTTGCTAGCCATAAGGTTTCCATCACTGCTCTGTGGGATCATTTGCTGGAACCGAGCCCCCACCCTCGGGGTATTTCTGTCATCTCTTTAAGGATAGACATGAACAGTTGAGACCGGCACCCCAATGCTCTCGTTAGGCATTATTGCCTTCTCGGGTATGGGAATTAGCCTAACAGTCATTATTTTTGTTTTATCTCTTTTCTCTATTTTTTTCTTTCTCTTCTGAAGAATCTCAGAGATTCTTTGTGCAATATCCACTAGTACTGGCGCTGGCTTCTTTCTCCATTCAGAAGTGCCAAGCTCAAATTCCTATCTGACTTCCTGTAACAATCCTCCTACACAACTGTTAACCAAATCATGTCTAGTTAAATCAGCATCTTATTAAGGAATCCACCTGTGTGTCTCCTTACTGCCTCTTTAAACCTTTTCCAATATTCTATCACATCCTCATTCTTTCTTTATACTACCTTCATTAACTGTCTCAATTCCAACATGCATTAAATGTTTCAAGAACCCACTTTGTTCTAGAAGCGAAATAAGAGCTCCTATATTAAACACTGTAGGTCCTTTATCTGAAGATCCACATTATCTTCTATCTTCTGAATACCAACTTCACTCGCTCCATATCTCCTTGCTTCCACATTCCACATCTCCGCATATCTCTCGTTCAACATTCACATTTCCCCCTAAGTTGCTACCTTCCTGCAATGCATTTTCTTAACTATGTACTTCTTTTTTACAGCTACGGCATTTTCTTATTAAAGAAGTGCCTTATAATATCCCCTTCTGTGGTCCTTGCTTCTGCTCCTTATTACAGGAGGAGAAACTTCTACTTTTCTGAACTTTAACAAATTTAGCTAGTTTAGGGTTCCTGTCTTATGAATTACATATTGTCAGTCCGCATAAACTTCTCCCATATTACTACTTTTTTTTCTTCTGCTGTGTTACTAGCTCCTCCTCCCTCCTCCCTTCGGGAGTGGATGGACCCAGCTGCAGCTGTACGCTGTCTCCATACAGCCAGATAGTTTTTATTAGTTATTTCATCACTCTCTAGCTGTTCTATAGGCACTTAGTTAAAGAAAGCTATGGCAAACTTGTTACAATTATCAGTCATAATCTTTCATACAGTTATACATTCCAATTTCTTCACAATCATATTGTTTCACTAATATGTTAAACAATGCATTGTTTTTATAAATATTGCAATTATTAAAGGAGCTGTGAGGTGGCCACGTCATAATAGGCTCTCCTCTATACATTTTTTCCCTAAGTTTTCATAATACTTCAAACCACTGCTTTTCAACATTACAACAACAGGCATGCTACGTTTCACATCTGACAACAGCAATTCGGTCTTTTTCTCCACTTTTTCCAGAACACATACTGTAGTCATTTAAAACACATTCTTCCATTCATATTTTAACAATTTAAGATAAATTATTTACCTTTTTACCTTAATAACTTACATTTTTTTCATTACCACCTTGAGAAATTATAACATTTGGAACTCCGGGACTTAGAGCTCCACTCTTTAAACCCACGACTGCGTACCAACAGTCAAATATTACTATCGCGATATGTCACTTGTTCTATTGCCAGCGGGACGTCTCCTCGCTGGGTGTTACAGGTTAGTGCTAACTAGACTACCTATTCCACAGAACACACAGCAAGGCATATATACTCTGTGGCTATCCGCTAACCACAGGTTATCACAAAAAAATCACACAAAAATTTTCCCGCATTCAACAACTTCTATTCACTCTTAGAAATTGTGGTACCTATAAACACATCCCTTAATTAAAATATATATGTTGTCATGTCAAAGGGTAAGGAAAAAGATTGGAATTCCAAGTACTTTTACATATGTAATAGTAATATACCAGAATACTCTTATATCATATACTCCGTAAATATGTACACATAAAATGCATTATTTAAATGATAGAAAAGTGTTACCTTCTGTGGCCACAACCCACCCGGGACCTCACCCCCACACAGCAAAGACAGTAATCATATGAGAAAAAAGTTCTCACCTGAGGCGCCTTGAAGACCATCTTTCCTGTTGCGGAGGAAGAGCCGAAGGTGGAGGTGCAGACAAGAAGACACGATTCAAGGGTTTACCTAAATGTCACTGTAAGGGGGTTAGCTCGGCAGCGGGTGTGTGTTACCCTCTGGAAGGGTTAACTACACAATTTAGGCACAACGAGACAGCAGTTGCAGGCGAAAACAAAAAGGCAGTTTATTTTCACTATTTACAATGTGAAAAACAGCAAGACAAAAACAAAATACAAAATAAATCTTAGGCCACTTGGCCACTGACTGCACGATAGGTTTCCCCGTCTGTCAGCTGGGTACAGCCTATCGCTGTACCTAGCTCCTACCTCTCACTGCAGGACACTCAGCCACACAGGCCTTACCATGTACAAGATGTGTGTTACGCTCCCCAGTATGGTCACAGAAACTGGTTCCAGGGTGGAGCATCCACCTATGCCTGCTGGGAGCTCTTGTAGAGGCCTTAATGAGCCAGCTCCACTCAGCTGGGCTCATTCCTCCTGCAAGACTCCCAGCACTCCCCCTAGTGGTAGCCATCCGCATAGAGTATGAACCTGGGGCAAATGTATCTGCCATCTTGAACGCACCCAGGTGATTTTACCTGCCGGCTGTCACATACCCCCCCCCTTGTTTCAAACTGAGGTTTGGGACACACGCAGCCAGGTATGCATGTACCTGAGATAGAGCATCCCCATTCCCCATTTGAACCCCAGGGCGATGCTTCACAGTGAAATTGTATTTTTCCAGGGCCAGGAACCACCGATTTACCCTTCTATTGTGAATATATTAATAAATAAGTTTGTGACAGTCAATAATGGTAAAACATTTGGTGTGCAAATTCTTCAGTGGGAGTAATGTGACAACATCGCTTAAGGGCATAGGTGAGATCCTCAAGTAAAGGTAAATTGGAGGCTTACCAGACTCCTAATGGGTAAAGGCATAGAACCATCTCAAGGGGATCCAGGCAGTGGAAATCACGTCACACTCCTTAGAATGTTCCCAGGTAGGGGGGAGGGGACGTCTTCACATCGATTCCGGATCCTTGCAGGGTCCTCAGTCCACCGGGATGGGTCCTTCTTACCAATGGGCGGTGCGTCACACAATCCTTGACGATGGGGTAGGTCTTACTTGTAAGACAGATATACCGTGGAGACACCTCTCCGTGATGTGAGCAGGTGGAAGGTGAAGTTGACCAATGGTCCAAAAATAGGTGAACAGCCGAGGAGGACGAGAGAAAACTCGGAATAGTGTAAAACCCCAAGCGATGAGGTATATTTATTAAATAGCGATAAAAATATCGATAAAATTTCTTCAGGTTCAAAAGTCAAACAAGACAATAATGGTATGTAACTGTATGCAGCACTTCAAAGTATCAGGCTTCCCGACGCGTTTCGTATAAGAATACATCCTCTGTTTTATGCCGGTCGATCAGTTCATCGATGCGTGGCATGGGGTAGGTGTCAAATTTTGTAACTTTATTCAACTGCCGGAAATCGTTACAAAATCGCCAGCTCCCATCAGGTTTGGGCACTAAAACGATCGGGCTGGACCAGTCACTCTGGGGCTCTTCTATCACACCTAATTCAAGCATTCATTGAACTTCCCCACGTATTGCCTCCCGTCGGGCATCCGGTATTCAATAAGGTTTTAGTTTCACTCTTTCTTCTGGCGGGGTGATAATGTCATGCTCTACCCAAGATGTTTGTCCTGGCAGCTCAGAGAACACCTCTCTGTTGTAGAGCACAAACTCTTTCACCTCCTGTTTTTGTGGTTTCGATAGGGTTACTACTATTCCAACATCAGGAATTAAGCAATCAGACTGAGTCTGCGACACCAAGGTTTCTATGACTAGGGATTCCCTATCCCTCCAGGCTTTCAACAGATTAATGTGGTAGATCTGTTCTGGCTTTCACCATCCTGGTTGTCTGACCCTGTAGTTCACCTCACTCACTTATTCAATTATTTTGTATGGACCCTGCCATTTGGCCAGGAATTTGCTTTCGACCGTAGGGACAAGTACCAACACCCTATCCCCCGTTGAAAAAGTACAGGTCTTTGCCTTGCGGTTATACACCCTTTGCTGTGCTAACTGCGCTTGGGCCAAGGGTTTTTTGACGATTGGCATTACCTGTGCAATTCTGTCTTGCATCAGGGCAACATGCTCAATCACACTCCGGTGGGGAGAACTCTCACTTTCCCAAGTTTCCTTGGCGATATCTAACAGCCCTCTTGGGTGTCTCCCATAAAGTAATTCCAAGGGCGAGAATCTGATAGAGGACTGTGGTACTTCCCGAATAGCAAACATCAAGTAGGGTATTAAACAGTCCCAATCCTTTCCATCTCAATCCACTACCTTTTTTAACATTTATTTTAGGGTTTGGTTGAACCTTTCAATCAATCCATCTGTTTGAGGGTGATACACGGATGTACGTTATTGTGTCACTTTGAACAACCTGCACAACTCTTTCATTACCCAGGACATAAACGGGGTACCTTGGTCGGTAAGCAGTTCCTTACAAATACCCACACGGCTGAAGACCAGAAATAGCTCTTTGGCTATCGTCTTGGCGGAGGTATTCCTAAGAGGATAGCAGGTGGCATAGTCCATTATGACCAAAATGTAATGATGCCCCCTAGCGGACTTTAGTATCAGACCTACCAAATCCATTGCGATCCTCTCAAAGGGAACCTCAATGATGCGGAGAAGTACCAGTGGGTTACGGAAATGCGACAAAGGTGCCGACTTCTGACACACAGGGCAGGAGGAACAATGCTTTTCTATTTCCTTCATGACCCCAGGCCAATAGAACCTTTGCAATACTCTCTCTCTGGTTTTCTCCACCCCCAAATGATCTCTCAAAATGTGCCCATGGGCTAATTCCAACACCAACTTCCTATAGGGTTTGGGTACCACAACTTGCTCAATGGTTTTATCCGCCTTTTGAGCAACCAGATACAACAGATCCCTTTCCACCATAAAGTATGGGTAACTGCAGGACTGATCTGGGTTCATCCGTGCTTTTATCAGGGTGGGGTCCTTTACCTGTTCTGTGGCAAAATTTTCCCTGTGAACCTCTAAATTAGAGAACTCCACAGACGGCATGGAGATGTTGGTTCCTCCCCAGTTTCCCGGCCAACACTGACAAGGGAAATTCTGGAGAGGTCTCACCATTCTCAGAGGATACCTGGGATTCCTCTTCCTGGCCTCTAGGGGCCTCCGTGGGGTTCAGGACCATCCCAGAGTTCCCAGAATTTTTGAAAATCCCTCCCCACATCATGTGGTAAGTGAGGCACCAACCCCACCTGATGAGTTATGTTACCTTTGGGGGTCTCAAAAACCACTTTAGCCACAGGATACTCTCTGGTGTCCCCATGTACACAAATAACAGCCACCTTGTTATTCCCAGAGACCTCCCTAGTAACTAATTCAGCTTTGATCAATGTCACCAGACTACTGGAATCTAGCAACACAACAACATTTTTACCATTAATACACATTTTACATAAATGTTTTTTAGTTCCCCGAGTGGAATTGCATGCAACTTTCGCAAACAGCGACTGACGTCTGCCTCTTAGATAGTCACATTCCATAGGTTCATCCACAACTGGGCAATTGGCTGAAATATGTCCCTCTTGCCGGCAACGATAACAAATACATTTTTCGCTGCTTCCTGCGACTTTGACTGCAGTCGCCATACATTATGCAAACTTCCCGCCCTGTCACTCTCTCCACCCTTACCCCTTGGAGTCATCTTACCCGCTGCTGGGGATGGTCTGGTCTTAGGGTGGGAAGTCCGTGAGTCCCTGGGAGACACGGTCAGGTTCTCTGTAGCCAAGTACCTCTCTACCAGATCCACAAGCTTGTCGGCCATGGTTTACCCACTTTTGGATAGCAGTAGGTAGAGATCTCCGGAACCGATCCATTACCACACGTTCCACAATCTTTGGTGCTGTCAGAGTCTCTGGTTGCAGCCACTTCCTGCCCAGGTGAATGAGATCATACATTTGCGACCTGGTGGGCTTTTCAAGTTGGAAAGTCCAGTTATGCACACGCCGAGCCAGGACAGCCAGGGTGACACCCAGCCGTGCCAATATTTCTGTTTTTAGCACAACATAGTTTTTTGCTTGGTCCGGCTATAAGTCATAATATGCTTTCTGAGATTCCCCAGCTAATAGAGGAGCCACCAGTCCAGCCCACTGCTCCTTAGGCCACTTTTCTCTCTCAGCAGTCCTTTCAAATGTTGTCAAAAACACTTCAGGACATCCTCTCCAGTGATTTTTGGCAGTAAACGGCTCACACAAAATGATGATGTATTAAGTAAACCACTTGCCTCACTGGTCTGTCGATTGCTGTTGTGTTATGGCATCCATTTGCTGTTGGAGTCTCTGCTCTTGCTTCTGCAACAGCTCAATTAAGCGAGCCTCAGATTGCTACTGGGCTCGTTGCAGATTAGCGTTTGCTTGTTGTAGACTGTTAGTGAAAATTATTTACCTTGTGTGCATTATATTTCGCTTGCGATAATAAGCGCACTTTTCAGCTCATTTGCATAATGCATTTGAGTGCACTCATGTTAAAGCAAGTAAGACAGACAAAATCGCTGTTCTCACATTGCAAGCCCGACCATCAGTCCTCCCTGGCAATGCTTGCTGGTTTAATTTACATGACTCAGACAGGGATAACAAAAGGACTTGGTGGCTTCACAATCAGCCAATCAGCCTCCAAGGCACAGTCACATGACATGAGCTCATTACAAAACAACAACCAATGACATACTTGTTTATATTCAAGCGATACAATAGAAGAGGCGTGCATGTCGAATGACTGGCCGGCCTGGATGAGTCACAGCCGTTGGGTGGGTGGAGATTCACAGACTCCAGAGAACAATGAAAGCCATGTAGAAACATGGCTTCCATTGAAACCAATGCATTATCTCACAGAGGCCCTCCAAGCAAAACGCCATGCATGCAAAGCCAGAACTGCCATTACAATGAATCACTATCAAATACAGCTCTATGAACTACATCTCATAGTGATTATACTACTGTTCCATTAAAGAGTAAATTATGCACAAAGGAATATAGCTGTGGATTTCTGCCACATTGATCAGATGCAACAGAAAGCTTACAGATCATTATCCTTACATAAAAGGCAATACTGATTCCATACCGCAAGTACATCGCCAGCAAGCAGATCAATCTGTACATAATACAGTAGCCCCCCGATTGACGGTAATACACCCGCGCCACGGAACGTGCATCGCACCTCAAAGATCCGGACTGGCGTTCGCTCCAGCGTTAACCGCTCAGGGCGCCTGCTAGCCGGGATGATCGGGCGGGAAGTGTACAGTTACCAATTAATGGAAGGTTTCCATTGTAAGTGGCCTGTCCTTAATATCTGTTAAAGCCATATTCGCTATACACAGCGAATACCGGTAAACCGACACTGGGAGACACTGTGACAATACATAATAAACACATCCTAAATTTCTACAACAGTTCCTCCTCTTGTCATATGGTCCCATGTGTCCCTCGATGAATCTTGATCATCTTCTAAACACAAACACCAGTCCAATCAAAAAGATAAAAATGAAACATTCAGTCCATCCATTGAGTCCAAAAATTAAAGTAAAGGAGTATGAACAAAAGAAAACCATGGTTGACATGTATTCTTTGAGAGGGATGAATCAGAGGGAAAGCATGATGTGGGGGTTATAGCGATCGCTGGAATCCTCAGCATCTGGTACATGGGCTGGACTTCAGGGGACCTCTTGTCTTGGCTAGGAAGATGTGGTCATCTGCTCGGGCTTTGGTGACTTGATCAATCAGGCAGCAGGAACATCTCAGCCAAAAATTAGTTATATCCTGCGCTCTAGGAGAGGATCTTCTCTGCAGTGGTGAGGGAGGGGATGTCTAATATTGTCAAAACCAGATAATGTGCCGCCGTGCTGCCACCTGATGGACTGGGGTAGTCCAGGAAACTGATGAGACAAAAGGCACGCAAGGGCTCGCTGGCCTAGCGCATTATCCTTGATAAAATGTATTTAATAAAAATCATACAAACATACTCACAAACAAAGATCGTAAACAAGCATTTTCAGTATTTGAGCGGGTAAAGTCCAATCCACCGTCTCCCACTGGTATCCTGGATGGGCTGGCTAACGCGTTTCGAGGCCGTGGCCTCTTCCTCAGAGCCTGACTTGCTATGTTGAGGCCTCAGTCTTATATCACACAGTCAACACTAATAATAGGGTGGAGACTTGCTGTGGTCCCGCCCGCTTGCCCTTAGGGCGTGGGCCACCTTGTGTCTGGTCAATTAGGCCTCTGTTAACTGGGCTCCTCCTTCCCCTTGTCAAAACACCTCCTCTACTACTGCATTGGTATAACGTTCATCAACATATACACTGAATAAAAATATAAATATATGTATAAAGAGTATGTAAAATATATATATATATATATATATATATATATATATATATATATTTGTATATGAAGGTTACTAAATCTATAAAAAATTATGAAAATGTAAAAAACTAATGATGAAAGGAGAGGGGGTGGAGGAAAAAAAAAATGTTTTTTTATTATATATATAAATGTTAATAATCCTAATAATAATAATATCAATAATAGTAGTGATGTTTTTCACCTCTAACCAATTATTGCATGTCAGTCCTCCAAGGAGGACCTCAGAGCGTCTCAGCATTCACTCCCACTCCATCCCATGGTGTCATCCCCAAGGACACCATAAGAAAGAGGGCTTAATAAGATGGCCTGATCTATAAGCCCCTAGACTCACACTTAACCACTTCAGCCCCGGAAGGATTTCCAGCTTTAGGACCGGAGCCCTTTTTGCGATTCGGCACTGCGTCGCTTTAACTGAAAATTGCGCGGTCGTGCGATGTTGTACCCAAATGAAATTTGCGTCCTTTTTTCCCACAAATAGAGCTTTCTTTTGGTGGTATTTGATCATCGCTGCGTCATTTCTGATCGCCGCTATAAACAAAAGAAGAGCGACAATTTTGCAAAAAAACCCAAATTTCTTACTTTTTGCTAAAATACAAATCCAAAAAAAAAATATAAAAAAACATTTTTTTTCATCGGTTTTGGCCGATTTATATTCTTCCTCATATTTGTGATAAAAAAAATCGCAATTTGCGTTTATTGATTGGTTTGCGCAAAAGTGGTCGCGTTTATGGATGATGAGAATTCATTTTTGGGGTTTTTATTTTTTTTTAATTTTTTACTAGTAATGGCGGCGATCTGCAATTTTTAGCGGTACTGCGATATTTCAGCGGACATGTCGGAACATTTTGACACTTTTTTTTGGGACCATTATCGTTTATACAGCGATCAGTGCTATAAAAATGCACTGATTACTGTGTAAATGCCATTGGCAGTGAAGCGGTTAACCTGCAGGGGGCGCTCTAAGGGTTAACTATGTTCCCTGGGCGTGTTCTAACTGTATGGGGACTGCCCTAGCTGGGGAAAGGAAGTGGTCACAGCCTTCATGTACAGGAAGACTGTGATCACTCCCTTCCCCCTCTCACAGAACGGGGGTCGCGTTTACTTACACGGACCTCCCTTCTTTCACTCCGGGGGGGGGGCATCGCGGGTGGCCGGCGGAGATCGACTCCGCCGCACCCACTCCCTGGCCCTCCCAGAACACAGTGAGCGCGATCTCGCAGCCGCCGTCATATGACGGCGATCCGTGTTACAGAGCCACTTTGCCGTCGTCAAATGCCGATCGGTGGTCGCCAAGTGGTTAAAAAAGGCTATAGTTATAGAGGCACTGGTACCTGAGTGATCCCGTTATGGGGACACAGATCCATCCAGAGGGGAAGCAAAACTGCGGTCCTATGTCCATCCAGAGGGGAAGGAGAGCAGCGTTCCCATGTTACTTTGTCTGGCGCTGTACCCTTGGCTCAGGGGGCTCCCCAGTGTGATCCACTCTGGGTGTCCCCACAGTAGATCTGCACTGTATGCAGTGCATGATGCTCGATCGTTCCGTTTCCTCTAAATGTCGGGGGACAAGCTGTGGAGCACACGCAGAGAGGCGGCACTCAAGGTGCCGCCCACTCATGCGCTCCAAGCCTCTGTGAACCTGAGCAATACCTCCGGCTCCTACCACAGAACCGGACATGGACGCTGTTTGTCAGAGCCGGCCTCCCACATTTTGTATACTGATTTTTACCAGTGTGGCAGCTCCACCTAGTGGGATAGGAGCTAATAGCGACTAGTTTGTTAGGTACATATAGACAGGAATGGGGTTCGAGAGAACAAGGGTCTAATTGGGCAGCTGTATGCCAGTAGGAGACGGTGGATTGGACTTTACCAGCTCTAATACTGAAAATGCTTGTTTACGATCTTTGTTTG
Organism: Glandirana rugosa; assembly: GCA_018402905.1. Classification (NCBI taxonomy): domain Eukaryota; kingdom Metazoa; phylum Chordata; class Amphibia; order Anura; family Ranidae; genus Glandirana; species Glandirana rugosa. Next base: position 1,683,666 of record BLSH010230327.1, read on the forward strand.
TGAGTATGTTTTTATGATTTTTATTAAATACATATTATCAAGTATAATGCGTTAGGCCAGTGCGCCCTTGTGTGCCTTTTGTCTCTTCAGTAGGAACATCTCATCATGGCATATAGAAGGAATAGAAACAAAACAACATGAATATATATACCCCTACTTCCTTCAGCCAGGATCCGATGGAAAACAAGACCTCCCCAAAATCTCCCTTTAGAAAGGATTCCAACCTTCACTGGCTATAGCTCTGGCTCTCCCTAGCAGGGACCTAATTTTATCCATATGGACTTGGACCTTGTCACTAGTGCCTGTCATCCAGGTACAACAGTCTTCTGCTATGAACTCACAGAAACCCCCCTTTTGCGCTAAAAGATAATCAAGTGTCATCTTTTCCTGTAATAGACTCTGTCGCTGTTCCTGTGAGATCTCCCTCACAGCTTCAACTGTTTCATTGAACACCCCATCCACAATGGATGAGAAATTGTTCAATTGTTTCCTAAGTTCAACCCCCACCCTGTCCAAGCAGGAAACCATGCCCAGGCCTTGTTGGAGTCGGTTAACAATTCCCTTTGAGCTGTCCCTGCCATTCTTACCTTCTCTCGCGCCATCAGATCATAACGATCGGCCACGACGTAAGATGCTGGGACGAGTTTCACCATGCTCGCATTAGGGGGTATTAACTTATAAGCTGTGAAACGGCATAAGAAGTAGTAGGGGCCTGTTAAAGTCGCACAGGGGGACTGTAACGGTCCCGTGCATTGCGCAATAACAGGACAGTCTGGGGGATTCCTCCCTCAGTCTGTATGTCACACTCTTCCTACCAACAGATGTAATCTAGTCTACTGGTGCTACTAGAAAAGGCTGGGGGTCTAATTTATAAGATTAACTGTTATACCTTTCTCACAAACCGTGGATCCTACAAAACTATTCCTCTTACCAAACTTAAAGTTAAAGCACGCTTGTGGGCCACTTAGTTGTCCGGATACCCATACTGGTTTTGTGAGGGAGGGGCAAGAACCAGAGCTAATGTTGAAACTGTAACTAATTTTATCTTCTAGAAATGTATCGTTAAGTTAGTTTGTGTCTTTTTGAGATCTTTGCTAGTTTTTTTTTTCTTCTGTTTGCTTTTACCAATATGAACATCATATATATATATATATATATATATATATATATATATACACACATATATATACATGTACATACACATCCATGTCATGTACTGCTGCCACTGCTGGTGTATTGAGGCTCGGTGGAGGCCTAGAGCGTACCCAACAGTGGATCCTGTTCACTGTTTTAGCTAGTTGGAGGTGTATTTAAAAAACAAGTTGGGGTGTTTTATCGTTACCCCTGCTAAAATACATTAAGCTAAATAATATAAATAAAAATATACTCCTCAGTCGTTGATGTGGTTGAGCAGCTTCTTTCAGTGGCTGGCATGGATACAGTTGTCTCATCCCTCAAGCTTTAGGTAGGTTGGTGTCATCAGCTGAACCTGGTATGGCCCATGTTGTCCTACTAGGTCACAAACTTGGTTAGAATTAGAGAGGTTAGTATTGTTAGTTTAAAAATTGTCATTCTCACTACCATTATCTCCCCCCTTTTCTTTCTCATTACAAAGGGGAAGAAAAGGCGCACCGTTTAGAATGACGCAAAAAAAAAAAAAAAAAAATAATGGCCACTGAGATTCCCACTTTGATTTAATGAAACAAAAAATGCAATTTTCCTAATTTCCAGCTCCCTTGTTGTCTCCTCAGGTTCACCATCAGGACTGCTCCAGAACCTCTGGAACTCCCTATCCCAGTATGTCTAGCCAGGCCCTACCCTTTTCACCATTAAGTGACCCTCGAAAATTAATTTACTCAGGGACACAGAATCCCTGGGAGTAAATAGAGGTGCATGGTGACACTGGGCAGGAAGCAGGTGTGAAATACACTTGGAGACACACAAATAGTCTGCCAAGTATATTAACATACCTTAGCCTAGGGCGATGAGCTAGATGAGCTAGATTTGAAAAGAAAGGGATGGCTGGGCGTGTATCTAATTGAATTACCCACGGGGGGTCTACTAGTCTTGAACACAACTCTTGTGGGCTACTTGCAAGTTAAAGTTCCACTTTGACCAAAATAAGAATATCACAATTTGCACATTTCCTAACCCCAATAACAAACCTCTGTAACTCTTACTTTCACGTTCCTACAAAAATAAGGTATTATTACATACAAACCATGAGAATAAGACATAAGACAAACATTTAGATACAAATGCAAAGGGAGATATTTCATAGTTACCATGCTACTTAAAAAAAACTTAAGCAAAACAAAGATGAAAACCAGACGGAGTAAATACACAATTGGTTATGTTAGGCTTTACCCAGCAACGTTCTTTCCAAGGGCTAACACGATACATTCCACAATGACCAGAAAATCATGTAATACACATCCAATCCTTCCCCGGCTTCCCTTAGTGGATCACGTAACTGCGACTATCCCCTCTGGCCAGGTATACAAAATGTGCTTCACCTGGACTGAAAGCGCACTCCACATATCCTGTAGGTACACCATAATAGATTTCTGAAGCCACAATATCACTATATCCAGCGTCTTTGTTGTCTGGAGCCTGGTCCTAATTCAGTAATGAACTTCTCCCACCTCCAGACATCAAAAGAAGATCCACTTTTTGAGGGGTCACATGGCCTGAGCCCCAAACACAGACTTTATGTACCGCAAAGCTGTTTGGCTAGATTGAGAGGCCTCACTTCCCCCCTCAGACATGGACGGTCTATTGCCCATGACGATTCAAATCAACTTTTGCACACAAATTTAGGAGCAACACTGCCAGGTGCCTTCTTTTGCAGTGCTAGCTTGCTTCCGACTCCGATTAGTATACACGGCTTCCCCGTCGGTCAGCTAGAAACCTCAACCCGGTGGATTTGCACGACTATACAGTTCAGCAACTATCACTCTCTCCCCACCCCTGGTACTGACATGGATACACGTGGGGCGGGTTTCAGAATCTGCTCCTCACACCTTGAAGGCTGAAGCAAACGTGTCGCTTTCTCCCGTTTCGCGTAGACCAGCCCAAAGTACACACATTCGTTCCAACCTAACCCTTGCAGCCAAACAGCCACGGAAGTACAATTAAATCCTCACTATACAAACCTTGGCTTCAGTCTATTTCCTGGTGTTATACTAAAGAAATTGAGATGCCGGTTACTGATTACACACTGAAAAGTATAATGTCTCTACCTGGAACACAAACTACGTAGAAAACACTATCCCTATAATACTAACCACACATTAGTCCAAAACAAACCTGATTTTAAACAAAACTGAATCCAATACAAGAATGGATCAGTTATACTCCACACTGTAGTCTATCATTAAAAATCAATGGTTATACAACAAAAATTGGGCAGAACCCTATGAAAAAGCTGCTTAAACATAAATTCCTACATAAAACTGAAAAAGTTATAAAAACAAAACAGCTATATCAAAAAACAAAGATAAAACACGAAAACAGATGAATTGTATAAAGACGCTAAATCTGAACAAGTCAAACAAAACTGGCTAAAACAGATGCAAAAATCCTGTAAAAACGTCCCTCAATACTGGGTTTGAACTAAAAATGGAGAGACTCCGTTCAAAACCGACCTTCAGTACACAAAATCACGTAATGACTCTTATAAAAAGTTGCCTTTTCTAAACAAAAGTGTAAAACATTTAACCACTTCAATACCATGAACTTAGAACACTTCCCTACCAGACCAATTTTCAGCTTTCAGTGCTGTTGCGATTTGAATGAGAATTGCGCGGTCGTGCGACGTTGTACCCAAACAAACTTTTTGTCATTTTGACTTTTAACCAGACCATCCCTTCACAAGATTCAAGTACCATAACTTCACCAATTTACAAAATGTGAAAACAAATCTTTTCCGTTGAAAAATATTCTCAGTAATGCACTAAAACACATGACTTCCAGCCAAAACTTGCCTCAGAGAGGTAAAAATCAAGTTTGGGTCATAACTCCCTGCAAAAATGTCCTAAAAACGTAGACAAAATCGGTCAAAACAAACTGAACAAGTCTAAATCGCAGAAATATGTTAAGTAGACAAAAGCACAAAATAGAAACAAAAAACTATATCGACAAAACAAAAATATTGAAAAAGTCAAAAT
>BLSH010230327.1:1706728-1717483 GCA_018402905.1 Glandirana rugosa
TTAAACCACGCCCAAGGGGAATTGGTGAACTGTTGACCCGTGAATTTGGGGGAATTGTTGGTCTGGTTAAAAGTCGAAAGTCGCGAGAGTGTGAAACTTACTGTTAATGGGTCAGTACGTTGTGACGTGGGTTTACTTTAAACGCAGGAAAAAAAGTGTGTTTATCTCGAAAGAAAACCACCATAAATTAGTAGAGACCCAAAAAATAAAAAACGCGATATTAATTTTTTTCTGGCTTTTAAAACATTTTTTTACCACCAAAAGAAAGCTCTATTTGTGTGAAAAAAAGGACGCAAATTTCATTTGGGTGCAGTGTTGCATGACTGGGTAATTGTCATTCAAAGTGTGAGAGCGCTGAAAGCTGAAAATTGGTCTGGTTGTTAAGGGGGTTTAAGTGCCCAGTTGTCAAGTGGTTAAGGGGAACCCGCACCAAATTTAAAAAAAAATGGTGTAGGAGTCCCCCAAAATTCAAACCAGACCCTTATCCAAGCATGCAGCCCTGGCACGGCAGGAGGGGGACGAGCGAGCTCCCCCCTCCAAACCATCCCAGGCCACATGCCCTCAACATGGGGAGGGTGCTTTGAGGTCCCCCATGTTGATAGGGAGAAGGGCCTCATCCCCACAACCCTTGTCGATGGTTGTGGGGATCTGCAAGCAGGGGGGTTATCGAATTCTGGAAGCCCCCTTTAATAAGGGGGCCCCCAGATCCCGACCCCCCCTATGTGAATAGGTATGGGGTACATTGCACACCTACCCATTCACCAAAAAAGGTGTAAAGTGGTACAAAAAACAAGAGGCAGTTTTTGACAAGTCCTTTATTGTGTAAAATAGCTCTTCTTCTTTCTTCCTCCATCTTCTCCTGCCCCGGTCCTTCTTCTTCCTTCCTCTCTTTGTCTTCAATCTTCCTCTTCTTCCTTCTTCTTTCACCACCCCGTGCAGTCCAGAGACGTCTCCCAGAATGGGCGGTCTTCAGTTTGACATTTCTTTTATAAGAAGGGGTGGGGCCACCCGGTGATGTAAATGTGTGACCCGCCCCCTCTGACAACAAATTATGTCAAAAGGGGGAGGGGTCACTCAGTTACATCACTGGGTGGCCCCGTCCTTACCTATAAAATAAATGTTAGAAGGGCCTCATACCCACAACCCTGGCCGGTGGTTGTGAGGGTCTGCGGGTGGAGGGTTTATCAGAATCTGCCCTTTCCTCCCCTTCTTACAAAAGAAATGTCAAACTGAAGACCGCCCATTCTGGGAGACGTCTCTGGACTGCACGACTGTGGCAGCGGTATAGTGGTGGAGGTGAAGGAAGGAAGAAGAAGATGAAGATTGAAGACGAAGTGAGGAAGGAAGAAGACCAAAAGAAGAAGCAGAAGACCAGAAGAAGGACTGGGGCAGGAGAAGATGGAGGAAGAAAGAAGGAGAGCTATTTTACACAAAGGACTTGTCAAAAACTGCCTCTTGTTTTTTGTACCACTACACCCTTTTTTGGTGAATGGGTAGGGGTACAATGTACCCCATACCTATTCACATGGGGGGTCAGGATCTGGGGGCCCCCTTATTAAAGGGGGCTTCCAGATTCCGATAAGCCCCCGCCTGCAGACCCCCACAACCACCGGCAAGGGTTGTGGAGATGAAGCCCTTCTCCCCATCAACATGGGGACAAGGTGCGTTGAGGGGGACCTCAAAGCACCCTCCCCATGTTGAGGGCATGTGGCCTGGTATGGTTCGGAGGGGGGCCTGCTCGTCCCCACCCCCTCCTGCCATGCCAGGGCTGCGTGCTCAGATAAGGATCTGGTTTGGATTTTGGGGGACCCTTACGCCATTTTTTTTTTAAATTTGGCGTGGGGTTCCCCTTAAAATCCATACCAGACCCCAAGAGCCTGCCATCAAAAGTGAGTACAACCCTAAGTGAAAATGTTCAAATTGGGCCAAAAGTGTCAATATTTTGTGTGGCCACCATTATTTTCCAGTGCTGCCTTAACCCTCTGGGACATGGAGTTCACCAGAGCTTCACAGGTTGCCACTGGAGTCCTCTTCCACTCCTCCATGACAACATCACAGAGCTGGTGGATGTTAGAGACCTTGCACTCCTCCACCTTCTATTTGAGGATGTCCCACAGATACACAATAGTGTTTAAGTCTGGAGACATGCTTGGCCAGACCATCATCTTTACCTGCAGCTTCTGTAGCAAGGCAGTGGTTATCTTGGAGGTGTGTTTGGGGTCATTATCATGTTGGAATACTGCCCTGCGGCCCAGTCTCCAAAGGGAGACTGCTTCAGTATGTCACAGTACATGTTGGCTTTCATGGTTCCCTCAATGAACTGTAGCTCCCCAGTGCCGGCAGCATTCATGCAGCCCCAGACCATGACACTCCCACCAAAAAGGTTGACTGTAGGCAAGTCACACTTGTCTTTGTACTCCTCACCTGGTTGCCTCCACACTTGCTTGACACCATCTGAATGAAATAAGTTTATCTTGGTCTCATCAGACCACAGGGCATGGTTCCAGTAATCCATGTCCTTAGTCTGCTTGTCTTCAGCAAACTGTTTGCAGGTTTTCGTGTGCATCATCTTTAAAAGAGGCTTCCTTCTGGGACAACAGCCATGCAGACCAATTTGATGCAGTGTGTGGCGTATGGTCTGAGCACTGACAAGCTGATGCCCCCACGTGTTCAACTCGAATCAGGGCCCATCCCTAGGGGGGACCTCAACGCACCCTCCCCATGTTGAAGACATGTGGCCGGGTATGGTTCAGAGGGGGGGAGGTGCTCGCTGGTCCCCAAACCCTCCTGCCATGCCAGGGCTGCGTGCTTGGATTAGAGTCTGGTTTGGATTTGGGGGGGACCCCCACGCAATTTTTCTTTTAAATTTTTATGCGGGTACTGCTGTTGTAAATTATTTTAAAAATTATGATGATATGGCCCAGTCAAACAGGTGCTAAAAAATTTAGCCTTGGGTGTTGGCAGTGCCAGAACACTGTAATCCCTTGCAGTTGCTCTTGTTGGACGCAGGAACGGGCCCTGCTGTTGTAAATTAGTTTAAAAATTGTGATGGCATGCCTCAGTGAAACAAGTGGTGAAAAATTGGGCCTTGGGTGTTGATGGTGCCAGAACACTGTAACCCCTTGCAGTTACTCTTGTTGGGCGCAGGAACGGGCCCTGCTGTTGTAAATCATTTTAAAAATTATGATGACATGGCCCAGTCAAACAGCTGCCAAAAAATTGGGCCTTGGGTGTTGGCAGTGCGAGAACATGGTAACCCCTCACGGTTACTCTTGTTGGGTGCAGGAATGGGCCCTGCTCTTGTAAATCAGTTTAAAAATTGTTATGGCATGCCCCTGTAAACCAGGTACATAAAACATGGGCCTTGGGTGTTCGTGGTTCCCTAAATACAAAATATCGTTCCAGATTATGGACAGGAGGAATAGGAGCAGTGGCAGTCTTCAAGGGATCCCAGATCCCTAGCAAATTTAATCAGTTGGATCAGCATCGGGGGCTTGATAGCTGCTGATCCAGGACTGATTCATTTTTATAAATGTGAGCCTATAAACTGAGTCTTATGAACCCTCCAGAAGCACTGATTGTCCATTCAGAAAGCACACTGGATGCAGGACAGGCCAGTAGCTCAATTGCATATTGAGCAAGTTCCGGCCAGTGGTCCATCCTCAAGTGAGCATCCACTGAGTTACTGGGTGTAACTCAGTGGATGCTCAGTTGGAAAGGTCTTCAAGTCTGCTCTTGCCCCTAGATATTCCTGCACCATTTAATGCAGACGCTGACGATGATTGCTTGAACCTATCAGGCCTGGGCGCTGGGGACTGAAAGTCAACGGGCAGCCGGCCAGAAACATGTTGTCCAGCACCAGGACATGGTAACCTCCCAGGGTTTTGAAAGGCATTGTACAAACTTTTCTTCAAGGTATCCTGAAGATGTTTCATCCTCTGCTCTCTCTGCACAGGCAGGATGAGCTCTGCAACTTTACCCTTGTAATGTGGATCAAGAAGGGTTGCTGAGCCAGTAATGATCCCTCTCCTTGATACCACGAATCCTAGGGTATTTTCGCAGGCTTTTCAGAATCAGAGAGCCCATGCAGCGTAAATGTTTGAGGAGGCATGAGTGTCCTCTGGGTCACTGAGGATGACATTATCAGGAATGACCTCCTCCCAGCCATGTACAACTCCTTGGGTTTCTGGGGACTGAAAACCATGATCCCTTGAAAACTGCTGCATTATATACTCCACATCCATGCTGACACAATCGTCCTCCTCCAGTCTCTAAAGGGAGGGGATCATGCTCTGCTTCAGTATGTCACAGTACATGTTGGCATTCATGGTTCCATCAATGTTATGTACTATAAACAGACAGAACCAGAGCTGAATTACAGTGTAAAAAGCACAAAACCTCTTTACGATTACAATACTGAGTCTAAACTAAATCTGCCGCCAAAAATCAAAACTCTGCACATACACATGCTTTATGAAAAGGCGCAATCTGTAAGCAAACACAGCACAAAAAGACCTCTATACACTGTAATGTTAACTCAGTTTCACACTTAAAGCTGAATAGCCGTCTAACAACAGTCTATTGATTGTCTCTACCAAAAACTGAATTAAAGCTGGGACTCTGCAAAACAACACATTAAAGATAAAAACCAAAATGATTCTACTGGAAATGGAATTCAGTACAATAACAGACTATTTTCACTTGAGACTGAAATATTGCACAAAAAACAAAGCAATTAAAACCAGAAACTGAAATTCCTGCAGAAAATTACTCAAAGCGGTAGTAAATCCATCCATTTAACAGATTAAAAACCAGTTACATTTCCGGCACGTGCCGGAAATGTAACACTCCCATTGGCTGTGCTCTAAACCAAACTATCAAACCATCCAATGGCTTGTGTCATAGCTGATCACATGTGCAGCATCATGGCAGTTGTAGATTAAACAGAGGCCAAGATGGCAGCTTCCTTGGCTGAAAATGATAGGAGGGTTTACTACCACTTTAATTCCACAAAATGCTGAAATTCGGTCCAAAAGCAGAATCATTTCAGCCAGAACCAAAGTTCAGCAGAAACAAAACTGAAATTGTAACAATTTTACCACAAAATGGTGGTAACTTACCAACTGAAATTCAGACGCCATTCCCACCAAAAGCAGCACAAACTGAAATGACTCCCCTTACAAACTAACTATACAATTTGAGACTCCATATGAACGCTTAAACAAATTACCGCCAAAATTACAACATAACACACACAATTACTAAGCACACACTGATACCGATCATGCATTCAAGCATATCCATAATCATACTCATAGCAAAGCATACTCATAAAACACACCGATCACGCACTCAAAGCATACAGTTACTCATAAAACACACTTTAGGTATATTGATTAGGATCTATAAAGGACAAGTATAGGTTATCTTCCTAATCAATAGATCTAACTACAATGATAACATACAATTATAACCCCGCCATTATGCAAAAAAGAGGAAAAACGGGTTCTTTAGCGAAAGATTTCAAACACTGAAATAAAATTGGTTTTACCAATAGCCGGCTGTTTTGTTGTCCTGGTCCGGATGGCTTCCTCCTCTCGGTCTGCTGTGAAGGAAATTTCTGTAGGCTCCAAAAATATTCTCTGGCTTTCCATCTCTGTTAGGGAAATTATAATACCTTGTGTGCATTATATTTCGCTTGCGCTAATAAGCGCACTTTTCAGCTCTTTTGCATAATGCATTTGAGTGCATTCATGTTAAAGCAAGTAAGACAGACACCATAGCTGTTCTCACATTGCAAGCTTGACCATCAGTCCTGCCTGGCAATGCTTGCTGGTTTAATTTATAGGGTTGAATCAGGGATAAAAGGACTTGGTGGCTTCACAATCAGCCAATCAGCCTCCAAGGCACAGTCACATGACATGAGCTCAATACAAAACAACAACCAATGACACACTTGTTTATATTCAAACGATACAATAGAAGAGGCGTGCATGCATGTGGAATGGCCGGCCCGCCTAGATGAGTCACAGCCGTTGGGTGGGTGGAGATGCACACACTGCACATAACAATGAAAGCCAAGTGGAAACATGGCTCCCATTGAAATCAATGCCTTATCTCACAGAGGCTTTCCGGCAAAAACGCCACGCATGCAAAGCCAGAACTGCCATTACAACGAATCACTAGTAACTATAGCTCTATGAACAATATTTCATAGTGATTATACTACTGTTCCATTAAAGGGTAAATTATGCACAAAGGAATATAGCTGTGGATTTCTGCCACATGGATCAGAAATGACAGAAAGCTTACAGACCATTATCCTTACATAAAAGGCAATACTGATTCCATACCGCAAGTACATCCCCATCAAGCGGATTAATACAGGGGCCCCCGATTGACGGTAATATACCCACTCCTTGGAACGTGCCTCGCACCTCAAAGATCCGGACCGGCGTTCGCTCCAGCATTAACAGATCAGAGTGCCTGCTGGCTGGGATGATCAGGCGGTTAGCTTATGGTTACCAAATAATGGAAGGTTCCCATTGTAAGTGGCCTGTCCTCAATATCGGTTAAAGCCATATTCACTATACACAGCGAATAGCGGTAAACCGACACTGGAAGACACTGTGATAATACATAATTAACACATCCTAAATTTCTACAACAGTGTTGATGGTGCCAGAACACTGTAACCCCTCACAGTTACTCTTCTTGGGTGCAGGAATGGACCCTTCTGTTAAAAATTATTTTAAAAATTTAAATGACATGCCCCTGTTAAACAGGTGCAGACAAATTGGGCCTTCGGTGTTGGTGGTGCCCTAAACCAAAAATATTGTTGGAAGCTAGCATTATCAAGATTCAGGAATAGGATAGGCACTTATTCAGCATAGGCAGTCTTCAAGGGATTCCAGATCCCTATCAAATTCAATCAGTTACATTAGCATCAGGGGTTTGATAGCTGCTGATCCAGGACTGATTCATTTTTATAAATGTGAGCCTATCAAATGAGTCTGTGGACAGGTGCACTCTTTGATCCGTTACAAACCCTCCTGCAGCACTGAATGTCAATTCAGAAAGCACGCTGGATGCCGGACAGGCCAGTAGCTCGATTGCACATTGAGCAAGTTCTGGCCAGTGGTCCATCCTCAAGACCCAGTAACCCATTGGATCCTCTGTTGGAAAGGTCTCCAAGTCTGCTCTTGCCCCTAGATTTTCCTGCACCATATAATGCAGATGCTGCCGATGGGTGCTTGAACTTATCAGCACAGCCCTTGGTTCTGAGGACTGAAGAATTTGTTTAAAGGCATTGGTCAGCCGGCCACCTTCTCCACCGCTCTTCCTCTGACCAAACAAAGCCTAAGAAACACGTTGTCCAGCACTAGGAAATGGTAACCTCCCAGGGTCTGGAAAGGCATTACACAAAACTTTTCTTCAAGGCATCCTGAAGATGTTTCATCCTCTGCTCCCTCTGTGAAAGCAGGATGAGTTCTGCAAATTTACCCTTGTAACGTGGATCAAGAAGGGTTGCCAGCCAGTAATGATCACTCTCCTTGATACCACGAATACTAGGGTACTTTCGCAGACTTTGCAGAATCAGGGAGCCCATGCAGCTTAAGTCTGCAGACGCATGATATTCTGAGTCCTCTGGGTCACTAAGGATGACATTGTCATGAACTATCTCCTCCCAGCCACGTACAACTCCTTGGGTTTCTGGGGATTGAAAACTATCCCTTGGAGACTGCTGCGTGTTATCCTCAACATTCATGCTGACACAATCCTCCTCCTCCTCTTCTTCCTGTGTGTTTGCCGGCCCTGCAGAAATGCTATCTGCATAAAGGGGGCCTTGAGAGGAAAGGAACCCCTCCTGTTCCTCCCGCTGTTCTGCCTCAAGTGCCCTGTCCATGATTCTACGAAGTGTTTGCTCCAGCAGGAAGACTAGAGCGACAGTGTCACTGATGCATGCATTGTCGCTGCTCACCATCCTTGTGGTCTACTCAAATGGTGACAGGACAGTGCATGCAACCCTGATCAGTAGCCACTAGCGTGGCAAAAAGAAATCAAGCTCCCCTGTCCTGGTACCATACTTACACAATGGACCTCTGCTGTGTGTGCAGCTGCTGCAGTATTGCCAATCTTGAGTTCCACCTGGTGGGCATGTCACAAATGTGGGCAGTTTGAATTCTTGTTGAATGTCAGCCAGCCGAGCACTGGTATTGTATAACCGCAGGAAATAACCACAGACCTTTCTGGCCTGCCTCAGAATATCTGGTAAGCCTGGGAACCTGGTCAAGAAATGCTGCATCACCAAATTCAGGATGTGTGCCAAGCATAGAACATGTGCCAAGTGTCCCTGTTGGAGGGCAGAGAGATGGTTGGTGCCATTGTTGCATACAACCATTCCTGGCTCAAGCTGCCTTAGCGTCAACCACCTCTGAGCTTGCCCCGAAGAGCTGACAGAATCTCTGCCCCAGTGTGGCTCCTGTCCCCTAGACAGACCAACTGAAGCACCGCATGACATCTTGTAGCCTGACTGCTTGAACACTTAAGCAGCACAATTGGTTCAGAGGACAATTCTGCAGAAGAGGCCACAAAGGAAGAAGGAGAAGGAGAGGGTGGAGCAGACAGATGTGGCAGTATCACCACCAGCTTTTTGGAGGTGTGGTGGCGGTCTCCAACATTGAACCCTGTCCTGTATCCTTCCCAGCTGCCGGCAGAGTTACCCAGTGCACTGTGAAGGAAAGGTAACATCCCTGACCATGCCTGCTGGACCATGAGTCAGTGGTAGTATGAAACTTGCCTTTCACATGACGGTAGAGAGCTGGAATGGCCTTATGTTAAAAGCAATTTATTTTTTGGAACTTGCAACTGTGGGACAGAACATTCCACAAATTCACAAAAGGGGGTAGATTGTCACGTACCTGGTGGTGGAGTCTGACTTATGCAGGGGTAACCTCCCTTGCGACCCTGATTCGTGAACCCCTGATAGAGTAAACAGGAAGTCCAGGAGTGAGGATGGCACGAGGGTTGAGTTGGTCACCGGTGATGGTTGGAGAAGCTCCTCAGGTCTCGTGCAGGTTTGGAAGGTCGGTGGTACAGGCAGGGTCGGCAACTGGCTGGCGGTGCAGTACAAGGGAGCAGGCAGAAGAGTTGTTGGGTACAGTCAGGGTTTGTTAACAGTCTAGCAGCAGAAGTACAAAAGGAGCGGGCAATCGGGTGGTCGTAGGCAAGCCGGGGGTCGGTGCAGGCAGAGTTGAGACAAGGTCGGGGCAAGCCGGGTCACTGGTAACAGGTTTACAGGTCGCTCAGGAAAACAGGTCACACGCTGTAGATCAGACAGCATTTGCTTACAGGAAGCAGGAAGTTTAAATAGAGCTGTTCCTCAAAGAGTTAGAGGAAACAACAACCAACTGCTATTAACCCTCCGCACTTCTTCTAACATAGATACACTCAAAAAGATCCTATAAACACTACAACCAGAGCTAATGTCATTGTTAGGAAACTTGATATCCTCATGTGTGGATGTTGAAGGAAAACAGAGCTGCTGACGACCACTGGAATGGTCGTCATCAAACTATTTACAAAAGGGGGTAGAGTCTACCAGCTGAAAAGGCAGCAGTTGGAGTGTTAGCAATTTGGCCAAGCTAGCATTAAGACACTGAGCATGTGGATGGCGGGGACAGTGTTTTTTTATGGTTCAGCAACTGGGGTCGGGAAACTTGCCTGCTGAAATCAACTGGTGGTGTACTGCTAGCAGATTGGCTGCAAGTACTTGTGGCACCCATTGCTATACCTTCATTCCTCTCAGTGAAGGTTTTTGAGACTGGAGGTATAGTAGGGGTTAAGATCCCAGATGAGGAGCAACGAGAAGTCCACCTTTTTTTTCTGATGTGGGTCTTTCAGGTGCTGTTGCCAACAGACTGCATGGCAGGTTGTCATATGTCTTGCCAAGCATGTGGTGCGCAAGCGGCTGGAGTTCTGGCCGCGCCTGATCCATTTCAGACATGGATTGCAAATGGCAATGGTGCGATCTACTGCACATGTGTTGAAAAAAGCCCACACCAATGAACTTTGGGAAATCAGCGGGGAGTCAGCAGCACCCTGCACCTATGGAGCTCTGCTTTGTTATACAATAGGGCGGCTGCCCTTTAGCTGGCCCCTGGAGGACATCCTGTCTCGTTGGAGTTGTGCCTCCTACTCCTCCTCACTTTCCTCCTCTCTTCTCTCAGGCACCCAAGTACAGTCATTGACCTCATCATCCCCTCCCTCCTCGTCACTGGAGCAAACTTGGTAGTATGCTGCAGCTAGGGGAACATGGCTGCTAGTTTCTTGTCCTTCTTTGGCACCCCCTAACTCAAGGCTCACGTGACTCCCTTCCTCAACCTGGGAACCAACATCGGAGCCTTCAAATTGCTGCGCATCCTCCATCAGCATGTAACTGACACTATGGTTGAATAATTCTGGTGACTCCTCCATATATGATGGTGGGGCTACGAAAGGAGTAATTGTGGACAAGGATCCAGTGGAATAGGCCACTTGCATTGGAAGGCAAACTAGTATGACAGAGTGACAGAGGATAAGAAGGATGAGGACGGCTTAGTTATCCACCCTATCAACTCTTCTGCATGTTGTGGCTCAATAACCTGGTCAGCAGCAGAAAAAATGACAAGTGTGCTCTGCCTGCAGGGGATGCACCATGTCCGCCACCACCACTTTTCACTGTAGACATAGAGGCTGCTTGTCCTCCTTCAGTGG
>BLSH010230330.1:0-34858 GCA_018402905.1 Glandirana rugosa
GATTATTGTTCTAAAATCATCACATACTGCTAGAGGGAGAGGTTCCTGCTGCTCCTGTGAGGGACAGATTATTGTTCTAAAATCATCTCATCATAGTGCTATAGGGAGAGGCTCCTGCTGGTGCTGTGAGGGACACATTATTGTTCTAACATCATCACATACTGCTAGAGGGAGAGGTTCCTGCTGCCCCTGTGAGGGACAGATTATTGTTAAAAAATAAAAATATTCTAAATACTACATTTGCGGCCAGCGGTGCATTTCTTGCACAAAAATAAAAAGTGCATCTACATTGCTGGTTTAAAAAAAAAGAATAATAATTTATTATTCTTTTTTTTATTATTATTAATAAATAGTGCTACATAGTACATTTGCGTCCAGAATGAGGAGAGCGTCAAATAAGGGATGTGGTCGTGGTCTTGGTGCTGCTGGTGTTAGTGGTGTTGGTGATGTTCCTGTTGCAAGGAGAGGACGTGGTCGATTTGTACCAGCTACATGTACAAGTGAAACACCTTCCTCAGGTGCGAGTAGCCGACAGAACCTTCAACGTTATATGGTAGGCCCGAATGCCGCTCAACAAATGGTGAGGCCAGAACAAGTACAGGCTATAGTAGATTGGGTGGCTGACAATGCCTCCAATTCCTTCACATTGTCTTCCACCGGTCCCTTGATGAAAGCTCAGATTGGGCACCTGAACCCCATGGCCATCTGTCTTTCACCTCAGTCCCTTGAAAATCAGCCAAGCAGTCTGAGCCCCAAGTCATGCAGCGGTCTCTTCTGCTTTTTCATGACTCTGCTGGTGTGCTTTCCAAGGGCCATCCACATAGCCCTGCCCCAGAAGTGGAAGACATTGAGTGCCGGTGCCCAACCACTTCTGTTTAAGGATGAGGACAAGGAAACACCACCACAGCAAGTCTCTGATGATGACAAAATACAAGTGCCAACTGCTGCGGCTTTCCACAGTGTGCAGACTGACAAGGAGGGCAGTGGTGAAGGGTGGGTGGAAGATGATGTGGAGGAGGATGATGAGTTCCTAGACCCCACATGGAATGAAGGTCATGCGAGTGACGAGTGCAGTTTGGAGGAAGAGGTGGTGGTTGCACAGAGGCACCAGCACAGCAAAAGAGGAAGCAGGTTGCAAAAGCGGAGCGACCGTCCCCTAGACAGTACGCCTGCTACTACCCACCACACCCAAGGACCTAGCACACCAAAGGCAGCTCAAAGGAGTTCCCCGGCGTGGCAGTTCTTTAGACAATGTGCTGACGACAAGACACAAGTGGTTTGCACGCTGTGCAATCAGAGCCTGAAGCGTGGCATAAATGTTCTAAACCTGAGCACAACCTGCATGACCAGGCATCTATATGCAAAGCACGAGCTGCAGTGGAATAAGCACCTCAAAATCCAAGAAAGGTCTCGGCCTCCTCCTGCTTCCTCTTCTGCTGCTACCTCGGCCTCTTCCTCCACCTCTACAGTGCCAGTGTCACCTGCCACCCAGCAAACAGACGATGTGACAGCCATGCCACCATGTCCGCCACCGTCCCCAAGCGTTTCAGCATTTCCCATGGAAGCTTACAGCTCTCCATCTCCCAAACACTGGAGAGAAAGAGGAAGTACCCCCTACCCACTCGCGATCCCTGGCCCTGAATGCCAGCATTTCAAAATTCCTGGCCTTTGAAATGCTGTCATTCTGTCTGGTGGACACAAACAGTTTTAAAAACCTGATGGTGGTGTCTGTCCCACAGTACGTGGTTCCCAGCAGCCACTACTTTTCCAGGCGAGCCATCCCTTCCCTGCACAAACAAGTCAGGGACAAGATCAAGTGTGCACTGCGCAACACCATCTGTGGCAAGGTCCACATAACCACTGATACATGGACCAGTAAGCATAGGCAGGGGCGCTATATCTCACTAACTGCACACTAGGCAAATGTAGTGGCGGGTGGGCCTGAGGCAGCTAGCCGTTTGGCGCATGTCCTTCCGCCACCGAGGATTGCAGGGCATTTCTCTTTGCCTCCTGTTGCCTCCTCCTCCTACTCCATTTCCTCCTCCTCTACCTCTGATATGTTTGGGGGATAAACCCCACACTGCGCTGCAGCTGTGGACGGGCATTGATCGACAGATGAGTGGTTGTTGCCACTGAGCCTCAAGCCCGGCCTGGTGGTGTGCGTTAATGGGCGAAATCTCGTAGCAGCTCTGGGCCTAGCCGGTTTGACGCACATCCCTTGCCTGGCGCATGTGCTGAATTTGGTGGTGCAGAAGTTTTTAAAAACTACCTAGATATGTCCGAGTTGCTGCAGAAAGTGTGGGCCGTCTGTGCCCGCTTTCGGCGTTCTGACCCTGCTGCTGCTCGCCTGTCTGCGCTGCAGCGCAACTTCGGCCTTCCCGCTCACCGCCTCTTATGCAACGTGCCCACAAATTGGAACTCCACCTTGCACGTGCTGGAGAGACTGTGCAAACAGCAGCAGGCAATAGTGGAGTTTCAGCTGCAGCACGCACGGGTCAGTCGCTCTGAGGAACAGCACCACTTCACCACCAATGAGTGGACCTCCATGCGAGACCTGTGTACCATATTGCGGTGTTTCGAGTACTCCTCCAACATGGCCAGTGCCGATGACACTGTTCTCAGCGTTACTATCCCACTTCTATGTCTCCTTGAAAAAACACTTTGGGCGATGATGGAAGAGGATGTGGCACAGGAGGAGGAGGAAGAGGGGTCATTTCCATGGTTATCAGGCCAGTCATTCACAAGTGGCTTGAAGGGTGGGTTCCTGCACCAGCATAGGCCAGGTAAAAAAATTTTTCAAGCCAGTGCACAGTTCTGGAGGATGAGGAGGATGAGGATGATGAGGAAGAGGAGAAGGAGGAGGAACCGTGTTCACAGCAGGCTGGCACCCAACACAGCTCGTGGGCATCACTGGAGTGTGGCTGGGGGGATACGGAGGACACAGATGATACACCTCCCACAGAGGACAGCTTGTATTTGCCTCTGGGCAGCTTGGCTTACATGAGCGACTAAATGCTGTAGTGCCTACTCAAGGACAGCCGAGTTGCGCACATTTTAACTTGTGCTGATTACTGGGTGGCCACCCTGCTGGATCCCCTTTACAAGGACAACGTGCCATCCTTAATTCCCTCACTGGAACGTGATCGGAAGATGCGCGAATGCAAGCGCACGCTGGTAAATGCGCTGCTGAAGGCATTCCCAAATGACACCGGGGACTCAGTGGAAGCACAAGGCGAAGGCAGAGGAGGAGGAAGAGGTCGCCAACGCAGCTGTGGCACCGCCAGCACCTCAGAAGGCAGGGTTAGCATGGCCAAAATGTGGAAAAGCTTTGTCAGCACCACACCACAACAAACAGCACCACCAGCTGATAGGCAATGACTTAGAAGGAGGCAGCATTTCAGCAACATGGAACAGTATGTGTGCACACGCCTACACGTACTGACTGATGGGTCTGCCCCATTCAACTTCTGAGTTTTCAAATTGGGCACATGGCCTGACTTGGAGGTGCTGGCCTGCCCTGCAGCCAGTGTATTGCCTGAACGTGTGTTTAGCATGGCAGGAGATGTTATCACAGACAAGCGCAGCCTCCTGTCCACAGCCAACGTGGACAAGCTAATGTTTATTAAAATGAACCAGGCATGGATCCCACAAGACTTGTCTGTACCTTGTGCAGAATAGACATTCAGACTGGCCTCACACAGCCATTGGTATACTTGTTTTTTTTTAATATGTCTCAATATTTTGGGAGCTACCCAAATTAGAAAAAAAAAACCGAACAAACAAAAAACAGTGTTGGCTACCTCCTCCTCCTCCACCGCCACTTCCACCTACACCACCATGGTCACCACCTCCTCATCCTCTAGGCTCCTACTCCACATCCACCTCCTCCTCCAATTTTTTTTTTTATGTGATTTTAAGTAATTTCACTATCCACATTTGTTTGTAGGGCACTTTTCCTACTCTTACTTCCATTGTGCTTCCTTTTGCAGTCCTCTAGCCCTTTCCAGGACTTTTTTATAGCCATTTTTGTGCCCAAAAGTTCGGGTCACTGTTGACTTCAATGGGGTCCGGGGTCAAGTTCGGGTCAAGTTCGGTGCCAAACGCGAACTTTTTCGCGAAGTTCGGCCGAACCCTAACATCCAGGTGTCCACTCAACTCTATTCGGTTCCAAACTTCCCCGATTTTCGAAAGTTCTGGTGCGAACTGAACAGGGCTCATTAGGCCCATCAATAATCTTCAATGAGAGCTACTACATGCAGGGCTTTAATTACCATAATGCTACGTGTGAGACAGTGCTATTGTTTGTCAGGGTTAGAGAGGGCAGCTTAGTGCATTACCATAACTCAATTTTATTAAGTGTGCAGTGGTACCCCCATAGGGGCTGCTGAGAAGTATGGATTGTCTGTCACCCTGCCAGCCCTGTATTCACTTCAAGCACTTTGAGACGTGAAACAGTCACTGACTTTGTGTTTTTGTTTTATTGAGGGATATAACTTGGATGGGGATGGATATAATGGATGCCCAGTATTGAATCAAAGCAATTTGTCTTGGGACAACTATGTACACTCCCTGTACATACTCCTTAAGCTTCCTCCTGCACATCACTTCCTCTTTAATCTTCAAGTCTTTCTCTGTTGGGGCTGGGCTCAGCTCTCCCTTCTCAGAGCTCAAGTTGCTCAGCTGTTGGTCAATTGCTACTACTCTTCATTCCACAGTGACTCACCTGGTCTTCATTTCCTGCGCGTCAGCTAGCCGTGCTGGCTATTTAAGCTGCCTGGATCATATCCATATGTGCCTTTGGTTAACATATCCGGATACTCTCTGCTGTGCTTTCCTGTTAAAGACTTTGCCTGGCTGACTTCCCTTCTGGTTCCTGATCCTGCTTGCTGCCTCTACTATGCTGATCTCTGGATTCCTGTTTCACTGGCTTGCTCCCACTACCTGCTCTGGTTACCGAACTCTGGCTATATTTTGACTATGTTTGCTCTGTTTGTACTATTTTACCATTTTATTAAAAAGTGTAATTTTTATTGCACTTCTGTCTCAGACTGATTCATGATTCCTGACAGTTTGCGAAGGCCATGAATTCAGAAGATGCAGGTAATCCACTTGCTGGTAATGTTTTTTCCAGATTGGATAAGCAGGATGACCGCTTGGATAAGTTTGCTATAGTGGTACAGACGCTCCTGGTTCACACTGCTCACCTGGATTCTCCCACCTTGGCTGTTCCGGTACAACCTTTGTCACAGGCCGTCCCTGCTGCTGCTCCAGTCTCTGTGCAGTCATTCTCAAATATTACCTCTATAAGAGGTATGTCTTATTCCGGTCTGCTTCCCCAGTGATGTGGGGGTGCTCCAGTTAATTGCTGAGGGTTTCTCAACCAGGTTGGGATATACTTTGAGATGCTGACCCAGGCGCTTCCCACGGACAGAAGCAAAGTAGGCTTTGTGATTTCTTTGCTTTCTGAGAGAGCCTTGACCTGGGCAAACCCTCTATGGGAGATGCAAAACCCTGTCGTCCTGAGTTACCCAGAGTTTGTGGCTTCCTTCAATAGGGTATTTGATGTTCCCGCACGCTCCACTTCTGCTGCCAAGAACCTCATGTCCATCAAACAGGGTA
This sequence comes from Glandirana rugosa, assembly GCA_018402905.1. NCBI lineage: Eukaryota > Metazoa > Chordata > Amphibia > Anura > Ranidae > Glandirana > Glandirana rugosa. The sequence continues at coordinate 5,620 of BLSH010230330.1, forward strand.
TGAGAACTGTTGCTGATTATGCCATTGAATTCTGTACTCTGGCAGCAGAGGTTGCTTGGAACAATGAGGCCCTCGTGGCTGCTTTTTCTCAATGTCTCTCGGATAACATCAAAGATGAGATAGCAGCCCGAGACATACCCACTGAGCTGGAGAAGTTGATCACATTTGCCATCCTCATTGACTCCAGACTCTGAGAGAGACCTTCCTTTAAGGAGCGCTTGCGGAAGCTTCATGTACATTTGGCTCCGAGATTTGCAGTTCCACCCTTGCCTCCCTCCCCTTCCATGCCTCCTGGTACCGAGTCTGCCAGTGAAGTAGAACCCATGCAGTTGGGCTCCACATATCTCTCTACAGATGAAAGGGCCTTTAGGAGGAGGGGAGATGTGCCTTTTTTGTGGCCAGGCAGGTCACTTTCTGAAGTTTTGCTCTACCCATTTGGGAAATGCTTGTACCTGAGGTCCTGTAGGGGGCAGACCTTAGGCAGCGTTGTTACATCCCCAGTTATCCTGAAGGATATGCCCCTGGTTCCGGTGGTCTGAGTCGTTCCATTGAGATACAGGCTCTAATCATCTCTGGGGCTGCCGGCCTGTTCATAGATGGTGCCTTTGTGTCTAAGCACTCAATTTTGCTGTAGCTTTGTGCCACTTCACTTGCCATTGAGGCTATTGATGGGAGACCTCTACAGCCTGCCCATGTGACTCATGGGACTGCTCCAATTACCATGGCAGTAGGGGCTCTTCACCATGAGATAATCCAATTCCAAGTCATTTCTTCACCTCATTCCCCGGTAGTTATTGGTTATCCTTGGTTACAGAGGCACAACCCCTCTTGTGATTGGCTTCTTGCTGAGGTTCTTTCCTGGTCGCCACAATGCAGTAAGACATATTTTCAGAAAGTGGCTAAGGTTTTGTGCACCTCTTCCCTCTCCTCCCCGCTAGAGGAGTACCGCAAATTTAGCGACGTCTTTGATAAAGGTCAAGCCAGTAGCTTGCCTCCACACCGGTCGTATGATTGCACAATTGACCTTCAACCTGGGGCCATACTCCCTCGTGGCTGGGTTTACCCTTTGTGTGTCTCTGAGGACAAAGCCATAGAGGAGTATGTTGCTGATGCATTTTCTCGAGGATTTATCCACAAATCTTCGTCTCCTGCTGGTGCTAGTTTCTTCTTTGTAAAGAAGAGTGGTGAACTGAGACCTTGTATTGATTATATAATATATAGCAGCAACCCCCTAAGTGGGACTTTACATGGGAGGACCAACTCAACAAGAGAGGAGAAATAGGTATGCATAAAATATAATCAACATTTATTTTTGCAATTAAAAATAATAATCAACATCAAAATAATACAATAAATCAAGCCACAATAGAATCAATACACATGATGGTCACAAAGCATGAGAACAGTGTCCCCAGTGGGGTCTGGAGACCCATTGGGTCTCTGTCTGCTCCCTTCAGTGCGGCAGATCAGTGGTCTTCTTTTTAATCTATTCTATGTTTTCATGTTGTGTTGGACACTGTTCTCTGTGCTTTGTGACCATCATGTGTAAATGTTGATTATATTTTATGCATACCTATTTCTCCTCTCTTGTTGAGTTGGTCCTCCCATTTAAAGTCCCACTTAGGGGGTTGCTTCTATATATTATTCAATCATTAGGGATGGGGATAGACTAACTACAATCCATTTGATGTTCTAACGAACTTGACTGCCCAAGAAATATAACTCTTGTATTGATTATAGGGGTCTCAATCACTTCACAATTAAGAATGCTTATCCAATTCCATTGATTACGGAGTTATTTGACCGAATCAAGGGAGCAACGGTTTTCACAAAGCTTGAATTGAGAGGGGCATACAATCTTGTGAGGATCAAGGAGGGCGATGAATGGAAAACTGCATTTAATACCAGCACAGGCCATTATGAATACCTTGTAATGCCGTTTGGTCTGTGCAACACTCTAGCAGTTTTTCAGGAATTTATAAGTGATGTCCTCTGAGATTTGTTGCAGCTATGTGTGGCGGTTTATCTCAACGATATCCTCATATTTTCCAATTCCCTGGAGAGCCACCACACAGATGTCTGCCGTGTGCTTCAGAGGCTGGGAGATAATAACCTGTATTGCAAATTGGAAAAGTGCGATTAAATTCCTGGGTTATGTAATTTCCACTGCTGGTTTTTCGATGGACCCAGAGAAACTTTCGACAGTTCTACAGTTGCCCCAACCCATGGGTTCATGTTCACCGCAACGTTTTCTTGGCTTTGCCAATTATTATTGGAAGTTTATTCATAACTTCTCGTCTCTGGTCAAACCCCTCACTGATATGACCAGGAAGGACGGTAACCCACAGAATTGGTCTCCAGATTCCATTAGTGCCTTTGAGAGTCTCAAGAATGCCTTTGTTTCTACTCCTGTGTTGGTACATCCTGATCTAACGTTACCCTTCATCCTTGAGGTTGATGCATCTGAGACTGGAGTTGGTGCCCTTCTGTCGCAACGTCCCACCTCTGAGAGCGCTATGCATCCTTGTGGCTACTTTCTAAGAAATTGTCTCCTGTGGAATGCAATTACGAGATTGGGGATGGAGAGTTGTTAGCGATCATTTTAGCCCTTAAAGAATGGAGGCATCTCCTCAAATGTAACACTGCCTGTTCTCATTCTGACTGACAATAAGAATCTCACATTCTTGGTGGAGACTAAATGGCTCTCTCGCAGAAGGGAGCAATGGACTCTTTTCTTGTCAAGCTTCAATTATATAGGGGTAAATTTAATAAAACTGGAAAGTGAAAAATCGGGTGCACATCTATTTAGAAACCAATCAGCTTCCAGGATTTTTTGTTAAAGCTTAACTGAACAAGCTGTAGTTAGAAGCTGATTGGCCAACATGCACAGCTGCACCAGATTTTGCACTCTCCAGTTTTAGTAAATCAACCTCATAGTCTCATTTTTACCTGGTATCAAGAATGTAAGGGCTGATGCATTGTCGCGACAGTTTTCCTCCGCTTCCAAGATGGAGTCAGTTCCTGTTCCGTTGACACCTAACGATCGCATTCTGGCTATTGGTCGTATCAGTCTCACTTCACCTTTAGGGGACAGAATTCTTGCCGCTCAGATCCATTCTCCTCCTGAGAAACCTTGTGACCAATGCTTTGTCCCTGAGAGTCTCTGCACTGCTGTGCTTTAGACTTACCATTCTCCCAAGGCTGTTGGCCACCCAGGGAAAAATCAACTCATTTGGACTATTTCCCAACAATTCAACAATTCTGGTGGCCTAGTCTCCATGTTGACGTAGCTGCTTGTTCCATGTGTGCTCAGAGTAAGACACCATGACACCTTTCGGTGGGCCTTCTACAACCCATACCCAATGGAGACAGGCCTTCGACCCACCTGTCTATGGATTTTATTGTGGAGTTACCCAACTCTCAGGGCAACACAGTTATCCTTATGGTGGTTGACCGGTTATCGAAAATGTCACATTGTATTCCACTTAAGAAGTTACCCACATCCAAAAAACTGGCATCCATTTTTGCTCGGGAGATCTTTTGCTTACATGGGCTACCCAAGGTTATCATCTCGGATAGAGGTAGCCAGTTTGTGTCCAGGTTTTGGCAAGCCTTTTGTACACAGTTGGGAATTCAACTTTTCTTCTCTTCTGTGTATCACCCGCAGTCCAATGGGGTCGCAGAATGAGCCAACCAGCCCTTGGAGCAGTTTTTACATTGCTACATTTCTGACTACCATAACAACTGGTTACCCTCTTACCTTGGGTGGAGTTTGCTCACAACAGTGCCGTTAATACCGCTTCCCGATTGTCTCTGTTTATGGCGAATTATGGTTTCTAACCATCCATGTTGCCTGACTCATTTGTTCCTCAGAGAATTCCTGCATTGGAGGAGCATCTCCTTGGTCTTTGTTCCACTTGGGTACAGGTCCAAGAGTCCTTGCTTACCAATTATAGGTACAGACTCCATACTGATCGCAGACACCTACCTGGTTGGGGAGAGAGTCTGGCTGTCACCTCACAACCTCCGACTCCGCGTATTTCAAATGTATTTAATGTCTCCTTATTAAAACCTTTAATATGCAACTGTCTCACCACCTCGGTACCATGTCCACACCCAGTTCAGGTTGAGAACCATGAGGAGTATGAAATACAATCTATCATTGATTCCCATAGGTTCAGTGGGCGCATACAGTACCTGGTTCATTTTAAAGGGTACGGTCCGGAGGAGCGCTCTTGGGTCTCATCCTCGGATGTACATGCTCCTGTCCTCCTCCGTGCTTTCCATAGACGTTTTCCCCTCAAATCTGGTGGTCCTCCAAGGGGGAGGGGTCATTGAGGAGGGTGTACTGTCAGGGCTGGGCTCAGCACTCCCTTCTCAGAGCTCAAGTTGCTCAGCTGTCGGTTAATTGCCAGTACTCTTCATTTCACAGTGACTCACCTGGTCTTCATTTCCTGCTCATCAGCTATCCCTGTTGGCTATTTAAAGTGCCTGGATCATATCTCCCATGCCTTCATCTGGTCAACATATCCAGATACTCTCTGCTGTGTTTTCCTGTTAAAGACTTTGCCTGGCTGACTTCCCTTGTGGTTCCTGATCCTGCTTGCTGCCTCTACTATGCTGATCTCTGGATTCCCGTTTCACTGGCTTGTTCTGACTACCCTCTCTGGTTAATGAACTCTGGCTATGTTTTGACTAGGTTTGCTCTGTTTGTACTATTTTACCATTTTATTAAAAAGTGTGATTTTTACTGCACTTCTGTCTCAGTCTGATTCATGATTCCTGACATTCTCCTCCTGCATATCGCATCCTCTCTAATCTTCAGGTCTTTCTCCTCCTGCACATCGCATCCTCTCTAATCTTCAGCTACAGCTAGCATGAAGTGTTTAGGCCTGACACTGACTCAGCCAGGCTCTAGCAATTTACTTTCTTGTGCTAGCTGTCCTACATGTGGCAACTGATCCCAGTAAGCCCTCTTCAGGCCCTGCCAGTCCTCCTGGCTGCAGCTGCCTCTTTCCACTGCCCCTTCCACCACAATCCACACTTCTGGTTCTGCACCCGTCTCAGACTGAAAGCTCCCAGTCCTCTCAGGCGTGCCTCCCCAGTCCTCCTGACTATGCCACATTTACCAGCCCTCTTGGCTGCGACCAGTTGTCATCCCTGGAGACTCTTAGTAGTGCTCTCTCCTGCTGTCCTCTCCTTGCTCTCTCTTGTGCCTCCGGTCCAGGATCCTCTTGTGTGTTCTCGACATAGATCCAGACTGCACCCAAGCCCAGGCCACCCCCAGACTAGGGAGCTCCCTCAAAGGCCCCAACAGCCTCCACACACCTCACTCGAGCTCTTCCACCATACAAATCCTCCCCAGCTGGGCTAACCCTAGGTATTTAAGGAGGCCTGCCCCCTGCCAATCCAGGTCGTGGATTAGTCAGACCCCCTCAAATTACCCCTAGTGGCTACACCTCCCCTCTCCACCTCTCTTTCCAGAAAACTCCAGAAGCTTCTGGAAAGAAGTGGGAGGTTCTGATGACAGCACCTGTTAGTCACCCAGCCCTACCCTAAGCTACTCCCAGCCCAGAATCAAAACAACCAGGTCTAGCAAACATCCAGGCCTAGCAAAATCTACCAATGCTCTCTAGCACACTACTAGAGGATGCTACAAGTGAATAAGTAACAAGTGAATACTCACAAATGCCTGTTCTTTTTATTAATCAGAGGAGTACCTCCCCCTGTCTATTCAACAGAGTTCTGCTATATCTGACCTCCGGCTGGCTCCAGCACTCCTCCGATCAACTCCCTATGATCAGGGGGACCGGAGTGGGATAGTAGATCAGGCCAGAAATGACGTTTCACCCGCCGGAAGTGGCTGGATGATGGGGCCAGAAATGCGTTCTGAAGTGGCAGGTGGAGTGCACATACTTCCGCACTTCCAGCATTTGGCTTTGGGTCCAACATGCACTCCAAAGTGGAGCAGTGCTGCCATCTTGGATTATTGGAATTACAGCTTGAAGACACTTACGAGGAGACATGCTAGGAGTCACCATCGACTGGGAAGAATATTGTGAAATAATGAAACTCTAAGTTATGCACACTGGTAGCATACAAACAATTTACCTACATTTGCTTCAGGCTACCGCATAATAAATAATATTATTAATACTAATAATAATATTATTAAAGGTATGATAATTATTACGGTTGACACTATGCTTGTGCATGGTGTTTGGGTATTTTAAAGTGCTCCCATTCCCTCTCTCCTCCCTTCCCACCACCAGGGGTAAGGAACTAAAATGTTTGCTAATAGCACATTTTAGTATTTAAAGCGGAGCTCCGCCCAAAAGTGGAACTTCCGCTATAAGCACTCCTCGCCCCCTTACATGCCACATTTTGCATGTCATTTTTTTTGGGGGAGAGCGGGTACCTAGATTTGACAGGTACCCAGCTCCCACTTCTGCTCTCATCGCCTAGGCGACTCTTCCTCTCCCCCTCCCTCCTGACAATCTGCAGGGACATGTCACAGGTCCCAGAAGATTATCCGGCCACTGAGAAGGGACACCGTGCAGAGGAGAGGGAGAGGAGCGAGGCTTTGGGCAGCTGCATCACTAGACCGTTGGACAGGTGAGTGTGTGTTTATTAAAAGTCAGCAGCTACACTTTTTGAAGCTGCTGACTTTTAATAAACTTAAATCGAGTGGAACTCCACTTTGGGCTGGTATTATTTCACACATACTTTTGGCCAAGAGGAAGAGGGCTTGACCCTTGAAACAAGTCAGCCATTCCTGTACACTATGAGGTTTTCCAATGCCATCTGTGGAATATGGTGGATCTGGAGGTGGTCTCATCAGCTTTTTTAGATATGCCTATGCTTGACATGCATTTGTGAGTAGAGTTGAGCGAACACCTGGATGTTCGGGTTCGGCCGAACTTCGCGAAAAAATTTGGGTTCGGTACCGAACCTGACCCAAACTTTACCCCGAACCCCATTGAAGTCAATGGGGACCCGAACTTTTCGGCACAAAAATGACTGTAAAAAAGTCCTGGGACATGCTAGAGGGCTGCAAAAGGAAGTAAAATGAATAATCTGTCCCTTACAGCAACAGCAGGAACCTGACCCTATAGGAGTAGGCGATGATTTTAGAACAATAATCTGTCCCTTACAGCAACAGCAGGAACCTGACCCTATAGAACTAGATGATTTTAGAACAATAATCTGTCCCTCTAAGCAGTAGACTCTACCTAGTCCAGTCAAATTGTTCTGTAATGCAGGATGAGATGTTATTAGATCTGCAATCTGTCCCTAAAAGCAGTAGTAGTAGTAATCTCTACCTAGTCCACAATCAGATCATTCTGTAATGCAGGACGAGATGTTATTATATCTGCAATCTGTTGCTCACAGCGCCGGCAGCATCCTCTCCCTACACTAGCCAGAGAGCATGTGACATGCAGCACTAAGTGACTCCAGCTTATAAAGAGGCTGGGTCACATGATTCACTGGCCAATCACAGCCATGTCATTAGTAGGCATGGCTGTGATGGCTTCTAAGGGCAAACCAGAAAAAACGCTTGTTGATTGGCTGCCCTGCAGCTATTCAACATGCGTGATCAAATACCCGAACCCAAACTTTTTTTCAAATGTCCGGGTTCGGGTCCGGGTCATGGACACCCCAAAGTTCGCTCAACTCTATTTGTGAGTATTATCTTGTTACTTATTTACGTAATAACATTGAGTTATGGTGATGCACTAGGTAGGTGCATTATGGTTTTTTATAGTTTGCCTAAGGATACCCATAGTCCTGAGAGGGAAGCAAGATGGTTATGCAAGATTAACCAAGAGGACCATCCTTTTTTCCTTAAGCAGCTGTTTTGATACACTTAGGCAGGGCAACAGTGAGTATTAACATTTACACATTTTAATAGCTTATTCCTTCTTTCCTTTTCTTCTTCTATTCATATCAGGACATTAATGGGTAAATTGAACAAACTACCTTAAAATCCTTGGGAGGAGGAGGAGTCAGAAGACTCTTTCCAGTTTATTAAGCATGAAACTATCTTTATTTCTTTTGTTTGGTAGTCCTTATAGTTACAAATGGTGCCATAATTACGGCGTACCCACGATGGCATAATGGGCATGATTTACTAAAGACTGCACTTTGCAAATGCAGTTGCTCCAGAGCTTAGTAAATGAGATAAAGCTTTACTTTGCAAATAATACCCAACCACTTGCAAGGAAAATGAGAAAAACAGAATTTTTGCTTGCACATGATTGGATATTGGAAGTCAGCAGAGCTTCTACTCATTTACTAAGCTCTGGAGCAACTGCCCTTGCAGACAGTCTATCTAGTAAATCAACCCCCGTATATTTGCATTTAGTAAATTAACCTCAATGTCTAAGTACTACCCTGTCTCTGTGGCTATACTAACAGGTTCCCTTTAAAATGACACTATAACTTACAAACATCAAATGATAAACAAAACATATAAAGATGCAATATTTGGAAAGAACAGCTTTTTCCATAATACAGTGCACAGTGATTAACTTATGATGTGAATCTAAACATGCAGCAAAATCCTTTAGGCTGCTTATATTTTTAGGTTACCTTTGGCTGCAGTAAAATATTTAGAATAAGGTTACCCTGCACAATGCTCTGCTGTATACTGATGTAAGATAGCAAGTTGATAAGTTGATAAAATAAAAAGCTACACTTTTTTGGAAATTGATATCATGCTCTCCTTCTCCGAATGCTTCTATGATTCCACAAGTAGCAATTTATTCATTCTCTTTCAAATGTTGCTTTGTACAAGTGGAATACCTCCTGAGTAGAGTTGAGCGGACACCTGGATGTTCGGGTTCGGCGGGTTCAGCCGAACTTCGCAAAAAAGTTTGAATTCGGCCCTGAACTTGACCCGAACTTGACCCCGAACCCCATTGAAGTCAATGGTGATCCAAACTTTTGGGCACTAAAATGGCTCTAAAAAAGTAATGGAAAGGGCTAGAGGGCTGCAAAAGGAAGCAAAATGGGGGTAAGAATACGACAAGGGCCCTGCAAACAAATGTGGATAGGGAAATAACTTAAAATCACATAAAAAAAAAAATGGAGGAGAAGGTGGATGTGGAGTAGGAGGTTGAGGAGGCGGTGACCGTGGCGGTGTAGGTGGAAGTGGCGGTGGAGGAGGAGGAGTTAGCCAACGCTGTTTTTTGTTTGTTTGGTTTTCTTTTCTAATTAGGGTAGCTCCCAAAATATTGAGACATATTAAAAAAAAAAAAAAGATCACTATCTGCAGACAAACCCAGAGATGTTCTAGCATGGGTTCACTTTTTCCATATAAAATGTACCATGGTTTATTTTTCATGTTTCTCCTGTTACAAATTCCAATAAAGACTTATGTTCTATAAAAAAAAAAGAATAAGTTCACTTAAGTATACCAATGGCTGTGTGAGGCCATCTTCCACCCACCCTTCACCACTGCCCTCCTTGTCAGTCTGCACACTGTAGAAAGCAGCAGCAGTTGGCACCTATGTTTCATCATCATCAGAGACGTGCTGCGGTGGTGTTTCCATGTCCTCATCCTGAAACAGAATTGATTGGGTAGATGCACTTTTTAATTTTGTGCAAGAAATGCACAGCAATGTGCAAATGTACTATGTAGCACTGTTTTTTTTTTTTTAAACCAGCAATGTCAACGCACTTTTTAATTTTGTGCAAGGAATGCACAGCAAGGTGCAAATGTACTATGTAGCACTATATTTAATTTTTTTTTTTAAACCAGCAATGTCGACACACTTTTTCATTTTGTGCAAGAAATGCACAGCAAGGTGCAAATATACTATGTAGCACTATTTATTATTCTTTTTTTTTAAACCAGCAATGTAGACGCACTTTTTAATTTTGTGCAAGAAATGCACAGCAATGTGCAAATGTACTATGTAGCACTATTTTTTATTTTTTTTTAAGCCAGCAATGTCAACACACTTTTTAATTGTGTGCAAGAAATGCACAGCAAGGTGCAAATGTACTATGTAGCACTATTTATTATTCTTTTTTTTTAAACCAGCAATGTAGACACACTTTTTATTTTTGTGCAAGAAATGCACCGCTGGCCGCAAATGTAATATTTTGAATACTTTTTTTTTTTAACCAGCAATGTAGATGCACTTTTTATTTTTGTGCAAGAAATGCACCGCTGGCCGCAAATGTAGTATTTAGAATATATATATTTTTTAAACCAGCAATGTAGACACACTTTTTATTTTTGTGCATGAAATGCACCGCTGGCCGCAAATGTAGTATTTAGAATTATTTTTTTTTAAACCAGCAATGTAGACGCACTTTTTATTTTTATGAAAGAAATGCACTGCTGGCCACAAATGTAATATTTAGAATATTTTTTTTAAACCAGCAATGTAGACACATTTTTTATTTTTGTGCATGAAATGCACCGCTGGCCGCAAATGTAGTATTTAGAATATTTTTTTTTTAAACCAGCAATGTAGACGCACTTTTTATTTTTGTGCAAGAAATGCACCGCTGGCTGCAAATGTAGTATTTAGAATATTTTTTTTTAAACCAGCAATGTAGACGCACTTTTTTTTTTTTGTGCAAGAAATGCACCGCTGGCTGCAAATGTAGTATTTAGAATATTTTTTTTTAAACCAGCAATGTAGATGCACTTTTTATTTTTGTTTAGGTTTTATATGAGGCACTTTGCTTAGCAAAAAAAATGTACTCTAGCAAACAAAAATCTCCTCTAGCACCCACCCACCAATAAATAGCTGTTTTTAACAGATTTTCTAAAGCTAATCTGTCCCTCACAGCAGCAGCAGCATCCTCTTCCTACATTAGTATGAGATGATTTTCTAAAGCTAATCTGTCCCTCACAGCAGCAGAAGCATCCTCTCCCTACACTAGTATGAGATGATGTGACATGCAGCACTACGTGACTCCAGCTTATATAGAGGTTGGGTCACACAATACACTGGCCAATCACAGCCATTCCATTAGCAGGCATGGCTGTGATGGCTTCTAAGGGCAAACGAGTGAAACGCTTGTTGATTGGCTGCCCTGCAGTTATTCAACAGACGCGAAAAAAAATAAAAGAATATATACAAATCCGCACTAAACGTACAAAAATAAGCATAATAAATAAATCCATGAATAAAAGGAGAGGATGAAGATCCCAGCACCAGTCTCAGTGCGAATCAGAGGCACACCACACCACCGTGTTCAAAAAAGCTTCTTACCAGATCCACAGTAAAAATGTGCATAAATGGTTAATCAACTCCTCGCAATCCCTCAGGCTAAGGCAACCACCAGTGTTAACAAAATCCTTCCTTCCCGCAGAGTACCACCAAAGTCATAGGGGATAAGAGAGAAACTCCAATAGTGAAGCCCGTCAAGTTTAAAACATAGGCATTTATTTGGTAGGGCCTCAGGTTTAAAGATTAACCTGTCTAAATCCGCTGCTCTCAATGTAAATGTTCCCGAGGGAATAGTTCAACAGCTCAAAAACAGTTATAGTCTAACCTGGAGACAACGCAGATCCCGTATTTAGGTATTAATTTGACGGCTAGGATTGATAACCTTTATTCAATCAACTATCCCCCATTATATAAACAACTTCAAGATGACCTTATCCTTTGGGGGAAAATGGGTCTCCATTGGTTGGGCCGAGTGAATTCGGTCAAGATGACCCTCCTTCCAAGGATTTTATATTTCTTTAGGGCCCTACCCATCCCAATTAGTAAGCCACACCTGCTCAAACTACAGTCCTGGATTTAAAAATGTATTTGGGGTAATAAGGGTTTCCGCTGTCCTGCTGAGGTCCTGTGGAGACGTTGTTGCCAAGGGGGCCTTGGACTTTCTAACCTCTGGAGGTACTACCAGGCGGCCCAACTGGCACAATTCTCTACCATCTATGCTAGGACAAACAGACCTGATTGGGTAGGTATTGAGAGACAGGCTGTCCCTCTTAACACCCTAGATTGCTTGGTATGGACTCCTCCCAAATTTAGGCCTGCTATCCTGTCTCCTGTCCCCCACGCTTTCCCACTCATTAGCCCTCTGCGATCACCTATTCAATACCACAAAGCTGGCCTCTTCCTCCCGCCCCCTACAGCATATCTTTAATAACCCCCGTTTCCCCCCAGGCCAGGATATCCAAGCTTTCAGATGGTGGACCAACAAAGGTCTCTACAGAATTGGACATTTTCTCTCCTCTTCTGGCCCCATCTCGCTGGAGCATTGTATGGAAAAACTGGATATGCCCCCATCTGAAAGGTTTCGATTTCAACAAATTCACCATTTTATAGCGCTGATTTGGAGGTCCACACGGGCTTCAGGAGGAGTCACTCCGTATGAAAAATGGTGCTCTGAAACCCCCTCTCAAAAGGGAGGCGTCTCTATTAGAGTTGCGCGAACACCTGGACGTTCGGGTTCTGCGGGTCCGTCCGAACTTTGGGAAAAAGTCCGGGTTCGGCATCCGAACGTTGCCCGAATGTTATCCCGGACCCAGAACCCCATTGAAGTCAATGGGGACCCGAACTTTTAGGCACAAAAATGGCTGTAACAAAGTCCTGGCAAGTGCTAGAGGGCTGCAAAAGGAAGTAAAATGGGGGTAAGAGTGGGGCAAGTGCCCTACAAAAAAATGGGGATAGGGAAAATAAATTAAAATCAAATAAACGAGGAGATGATTTTTGAACAATAATGTGTCACTTACAGCTGCAGCTAAAACCTCTCCCTTTAGAACTAGGAGATGATTTTTGAACAATAATCTGTCCCTCTACCTAGTGCAGTCAGATTGCTCAAAGCAGCAGTATGTGAAATCTCAAATTACTCCCACAATCTGAGCGTTGTGTACGATCCCACAATCTGAGCGTTGTGTACGATCCCACAATCTGATCGTTGTGTACGATCGTAATGATCGTTGTGTTAGGCAGGGTTTGATCTGCAATGTCTCACTCAAAGCAGCAGTATGTGAAATTTCAAATTACTCCAACAATCTGATCGTTGTGCACGATCGTAGCGATCGTTGTGTTAGGCAGAGTTTGATCTGCAATCTGCAACTCAAAGCAGCAATATTTGAAATCTCAAATTCCTCCAACAATCTGATCGTTGAGCACGATCGTAGCGATTGTTGTTTTATGCAGAATTTGATCTGCAACTCAAAGCAGCGGTATGTGAAATCTCAAATTTCTGCTATCTGTCCTCAGAGCAACAGCACAGCAGTAGTAATCTATCTCAGGATGCAGATAAGATGTTGTTAAAATGTCTCTAATCTGTCCCTGACGCCGTCAGCTCCCTCTCCCTACAGCTAACTCAAGAGCATGTGACTGCAGCATCAAGTGACTCCAGCTTATAAAGAGGCTGGCCAATCACAGCCATGCCATTAGTAGGCATGGCTGTGATGGCTTCTAAGGGCAAACCAGTGAAACGCTTGTTGATTGGCTGCCCTGCAGCTTCTCAACATGTGGAGTAAAATACCAGAACCCCGGACCCGAACCCGAACATTTTTTGAAATGTCCGTGTTCGGGTTCAGGCCCCGGACACCCGAAAGTTCGGTACGGACCCAAACGTTACAGTCCGGGTTCGCTCAACACTAGTCTCTATAATATATGCGTCACTGGTTGATCACCCTGAGAAACCCCCATATGCTAGGAGTTGGGAGAGGGAGCTGGGCTTGAGTTGGGGAGCGGACAGATGGTTTGACCTCTTTCTGAAATCCTTCAAGGGACTAGTAAACATTACACTTATGGAAGCTAGCGTGAAAGTGATCTCTCGCTAGTACCTGGTCCCTGCCTGACTTGCATCCATGTTCCCGAACTCTTCTCCATAATGCTTTAGAGGCTGCCACATTCAGGGTTCGTACTTTCACACCTGGTGGGAATGCCCCAAGGTTAGGGGCTTTTGGAACAGAATCTTCTCTATGCTACGGAAGGTTACAGGCCAGCCTATACCACAAAACCCGGAAGTGGCGTTATTAAATCTCAGACCAGCCGTACTTTCAAAGTCTTTAAACAAATTAACCCACTTTATTCTTTTGGGAGCTAAACTAACCTTAGCAAAGGCTTGGAGAAAACCTTCTGTTTCCTTCAACGCAGCTAAGAAAAAGATCACTTGGATAATGACCCAGGAAAAATATACCAATATCCTCCTTGACTCTTTGGCCAAATTTGATATGATATGGGATCCCTGGCGATCTTATCTCAACTTGCCCAGTTCATAAGGTCCTATGTGTTATCAGATAACGCCTCCCAGGTGCCTGTTCCCTCCTACTCCTTTCAACCATCTAACTTCTTCCTTCTTTTTCTTTCCTCCTATCTTCTTCTTTTCTTGTTTCTAGGTTATATCATCATTGCTTTTAATGTATGGTCACAAATGAATGATGTTGAGGGGACACTCGATCCCAAGATTACGCTTCAGGGGTTAAGTTGGCCTTTGTTATTGCAAGGCTCACTTAGCGGGTGGACTTCAAGGCTCAGACCTGATCTGTGCCCAGGTACAGTTTGTTCCCGATTGGGGTGCCGGGCGATGGGTACGGGGACGATCCGGTGGTCTCACTCTAAATAGGCAGAATTGAAGCTCTGTTATTCATGCACCTGTCCATACAGTCTTTCTCTTTTTGTATGTTTAATGTGAATTTGGGGTAAGGCTCTCCCTTACCTGCAGTTTATGTTTGCCTCTGTATTTGAAAATGCTAATAAAACTCTTTAAAACCAAAAACATAGGCATTTAATTCCATTATACTCACATTACAGAGGATAAAATACAGGCAATAACATCGAGAGAACGAAACCGCGGTTGTCGGAGGCGTGCTGGGCATAACAAGGAGTCACCTTGTTACGCCGAAAAAATACCCGAACCCGGACTTTTTCTCAAATGTCCGGGTTCGGGTTCGGGACACGGACACCCTAAAGTCTGGTACGAACACAAACTTTACAGTTCGGGTTTGCTCAACTCTACTCCTGAGACCAAGTTTGTATGAAGAATATTATGGCTTGCTGACTTGGTAAGATTCACAAAAAACTCAATTCACCAAGAATAAATACAATCTAGAGTACTTAATCCAGGTTTTGGCAATGCAGACAATGTTTTTCTTTACCCTTGGAGGTTAAAAACTCTTTAAATCCTAACTTAATTTGATAAGGGCCTCCAAGGTGTTATTAATGCCCAGAACTCTCTGTGGCCACCAAACAATAATCCAAAATAACACTTGTAAATGTAACACTACTATAAATTCAGCTTGCTAAGTCAACTATGTACATAGTAACAGTATTGTGTGAAAACAGGCTGATATAATGCCCAATATATTTCACTTAAAACAAGAAACCTGTATTTAACCTATCTTAAAACATTTAAGATCAGTTTAATCTAGTCAGGCTTTCATGCATTTTTACCATATACATATGCATTTCCTAACCATTGCACTTATATCAGGTGGCCCTTATCACCGGATAGCCTGCTCTAAAAAACTGTACCGGGGTATAGCCTGTAGCTGCAGGCTATACCCTGATACATCCACTTAAAGCTGCTGCCGTTTATAAACGGCGATTCGCGTTAAGTGGTTAAAAATTGTGATGACATGCCCCAGTCAAACAGGTGGTGAAAAATTGGGCCTTGGGTGTTGTCGGTGCCAGAACACTGTAACCCCTAGCAGTTACTCTTGTTGAGCGCAGGAAGGGCCCTGCTGTTGTAAATTAGTTTAACCACTTAACGCGAATCGCTGTTTATAAATGGTGGCTCATTTAAGTGGAAGTATCAGGGTATAGTCTGCAGCTACAGGCTATACCCTGGTACCGGTTTTTAGAGCAAGCGACTGGCTATCCGGTGATAACAGCCGATCCGGCTCGGGAGGGGACATCCCCCTTCCCGCCACCGTCTGCCGCTCTTCTCCGGCCTCCCATCCCACCGGGAGACCGGAGCTCCGTCGTCCGCCAGCTGTGTGGAGTCCCTGTGGAAGCTGGAATAGGCTTTGATTGGGACTGCTTTGTACATTTCTGGAAGCAAGGTTACGTCACTTCTGGTATACTCGGTGGCTAACGGCGCTGGTTTTATCCCTCCATAAAGAGTACCATATATTACTATCACAAGGGATGTTTGCATTCCTTGTGATAGCAATAAAAGTGATCAGATTTTTTTGTAAAAGGAACAGATTTAAAAGAAAAGAAAAAAAATTAAAGTGCCACAGTCCCCGCGAGCTCGTGCAGCAAAGAAAACACATAAGTAAGTCGCGCCGCATATGAAAACGGTGTTCAAACCACACACGTGAGGTATACCCGCGATCGCCAGAGTGTGAGCAATAATTCTCATAAAAGACCTCCTCTGCACCTCTAACCTGGAAACCGTTAAAATTTTGTAACCTCCCTGGCGGTATGATTATTTCAGATTTTTGGTGCTGAAAGCGGTACATTATTTTGCATGGAAATGTGGCGTTTTATATTGTAAGCCTGTAATTCTTAGGAATAACTCACTTAAATCTGTCCAAACAAGTCTAATAGACATCCCGGGTATGAAAAAGTTTGAAACATGAAATCATAAATTATAATATAATAAATAACTAAAAATAATTATCAAAAATAATAACGTAATAGTAATAAAATTTATTCAATAATGTAATCAAACCAAAAACACAGAAAATTGCTCAGTTGCAGAATTGTGGCTGTCGTCACTTTCAGTGTCTGATGATAAATTTCCCCAAAAATCCGTATCACTCAATTCTGCAAATGATTCTTATTTACTATCGCTGTTTTTTAGCTGATCAAAAACCACTTTTGATGTAATGGGACAGTTTTTGGTTGCCATGGACATTCTAAAGTTTCCAGGCAGAAAGAATGACATATATAATATAAAAGTGCATGCAGGCACTGGGCAAACCACTAGGGACAAAGGGGGTGTGAAATGATTTCATACAGCAATGCAATCTTACAGATTACAGTGTACTGTATGTGTACTGTGTCTTTCACTTTTTGAATTTGATGCCGGTCTCCGCCCCCGTGCGACGTGACGCTAGCAGGGAACGGAGCCCAGCACACACAGGCAATGGGGTGGTGGACACAGCCCGCAGACACGGCGGGGGACATTGCTGGATCCAGGGGACAAGTTGAGTAACGCTGCCTTGGATCCAACGATGCACTCCCGAGTGTGACTCGGGGTTACCGCTAATGGTACTGAAATTCCACCCCCAGCCACACTCGGGAATACCGCCAGGAAGGTTAAAGCATTGCCTATGGAGATTTTTAAGTACCAGAGTTTGTCGCCATTCCACAAGTGTGCGCAATATTCAACCGTAACATATATGGTATCTATTTACTCGGCATAACATCCTCTTTCACAATATACAAAAAATTGGGCTAATTTTACTGTTGTCTTAAGAGGATAAAAACTGTGTATATTTTAAGACACCACGTCAAGTGTACTATATACCGTACATACACCCCGGAATGTACTATAATGAACTGATATACGCTGTATATATATATTGTGACAGCAGGCAGGTAAAGACGCCAGGTTGCGTGCAGGATGGCAGGTACATCTGCCCAAGATTTAAAGTGTATGCAGACTTATACCACTAGGGGGAGCTCTGGGAGTCTTGCAGGAGTAATGAGCCCAGCTGAGTGGAGCTGACTCATTAAGGCCTCTACAAAAACTCCCAGCAGGCATAGGTGAGTGCTCCATCCCAAAACCAGTATCTGTGACCATAGACTGGGGAGCGTAACACACATCCTGTACACGGTAAGGCCTGTGTGGCTGAGTGTCCTGCAGTGAGAGATAGGAGCTAGGTACAGCGGTAGGCTGTACCCAGCTGACAGACAGGAAAACCTATTGTGCAGTCAGTGGCAAAGTGGCCTAAGATTTATTTTATTGTTTGTTTTTGTTTTGCTGTTTTTCACATTATAACTAGTGAGAATAAACTACCTTTTTGTTTTTACCTGAAACTGCTGTCTCACTGTGCCTAAATTGTGTAGTGAACCCTTCCAGGGGGTCACACACACCCGCTGCCCAGCTAACCCCCCTACAGTATATATATACTAAACTGTATATACAGTATCTCACAAAAGTGAGTACACCCATCACATTTTTGCAAATATTTTATTATAACTTTTCATGTGACAATACTAAATAAATGACACTTTGCTACAATGTAAAGTAGTGAGTGTAAAGCTTGTATAATCAAGGAAATTTGCTGTCCCCTCAAAATAACTCAGCACACAGCCATTAATGTCTAAGCTGCTGGCAACAAAAGTGAGCATATCCCTAAGTGAAAATGTCCTAACTGGGCCCAATTAGCCATTTTTTCCTCCCTGGTGCCATGTGGCTTGTTAGTGTTACATGGTCTCAGGTGTGAATGGGGAGCAGGCGTGTTAAATTTTGGTGTTATCGCTCTCACTTTCTCATACTGGTCACTGGAAGTTCACATGGCACCTCATGGCTAAGAACTCTCTGAGGATCTGAAATAAAGAATTCTTGCTCTACATAAAGTTTGCCTTGTCTATAAGAAGATTGCTAAGACCCTGAAACTGAGCTGAAGCACAGTGGCCAAGACCATACAGCGTTTTAACTGGACAGGTTCCACTCAGAACAGGCCTCGCCATGGTCGACCAAAGAAGTTGAGTGCACATGCTCAGCGTCATATCTAGAGGTTGTCTTTGGGAAATAGACGTATGAGTGCTGTCAGTATTGCTGCAGAGGTTGAAGGGACGGGGGTCAGCCTATCAGTGCTCAGACCATGCGCCACACACTGCATCAAATTGGTCTGTATGGCTGTCGTCCCAGAAGGAAGCCTCTTCTAAAGATGATGCACAAGAAAGCCCGCAAACAGTTTGCTTAAGACAAGCAGACTAAGGACATGGATTACTGGAGCCATATCCTGTGGTTTGATGAGACCAAGATAAACTTATTTAGTTCAGATGGTGTCAAACGTGTGTGGTGGCAACCAGGTGAGGAGTACAAAGACAAGTGTGTCTTGTCTACAGTCAGGCATGGTGGTGGGAGTGTCATGGTCTGGGGCTGCATGAGTGTTGCCAGCACTGGGGAGCTACAGTTCATTGAGGAAACCATGAATGCCAACATGTACTGTGACATACTGAAGCAGAGCATGTAAATTGTTTGTTTGTAACTAGGGGACCTCCTGTATAAAGATTGCCCTATCTATCTATCTATCTATCTATCTATCTATCTATCTATCTATCTATCTATCTATCTATCTTTTTTTCTTTTTATCTATCTATCTTTTTTTCTTTTCATCTATCTATCTTTTTTTCTTTCACAATTAGCTATCTAGCTAAACTGCCTGCAATCCGCAACCTAAACTCTCTATCTATCACCACCGCCAACACACACTACATAGAGCCGTTGTACAAGTGGCTTTATATAGTGTGGGGCATGGATTAAGGCTGCTGAGCAGTGATTAGCTAAAGGCACCCTGCTTTTAACCAATCAAAGCTCTCACAGCAGGCCGCCCGCTGATTGGCCAAAGCATGTAGGTCATGTGCATGCTTTGGCCAATCAGCGGGCGGCATTCCGCCACCATTGGAATGCATTATGGGGAGTGCGAAGTTCCCGCAAATGCCCCATAATGTTCGGAATGGCGCCAATGGACAAACACCCGGTGTTCGAGAGCTCATCCATACTGTGGAACCACAATTTGGCCAGGTCTGGATTAGACACAGAGTTTGTTAATTGGAAATGGACACTTTAGCAAGAAATGTGGCTAACACTGTAAGAGTCAGCCAAATAGATGAAACCCTGCAGGTGTAGAATGACAACTGGGGTAAGCTTTTGGGTTTTCAGCTATGTATCATAATGCAATGTGGTGCATTGTAACCTCTGGTCAGGTGCAATACTTTGGCTGATGACAACTTTTGGCTAAAGTTCCACCCCCTCACTATAAAAGCTTGCTCTCCCAACAGCCCTATGTCATTGTGTTGGAGTCATTAGTGTGAGACTACTGACAGTGCTTTCAGGAAGATAGAATTTTGCACTATTATGTAATGGTGCCAGTGTGCTGCCACAGAGCTAGCTATACAGTGCTATATCCAACTCTGTATTTTGCCACTCATATGTTGCAGTGAATTACAGCTTGTGGGACTGGAAAGAGTGGAATGTTATGCCACCTGTATTCATTGTAAAGAGACCTAACAGTCATTTTTAAGACTAACTTGTTTTGTTTGTGTATCGGCATCATGTTCTGTTGCTCTTTAGCTGCTGTTCCAGCTCTGCCATCTTGTTGTTTATCTTCTTTCATTTTAATTTGTATCCTCTTCCATTTTGTTCCATGTTTCATTTTTTTTATGGGGTCAGCAGCAGTATAAACCTGACAGTGACTCCTCAGAAGCTACCCTTTGTCCATTGCACACTACTGCATACTATAATGGTGCAGTTTAGTCAACAAAAACACCACATTTATACCATAAACATACAGAAAAACACTGAATCCCCTATCAGGCTCTTTAATAAAACTAGAGAACTATTCATTGCCACCATATCTAGGAGGCTTTAAGGGAAAGGTTTCTCCTGTGCAGCAATTGGGGGGGGGGGGGGGCAAACAGCTTCGGTATTCACAGGCCAAAGTGGTGGTTAGGGTGCAGCATTAAGAGGCAGGGCACATTTCCGGGGCATGCTATACAGCCAAATCACATGGAGGAGGTGGTGGTGTTGGTGTTACTAACTTTCATCATCCTCCTCCTCAGTCGCTTGTTGCAGGTGCATGTGCATCAAATAATCATGGGCATTACTCACATTGCACAATAATTAATTGTGTCTGGGGTTGAGGAGAAAAGCTATGGGAAAATAGACAGAGGGCACAACAAGCAAGAAGAACCAATTGGCACTGATATTTCTGACACTGCCAAGTTGTTCCAGTGATGAGAAGGGGGGGGATGATGATGAGTTGTCAGACGGTACCAGGTTGGCAGAGGTATTCGATGAGAAAAGTGAGGGAGAGACATAACATCAGCAAGACAGGGTGTCAGCCAGGGAAGCTCACACAGGAGTGGAAGAAGCAGCTGCCCTATTCCATTGTTTGGCAGTGTTCCACAATGCAGACCACTGTTATCCCCTGGTTTGTTCCCCATAGCTCAGCTGTGTGGGCTTTTTTCACATATATGCTGCAGACAATACTGTAGTTATTTGCAGTCTCTAATGGCAGAATCTCAACTGTGGTAATGCCATTGCTTATTTGGGTATGAAGATACACATGATTGCTCACCACAGAGCTTGGTAAGAGCACATGAATGCTAAAGGTTCCCAGCAAATTTGCAGCACTCCTCTTCCTTCCTTCTCTTCCCTTTCTACAGAGATATCTCCAGGGGTGTTTGTTGTAGGCAGTACTGAAATCACTAGGTGGCAGATTAGATAGAAAATACATAGAAGAACATTGGTAGAAAAAATACCAAGTGGTCTATTGAGCCTGCCCCATTAACTTTTTTTGTCTGACTATACGTTGTAGATATGTTTGTCCCAAGCATGTTTGAATCCACTTACTGTTGACTGACTCACTACCTCTGCTGGAAATCTTTTCCAAGCATCAACTAAAATAATACTTTCTAAAATCAGTTTTGAACTTTTTTCCTGCTAGTTTGAGGTCATTTTCCCAGGTCCTTGATCTTAGCTTCATATTGAAAATATTGCCCTTCTGAACCTTATTCGCCACCTTAATGTATTTGGAGGTTTCAGACAAGTCTTCCCTTTCCATTACTTGCTGTTAGTGTTGGGCAAACAGTTTGAGCCGAGCAAAAGTTCAGCCCGAACCTCACCTGTCCACCCGTTCATTGAACACCCAAATTTGCGGGTAGCTCAGCGGGAAGATCACCCACTGAACGCCCCACAATGCACTGCGCGCTTCACAGTGCAGTCTAGGGCCCTAATTAGATGAAGCCTTGCACCTGACCAGCGCCAATTAGCACATTCAGAGCACTGACTGGACAAAGTGATGATTACTTTCTCCAATCACAGCTCAGTCCCACCCCACACTATAAAAGATAACTTCCCATAGAAATCTCTTGTAGTATGTTGGAGTGGAGATAAATAAAGCAGGGCTCAGTTTGCTGCTAGCAGTTAGTGTGTTTACTTATTGTGACTGTGAGTGTAGAGTGTTAATTTAGTATTAGCATAGTGTGCAAGTATAGTGTGTCAGTTTAGTGTGCTAGTGTTTAACACAGCTTTACATAACATTTGACTCTGAGTGTAGTGTTAGTGTTATGTTAGTATAGTATGTGAGTATAGTGCGTCCTTGTCGTGTGTTATTGTAGTGTTAGTGTAGTGCAGTGCAATAAATGAACCATGAATTTCTTCTGTGCCTTATTAGGTGCATAATAAGAGATAAACGTAAATTCTTGCTCTCCAATTGTGCCTGAGACCAGAAGATAACGACCTCCCGGGTCCCTAATTATCTTTTTCTGTGAAAATAACAGGTGTCTAGCGAGGCAGATGGCTACTCCTTTTGATTTATTAGGGGCATTAGCCAGATAGAATTGGGCGTAATTCTTATGAAGAAAGGAGGGGTTATAGGATGTTGGGAAATGGGTCTCCTGCAATAATAGAACCTCAGCTTTTAAGGAGTGATAGAAATTAAAGAGCTTCCTGCGCTTGATCGGTGAATTTAGCACTTGGACATTGTGGGAAAGAATTTGTATGTTCGGGGTGGTGATGTTAAAACTATACATGGACCAGAGGGTAGATAAGCGCTTGACCAATAGATCTCACCTTAAAGTTAGAAGTCTGAAGGGGTCCCTGGGATTTCTTCTGAAGAGAGCTGGTTCGCCTGGACGTGTGAGGTACCATTACCCGAGAGGACACTTCCTGTTGTGCCGACACATGGCTCCGGGTAAGTAGAGAAAAAGCATAGACAAGAAAGAAAGAGAAACATGAGAATGTAGCATGAAATAGGGTAAAGACAACTCCTACATTAGCTAAAGAAGAGCTGGTTAAATGAAGCGGGGGGTTCTTCAGACCTCCCCGCTCCAGGGGCGCTCGAGCGCATAGTTCCCTCTTTGGGGAAACCATGACCCGGCACCGAGAGAATTCAATGGTTCTCCCAAGGTCGGATGGAGGCGCATTGTAGCCGCCCCGGGGAAACCATCATTATTACCGAATAATCAGTCATGTAACATGACACTATAGAGTGAATGAGCCCCACGTCCCACATCCCGAAGACCCCGGGGAGGGGAGGGAGGCCACCCCCGCTCAAACCTTGCGGGGCCACCCCCCCCCAGGGGACTGCTTTCAAACCCTAGTAACCACCCCCCATAGTGCAAACATTCAAACAGAGGAGGGAAACAGATTATATTATACACTTTCCTGGCCATGACAGGAGATGGGATGAACATGTAAAAATAAAAATAAAGTCCCGACAGCCCTCTGGGCCCTGAGCATTAACTATTCTATAGAGAACAAAAATGAGTAGGTTGTTAACTGTGCCCAATCAGTTATGAACAATATTCAAACAATGTATAATGTTAACGCTATCATCCAGTAAGCTTAGGTACCATGTGTCGTCCCGGGATACCGATCGAAAATGGCCGAAAGATTTAGCAAAAAATCCTAGAGTGAGGGGAGGACCCCCCCAAAGAAAAAAAAAACAAAAAACAAAAAAAAACAACTATAACCCCCCCAAGCCAGGGGAAGAACGATTAGCTCACCCAGGGGTTTGCTGGGTGAAATTGGAGTTCCAAGAGTTCAGCCTCGGAATAAGGAGAGGAAGTAATCAGACCAAATGGCCTTTGTAAGGGGAGTCCGTCATGGAGGATGTGCTTCCTTGGGTCTCTTCTTCTGTTGATTTTTCCATACCGTGGTTTGGGGTGGTGGTCTTTTAGAGGACGTGGATGTACCTCTAGTGCTGGGAAGGGGTGGAACCTCTTGATTAATGAGGCCAAGCTGCAGGAGAATTTGCTCCCCAACGCTGAAGGATGAAAATCCATAAGCAATGTTTTTGTAGGAAAAATTCAAGCGGAAGGGAAAAGACCAGCGATAGGAAATTTCTTTCTGTGTAAGAATTTGCAGCAAGGGTTTTAGGGAGCGTCTCTTCTGAACCGTATAGGGAGAGATGTCGGCATATATTTGTATTTTATGACCTTGTATAGCGAGGTTGTCCGCCGTGCGTGCCCTTCTTATGATTTCTTCCTTTGTAGAATAGTGGTGTGGCTTTATATTTATGTCGCGTGGTAGGCCATCAGCTCGCAGGGGTTGTAGGGCCCTGTGGGCCCTATCTAATTCCAACCTATTATCAGGGATCTCCGGAATCAGATCTTTGATGAATGAACATATAACAGGGTGGATATCTTTAATGGACTCCGGCAAGCCTCGGATCCTAAAGTTGTACCTCCGATTTCTATTTTCAAGATCATCGATTTTGGCCAGCGCGTTCTCTAATTGATCTTGCAGGTCTTGTATTCTGGATGTGTTCTGATTAATTCTGCCAATCATTTGATCAGTCTTTTTTTCTATAGTGTCGATCCTGAGGCCAAATTGTTGTAGGTCTGCATGAATGGAATTAGTGATTTGGGCCGCAGTTTGAGAGAGGCCTCTGGATAAAAGCCTGGAAAAAGCCTGCATCATGGAAGGAAAATCGGTGGGTTCTGTCAGGTCCGGGATGTCTCCCAATCTTATATCATTAGGCCTTTGTGACAGGTCTCCTATAGACAATGGTGTGGCCTCCGCCATTGTGCGGCCCAGCAGTAAGAGAGTGTCTGCCGGGGATACCAAGAATTGTTCCGGGGTACTCACTGCAGCTGCTCCCCGTGATTGCGGTGAGGGTTCCTGGTGTGAGTGCGAGGCCTCCATGTCCTCCTCCGGGCCTCCCCATGATGTCTCTGTTTTGTACAGTGTGGCGGACACCATCTTGGTGGTGCTGGGCTGATCCGTCACGGCCTCCAGCTGGCTAGTTAAGGCCCTCCTCACGTTGCCTGAAGCCATCCGGGAGGTAGCCTCGGTGTTCCCCTAAAGTCTGGAGGTGGTCGGGCGGCGGAACGAGGGCTCACCGTGCTACAATGGCATTGTGATCTCCGGGACGGTGCGTAGCTCCGGGACTACGCGTCCATCTTGGTGGAGTCCGCGCATGCGCCTGCAGGCCTCAATTTAAAGTGCACCAAATGCCACTTTTCATTGAACATATTTTCCAGTATCTATCAAATGTGGGTAATAAGCCCCCCATCATATCTAGGAGGCCAACAAGGAGAGGCAGATGATCCCATGCCATTATGAGGGGACCTGCAGCATCTGTGTTCACAAGTGCCGTCCAGACAAGGCACCTTTATCTCTGTTTAGTGATGTTGCCCGTGCTATTCAGCCACAGCATGCAGAGGAGGTATTGGACTGGCTTACTAAACCATACTCATCCTCTATGACCCAAGCTTGCACAAGTGCAAAGTCCACCGCAGCTGCCAGAGTGGCTTATTCTGCCTACTTGTACACAGCTACTCCTGCCATAGCCCCAGGATTATGATGAATTATTTGAATACAGCGTCAGCCACGTGCTTCTTGAGGATGCACAGACATTACTTGATTCTGATGTTGGTTCTGAGGTAGAAGAAAGGAGTAACATGAGCCTACATAGAGGGGAGAACACTGATAAACAACAAATTGGCTGTCATGTTACTCCAGCCTCAGCGTATTGCTAAGTTGGCTGCAGTGATGATAAGGACGGAGGCGATGATGTCGATGAGGTCACTGATATGACTTGAGTGCCGGATAGAGCAGAGGAGGAAAGTGAGGGGGAGAAACAACCCCAGCGAGGCAGGATGACCTCCAGAGGCAGGCATTATGGAATAGTAGAGAGTAGCCACTCTATTCCATCAGATTGTGGAGCTGTTATCTCCCGGCCCACTTCCCACAGCTCAGCTGTGTGGGCCTTTTTAAACACATGTGCAGCCAATCGCACTGTTGCAATTTACAATTTCTGAGCAGATCAAGCATGGCGAAAACACCAGCCATTTGGGTACCACATGTTTGACAAGGCATTTAACCTCCCACCACTCAGCCCATTGGTAAGAGCACCTGAAAGCCACACACATGGGACTCAATTCTTCTCCTCACTCCTCATCTCATGCCTAACCCCACTATATCTCATGACCTCTCAGCAGCCTCCACTGACAGGGATGATGATAAAGCAAAGGGCGTCACGGGTTGTTGCAACACATTTGCCAACAGCACACTCCCAGTTGTAGAGTATAACTGGAAAATGTATCTATCCCAGCTGCTACAGTGAAAAAAAAATACACTCCCTGCCACCCACATGCCCAGTATCTAGATTCCAGTTTGTCCAAATTGCTGGCTTTACAACTCATGTCTTTCCATCTGGTTGATTCTGCACATTTCCGTGAATTTGCAGAATGTGCTGTACCACCATGGCAGGATCCCAGTTGATATTTCTTTTCATGTAAGGCCATTCCAGCTTTGTACCATTACATGGAAGGCAATGTTTTGGCATCATTTGACAAAGCAGTCAGCTGCAAGGTCCACTTTACTGCTGACACGTGGTCTAGCAAGCACGGTCAGGGACGATATATTTTGTTCACAGAACACTTGGTAACTTTGCTTGCAACTAGGAAGGATGCAGGACAGGGCTCAGTGCTGCAGCTTGTTTTGTCCCCACGTCACTATACAGCTGTGGTGATGATGCGAGATCTGTCAGGTCCACCCCCTCCTCCTCCATGCTCTCCTCTGCTGGATTGTCCTATAAACCACCAGTACCCCCTTCAAGGAGCCATTCAATGAGTCAGGCCAAAAGATGTCATGCAGTGCTTCAGCTGGCCTGTATAGGGGACAAGAGCCACACCAGAGCAGAGATTCTTTCAGTTCTGTAGGGGCAGGCCAAGAGGTTGTTTCCATCCCAATGAAGTTTGAGCCAGGAATGGTGTTATGTGATAATGGCACTAACCTCCACACCTGGTGCATGTCCGCAATTTGGTGGTGCAGCGTTTCTTTAATAGGAACCCAGCTTTCCAAGATCTTCTAAGGCAAGCCAGAAGAGTCTATAGCCATTTCAGGTGGTCATACACAGCCGGTGTTCAGATGGATGAAATTCAGTAGGAATTCCATCTGCCCGTAAATTGCCTGATTTGTGACATGCCCACCAGGTGAAACTCATCTTTGGCAATGCTTCAGCGACAGCACATGCAGCAGAGGGCCGTCAATGAGTACCTGTGTGAGTATGGCACAAGAACAGGCTCAGGGCAGCCTGGCTTTTTTTCCTCATGCCAATGGCTGCTGATAAAGGTTGCATGCACTATATTGTCACCATTTGAGGAGGCGACAAGGATGGTGAGCATGCATGCATGCAGCCAATCGCACTGTTGCAATTTACAATTTCTGAGCAGATCAAGCATGGCGAAAACACCAGCCATTTGGGTACCACATGTTTGACAAGGCATTTAACCTCCCACCACTCAGGCCATTGGTAAGAGCACCTGAAAGCCACACACATGGGACTCAATTCTTCTCCTCACTCCTCATCTCATGCCTAACCCCACTATATCTCATGACCTCTCAGCAGCCTCCACTGACAGGGATGATGATAAAGCAAAGGGCGTCACGGGTTGTTGCAACACATTTGCCAACAGCACACTCCCAGTTGTAGAGTATAACTGGAAAATGTATCTATCCCAGCTGCTACAGTGAAAAAAAAAATACACTCCCTGCCACCCACATGCCCAGTATCTAGATTCCAGTTTGTCCAAATTGCTGGCTTTACAACTCATGTCTTTCCATCTGGTTGATTCTGCACATTTCCGTGAATTTGCAGAATGTGCTGTACCACCATGGCAGGATCCCAGTTGATATTTCTTTTCATGTAAGGCCATTCCAGCTTTGTACCATTACATGGAAGGCAATGTTTTGGCATCATTTGACAAAGCAGTCAGCTGCAAGGTCCACTTTACTGCTGACACGTGGTCTAGCAAGCACGGTCAGGGACGATATATTTTGTTCACAGAACACTTGGTAACTTTGCTTGCAACTAGGAAGGATGCAGGACAGGGCTCAGTGCTGGAGCTTGTTTTGTCCCCACGTCACTATACAGCTGTGGTGATGATGCGAGATCTGTCAGGTCCACCCCCTCCTCCTCCATGCTCTCCTCTGCTGGATTGTCCTATAAACCACCAGTACCCCCTTCAAGGAGCCATTCAATGAGTCAGGCCAAAAGATGTCATGCAGTGCTTCAGCTGGCCTGTATAGGGGACAAGAGCCACACCAGAGCAGAGATTCTTTCAGTTCTGTAGGGGCAGGCCAAGAGGTTGTTTCCATCCCAATGAAGTTTGAGCCAGGAATGGTGTTATGTGATAATGGCACTAACCTCCACACCTGGTGCATGTCCGCAATTTGGTGGTGCAGCGTTTCTTTAATAGGAACCCAGCTTTCCAAGATCTTCTAAGGCAAGCCAGAAGAGTCTATAGCCATTTCAGGTGGTCATACACAGCCGGTGTTCAGATGGATGAAATTCAGTAGGAATTCCATCTGCCCGTAAATTGCCTGATTTGTGACATGCCCACCAGGTGAAACTCATCTTTGGCAATGCTTCAGCGACAGCACATGCAGCAGAGGGCCGTCAATGAGTACCTGTGTGAGTATGGCACAAGAACAGGCTCAGGGCAGCCTGGCTTTTTTTCCTCATGCCAATGGCTGCTGATAAAGGTTGCATGCACTATATTGTCACCATTTGAGGAGGCGACAAGGATGGTGAGCATGCATGCATGCAGCCAATCGCACTGTTGCAATTTACAATTTCTGAGCAGATCAAGCATGGCGAAAACACCAGCCATTTGGGTACCACATGTTTGACAAGGCATTTAACCTCCCACCACTCAGATCTATGACCCGTACACCCACCGTCCCTCACATAAAAAAAAAAGTGACATCGTCGACCCTATCTATGTAAAAGGTCAATATGAGATGTTGACCCTCACACGACAACCGTTTACACAACGTTGTTGGGCACTGCGGGAAACGAAATAGTAGTAGGGACAGTCACCTCCGACGACTCTCCAGTACTCTATATCACCCCAATCCGTACTCTACTCCTCACTCCTCTTCTTAACTCAGGGTACACACACCGAAAGTCCACGAGAATGGTTACCGGACTCACCACCCTCCAATTTACGGAACAGTTTGTACACCATGGGTTTACCGACCACAAAAGCGGTACGAACTAGACGAGTCTTTAACATTTAACGTTGTCACGCTAACCGACGTACGTACGTACGAGTGGTAGGAACAGCGGAGGAGTTTACCACTGTTATATCACGTACGTTGGAAATAG
>BLSH010230330.1:34868-90180 GCA_018402905.1 Glandirana rugosa
TTTTTTCGGTCCGACGGGACTCGGACAATGTGATAATGGCACTAACCTCCACACCTGGTGCATGTCCGCAATTTGGTGGTGCAGCGTTTCTTTAATAGGAACCCAGCTTTCCAAGATCTTCTAAGGCAAGCCAGAAGAGTCTATAGCCATTTCAGGTGGTCATACACAGCCGGTGTTCAGATGGATGAAATTCAGTAGGAATTCCATCTGCCCGTAAATTGCCTGATTTGTGACATGCCCACCAGGTGAAACTCATCTTTGGCAATGCTTCAGCGACAGCACATGCAGCAGAGGGCCGTCAATGAGTACCTGTGTGAGTATGGCACAAGAACAGGCTCAGGGCAGCCTGGCTTTTTTTCCTCATGCCAATGGCTGCTGATAAAGGTTGCATGCACTATATTGTCACCATTTGAGGAGGCGACAAGGATGGTGAGCATGCATGCATGCATCAGTGACACAATCCCTTTTGTGTTCCTGCTGGAGTGTACTCTGTGTGGAATTATGGACAGGGCACTGGAGGCAGAGCAGCGGCAGGAAGAGGAGGACTTCCTTTCCTCTCAAGGCCCGCAGACACCATTCTTGCAATGCCACAAAACACAGAAGAGGAGAGGGGAGGAGGATTCTGGTAGTTTTGAAGGAATTGAAGCAGAGGAAGACATATTTTCAGTCCCCAGAAATCTTGGGAGTTTTATGTGGTTGGGAGGAGGCAGTTCTGGATACTGTAATCCTCAGTGACCCCAAGGACTCTGCTTCTAATGCCTCCGGAAACTTGCAGTGCATGGGCTCCCTTATTCTTCAAAGCCTCATAAAGGAACTGAGAATTTGTGGCATTAAGGATAAGGATCATTATTGGCTGGCAACCATCCTTGACCACCGTTACAAGGGGAAGTCTCAGAACTCATCCTGCCCTCACAGGATGAAATATCTTGAGGACACTTTAAAGAGGAGTTTATGTAATGCCTTTCCAGACTTTGGTAGGTTGCAGTCTCATGGAAAAGCTAGTTTTGAGGCTTCTGTTGGTTAAAGGAGGAGCGGTGGAGATGGGGGCCGCCTCAGTGATGCATTTCAAACATTTTTTAGTCCTCGGCATCCAGGGCTTTCAGCTTCAACATC
Organism: Glandirana rugosa; assembly: GCA_018402905.1. NCBI lineage: Eukaryota > Metazoa > Chordata > Amphibia > Anura > Ranidae > Glandirana > Glandirana rugosa. Next base: position 35,982 of record BLSH010230330.1, read on the forward strand.
CCATTGGCAGCGTCTATATCAAATGATGGAAAATTATCTAGGGGTGAAAATAGACATGGAGAGCTTTCCCGTAGATGATTCACTGGGTTTCTGGGTCATAAGAATAGACCACTGGCCATTGCCTAGTATGCAATTGAGCTGCATCCAGCATGCTTTCCAAATGGGCATTCAGTGCTGCCGGAGGTTTTGTGATGAATAAAAGAGCGCGTCTGCCCACAGACTATGTTGACCGGCTGACATTTGTCAAAATTAATCAGTCCTGGATTAGCAGCAGCTATCAAGCACTGATGCCGATGTCGCTGATTAACCACTTTAATACCAGGCACTTTACACCTTCCTGTTTTATCAGTTTGTTCCCACAAATAGATAGCTTTCTTTTGGTGGTATTTGATCACATCTGGAGTTTTTATTTTTTGTGCTACAAATAAAACATTACCAAACATTTTGAAAAAAAGTGTTTCTTTGTTTCTGTCACAAAACTTTGTAAATAAGTACACTTTCTCCATCACTGATGGGCACTGATGAGGCTACACTGATGGGCACTGATGAGGCAGTACTGATTGGCACTGATGAGGTAGCACTGATGGGCAATGATGGTGAGGCACATATATGCTGCACTGATAGGCGTCACTGATGGACACTCATAGGCTGCACTGATGGGCACTGATGGGCATTCATAGGCGGCACTGGACACTGATAGGTGGCCAGGGCAGCCATCAAAAACTTTTGGGCCCCTTACACAGCTTTAGACCTTACCCCCCACGTCTGATCACCAACATTCCCTAGGGCCTGCCCACTGGCCATTCCACCACATCCGCCCACTGGTCATCCCACTAAATCCGCCCACTGGCCAGGGGTGTACACATGTTGCAGCCGCAGTAGGAATTATACACCCTGTCACACTTAACAGGTGTAGCCTGCCAAGCAAGACCCATTCATGTGAATGGAGCAACTCTGCAAACACCCTGCAACTGTGTGCAATGCATGTTAGTGTGGGATCCAAGGGGTTAAATCAGGTGGTGAAAAGGCGATAAAATGCCTCCTCACTGCCTGCTTTAGCCCATTGGTCACCGCACAAGGTTGCTATATTTCTTTTAAGTGAGACAGGGTGAACAATTCCTGTTGCAACATGTATAGTGGGGTGCAGTTGCAGGGTGGTAAAAAACAAGCACATCTACGGGGATTTTACCTCCCCCAAACTGCAAATGTAAACAAATTATTACTGGCCTGAATCCCCTATCATACTTGCCTTTTAGGGGTTGTCGTTAGAGAAGAACAGAGAGGGACGCTGTATAACAAGGACAGAGAGGGATGCTGGGGACAGAGAGGGACGCAGTACGACGAGGACAGAGAGGGATGCTGGGGACAGAGAGGGACTCAGTATGACGAGGACAGAGAGGGAGGCCAGGGACAGAGAGGGACACTGAGCAGACAGGACGCAGGGAGACACCGTGGGGTGGGGGAGAGGAGAACACAGGGGGTGGGTGAAGGACACAGGGGGACACCGTGGGGGAAAAGGAGAGTATCATAGGGCCTCCTGTGGTCCTCTTGGCACCCCCTAAATCTTTACTGGCTACCGCTCTACCTCACACCCCCCATACTGGCACTGGTGTCCCTTGACTCCAGTAAAAAAAAACAATGCACAGGCAGCACAGCCTCACCCGATGCTTGCAATAAGACCTTGCGTCAAACCATAGGTGCTGGAGGTCCCAAACATGAACCTATTGTTGCCCAGGGGGCCCTCTCCATGTGACCCAAGTTTGGTATTTTTATCGGCTATGGTTCGGGAGAATTGTGTCCCCAAACCGGGTGTCCCCCTCCCATAGACTCCAATGTTAAGTCCCAAATTCACCTGACAATTGCTGGTCAATGACCGGTCACTTTGGGGACCCGGTATGGCCTAACCATAGGTGCTGGAGGTTCCAAACTTGGACCAGTTGTTGCCCAGGGGCCCTCTCCATGTGACACAAGTTTGGTATTTTTTCAGCTATGGTTCGGGAGAACGGTGTCCCCAAACCAGGTGTCCCCCTCTCCCATAGACTCCAAAGTTAAAGACCGCTAAAATCGTTGTTGTAAGGGCCCCTTGAGACACTGGGGCTACTTACAACAGTACTGTCAATACCCCCCTGTAGGTGGCACTGATGGGTACTGATAGGTGGCACTGATAGGTGGCTCAGGTGGGCACTGGTGGGCACTTATAGACAGCAATGCTAGATGACACTTGCTTGATGGTCCTTCCCTGGTGGTCCTGGGTGGCATCCGAGATGGCACTGAGTGCTCTCCCTGTTGGGCACTGTGCCCCTTACCTGGTGGTCCCTGGGTGGGCTCCCTGGTGGTCAGGGTGGGCTTCCCTGGTTGCCTCCCTGGTGGTCCTGGGTGGGCATTCCCTGGTGGTCCTAGGTCCTGGTGGTCCTGGGTGGTGATTCTAGGGGGGGCTGCACTGATAGACAATCAGTTCAGACCCCCCTGTCAGGAGAGCCGCCGATCAGCTCTCATCTAGTTGCGTCTGCAGATATGCGACTTTTCCTGTTTACACTGTGATCAGCTATTTTTCGTCACAGCTGATCATGTGGTACAGAGCTTCTGACAGAAGCTCTTTACCACGATCGGAGATGCGGTATGTCAGACTCACACCCCACATCACCGATCGCCACGCTGCGCGGCCCCGCGGGCGCGTGCCGGCTTGTTGTCCCACTGCCCCAGTCAGGATAACTGAACCACTTCCCGGCTGTCATTCTGCATACAGCGGTAGAAGAGTGGTTAAGTGTTATTGGGATCTTGAATCTCTGCAAGACCGTCTAGGCTGCCTAGCTCAGTGCGTGTTGATTGTATCTTGAAGTAAATTTTTGGTATAGTTTTCATGGGCACAATTAATACCCAAGGACCAATTTTTCCACAACTGTTTGACAGGGTCATCAAATTTCAATTTTTTACAGCTAGACCAATTCTTGTTTTCATTAAGAGTACCTCTGAAGGTTACGGGGTGAAGGCACCAACAGCTCCTAAAGACCAATTTTTCCACACCTGTTTGACAGGGGCATCAAATATCAATCTTTTACAACAAGGGCAATTCTTGCTTTCATTAAGAAAACCTCTAGAAGGTTATAGGGTCAAAGAACCAACAACACCCAAAGACCAATTTTTCTGCAACTGTTTGACGTGGGCCTCAAATTTACATTTTTTTACAGCAAGGCCAATTCTTGCTTTTATCAAGAGTACCTCTAGAAGGTTACAGGGGGAAGTGTCAGGAAACAACTGTTGCCCCTGGAATTCGGGTCAGGAAGCCTGTGCGTGGGCGCACATAGTGTGTGCGTGTGCCTGTGCGTGTATGCGCCGGAATTGGCACCCAAACAGCCCATTTAAGCGGATAGCTCTCTGCAACCAGTACTGTCCATTCTACAGCGTTCCCTGTGTTCCGTGGCTATCTGTTCCTGAGACTTCCTGTACCTGTGACCCGGCTTGTCTAACCTTGCTTGAACTCTGCCTGCACCGACCCACAGCTTGCCTACGACTACTCTTCTGCCTGTTCCTTTGTACTTCTGCTGCCTGCCTGTTAACGACCCAGCCTGTACCTGACTAACCGCTTGCCTGCTCCATCTGTACCGCACTTGCCCCCCACCTGCTACCGACCCGGCCTGTATCACCAGTCTTCTGCCTTGCATGAGCCTCTGGAGGATCTTCACAAACATCATCTGTGTCCATCCAGCCCTTGTGCCCCCCTATGCCCTGGAACTCCCTGTCTGCTCTACCAGGGGTTCCCGAACCAGGGCCAGGACCAATGCCCACTGCATTGCCAGATTCTACCACCAGGTATGTGACAGGAAGACACCACAACACCCAAAGACCAATTTTTCCACAACTGTTTAACAGGGGCATCAAATTACATTTTTTTACAGCAAGGCCAATTCTTGCTTTCATCAAGAGTACCTCTAGAACAGTGTTTCTCAACTGGGGTTCCGCCAAATGTTGTTTCCAGTGTTTCCAATTCGCGCTGACAGTGAGTACTGTCAGCACGCATTGATACCCGATGCCCACTCTGTGGTTCCGGTTAAGAGAACCCAGAGGGCAGAGTCAGGAGAAATGCAGAGTCCGGGAGTTCTGAAGCCGCAGGAGCCAAAAATGAAGACTGTGGAGGTAGGGAGCCGTGAAGGAAGCCAAGATTGAAGACAGTGGAGGCAGGAGCACAGAGTGGGAGCCGAAAAAGAAGACTGAGGAGGTGGGGAGCACAGAGAGGGAGCTGTGAAGAGAGCCGAGAATGGAGGCGGGGAACAGATCAGAAGGTGAGAGCCTGTCTGAATGGTAGCAGTGCTGCACACCGGAAGGGGGAGCAGAGAGACGGAGCACATGGCTGGATTGGATTGTGAGTTTCTGTGTACAGAAGGGGTAAATGCAAACTGCAAGGGGAGGGGAGGGGGGAGCAGAGAACAGGAGGTGACTTCCTATGTATAACAGCACTGAATGCAGACAGCAGAGGGGGGAGCAGAGAGTGGGGACACACAGCTGGATCAGGCTGAATGTAGCAGGAGGTGAGATTATAATAGTATTATGTTATGCCATAATTCTACATAATGCTATTATGATCTCACCTCCTTCTACATTCAGCCTGATCCAGCTGTGTGCCCCCGCTCTCTGCTCCACCCTCTGCAGTCTGTATTCATGTGTTACTATACACAGGATCTTGCCTCCTGCAACATTCATCCATGTGCTCCCACTGTCAGCACTCCTGGTACCACCCTCACAGGTTCAGAGGAGCTGGAACTATAGAGGAAGCACCAGGTATCAATCCACATTGACAATATTTGTCAGTGCACATTGAAAGCAACATAGGTATCATGTGCGTATATTTTCTGCAGAGAAAAATACTCAAATGACACCAACATTGTGGTGTGAACAGGGCACATAGAAATCAGTTGTTTATGTTCTTGCAGAGACCTATGTTGGGAAAATGCATGTCTCTGCACATGATGTAGACAAGACCAAAATATTTTATGCAGGTCAAATCTGCACAATTTTCCATCAATTCCATCAATTATCCATGTATGTTGTGAACAAGACCCAACTGTTCCCGCAGTCTGCTGTCTTTTTTATGAATCACAATATTTGGGAGTTTTGTTCAAGTTCAGCAAGGCCTCCTTCACAGCATATATGAAAAAAAACTGATGGAAAATATGTGCAGATTTGACTTGCATAGAATATTTTGGGCTTGTTCTAACGTAGGTGTCTGCAAGGGCATAAAGAAAACAATTGATTTCTATGTGCCCTGTTCACACTATAATGTTGGTGTCAGGTTAGTTCTAATATTAATTCTATTATCTAAAGTTATTTTTAAAATAATTGTGATTATATCTACAGCTCACTGATCAGATCCAATGTTCTGTGAGCTGTAGAACTGACATTTTTTAGGGGTTCCCCGTGATCTCAAATGTTTTGCCAAGGGTTCCTTCACAGTAAAAAGGTTGAGAAACACTGCTCTAGAAGTTTATGGGGTGAAGGCACCAACAACACCCAAAGACCAATTTTTCCACAACTGTGTGACAGAGGCATCAAATTTCAACTTTTTACTGCAAGGCCAATTCTTGTTTTCATCAAGAGTACCTCTAGAAGGTTAGGGGGGGAAGGCACCACCAATAACCAATGACCAATTTTTCTGCAACTGTGTGACAGGGGCATCAAATTTCATTTTTTTACAGAAAGGCCAATTCTTGCTTTCATTAAGAGTACCTCTATAAGGTTATAGGGTGAAGACACCAACAACACCCAAAGACCAATTTTCTGCAACTGTGTGACAGGGACATCAAATGTATTTATTTTTTGCAGCAAGGCTAATTCTTGCTTTCATCAAGAGTACCCCTAGAAGGTTATGGAGTGAAGTCAACAGCAACACCCAAAGACCATTTTTTCCGCAACTGTTTGACTGGGGAATCAAATTTAATTTATTACAGCAATGCCAATTCTTGCTTTCATCAAGGGTACCTCTATAGGGTTACAGTGTGAAGGCACCACCAACACCCAAAGACCAATTTTTCTGCACCTCTTACTCCTATCCAAAGTCTGCGAAAGAGACACCAGACTTTATCTAAAAAAAAATGTTACTCTTGGCCTGAGTGTACTATAATTTGGCTTCTTCACATAATGCTTGCTCACCGTGGTGCAAAGCTTTGTTATTTCCATCCAAAGTCTGCCAAAGAGACACCAGAATTTATCCGAAAAAATCTCTAATCTTGTTCCAAGTTCACTAAAATGTGGCCTCATTATACAGACTGGTTCCCCAAGACATTGTTTACTAAATAAAGAAAGCTTGCAGGGAAAATCTATTTAAATGCAATTATTTTTCTTTGTAAATGTCAGCTTTGCTGCAGCAGGTTCTATACACGGTACACATGTACCACTGTGCAGACAGACTAAGGTGACCCCCCAAGGCACTATATTTGAAGCAATTTTTCATTTTTATTGTTTCACTTTAAGCATCATTAAAATCACTGCTCCTTTAAAAATGATCTTTTTTAAAAAAAAAATGTTCGCATTGGTACATGTCCCCTAAGGCAGTACCCGGGTCCCCAGCCATTGTAAGCCTTCAAAATGGGGACTTTTGACTTTTTCTGTTCAGGCCCCATAGACTTCAATGGGGTTCATCGTTCGGGTCTGAACTTTTGCGATGTTCAAGAGTTCTGTCACAAAACGAATCAAGGGGGGTTTGGCCTATCTCTATTTGCTGAAGTCTGTACACTCTTGAAGTCTCTCCTGACATGTTTTATCCCTCAGACCTTTCACCACTCTTGTTGTCTTCACCATCTTATCAATATATTTTTGTAAGTGAGGTCTCCAGAACTGGATACAGTATTCTAAATGAGGTCTAACTAAAGATCTATATAGGAGAATCAGGACCCCCTTTCTTCTGTTGGTGACCCATCTAGTGATGCATCCTAGAATTCTGTTTGCTTTTCCCAATGCCTTGCCATAATGCCGTAGTGCTAGCCAACACTGTACCCTCCAATGATATCAACCCTATCACCTCCAGTGGTATCAACCCGATCAAGCACATCTTGCACGTCTTTGTGACCTCAGCAAAAAGACTTACCTTACCCATCAACTCTTTAGTTATATCACATACATACAGTGGGTACGGAAAGTATTCAGACCCCCTTAAATTTTTCACTCTTTGTTATATTGCAGCCATTTGCTAAAATCATTTAAGTTATTTTTTTCCCTCATTAATGTACACACAGCACCCCATACTGACAGAAAAACACAGAATTGTTGACATTTTTGCAGATTTATTAAAAAAGAAAAACTGAAATATCACATGGTCCTAAGTATTCAGACCCTTTGCTCAGTATTTAGTAGAAGCACCCTTTTGATCTAATACAGCCATGAGTCTTTTTGGGAAAGATACAAGTTTTTCACACCTCTGCCATTCCTCCTTGCAGATCCTCTCCAGTCCTGTCAGGTTGGATGGTAAACGTTGGTGGACAGCCATTTTTAGGTCTCTCCAGAGATGCTCAATTGGGTTTAAGTCAGGACTCTGGCTGGGCCATTCAAGAACAGTCACGGAGTTGTTGTGAAGCCACTCCTTCGTTATTTTAGCTGTGTGTTTAGGGTCATTGTCTTGTTGGAAGGTAGACCTTCGGCCCAGTCTGAGGTCCTGAGCACTCTGGAGAAGGTTTTCGCCCAGGATATTCATCTTTCCCTCGATTGCAACCAGTCGTCCTGTCCCTGCAGATGAAAAACACCCCCACAGCATGATGCTGCCACCACCATGCTTCACTGTTGGGACTGTATTGGACAGGCGATGAGCAGTGCCTGGTTTTCTCCACACATACCACTTAGAATTAAGGCCAAAAAGTTCTATCTTGGTCTCATCAGACCAGAGAATCTTTTTTCTCACCATCTTGGAGTCCTTAAGGTGTTTTTTTTAGCAAACTCCATGCAGTGATGGTTGACTTTCTACAACTTTCTCCCATCTCCCGACTGCATCTCTGGAGCTCAGCCACAGTGATCTTTGGGTTCTTTTTTACCTCTCTCACCAAGGCTCTTCTCCCCCGATAGCTCAGTTTGGCCAGACGGCCAGCTCTAGAAAGGGTTTTGGTCGTCCCAAACGTCTTCCATTTAAGGATTATGGAGGCCACTGTGCTCTTAGGAACCTTAAGTGCGGCAGAATTTTTTTTGTAACCTTGGCCAAATCTGTGACTTGCCACAATTCTGTCTCTGAGCTCTTCAGGCAGTTCCTTCGACCTCATGATTCTCATTTGCTCTGACATGCACTGTGAGCTGTAAGGTCTTATATAGACAGGTGTGTGGCTTTCCTAATCAAGTCCAATCAGTATAATCAAGCACAGCTGGACTCAAATGAAGGTGTAGAGCCATCTCAAGGATGATCAGAAGAAATGGACAGCACCTGAGTTAAATATATGAGTGTCACAGCAAAGGGTCTGAATACTTAGGGCCATGTGATATTTCAGTTTTTCTTTTTTAATAAATCTGAAAAAATGTCAACAATTCTGTGTTTTTCTGTCAATATGGGGTGCTGTGTGTACATTAATGAGGAAAAAAACGAACTTAAATGATTTTAGCAAATGGCTGCAATATAACAAAGAGTGAAAAATTTAAGGGGGTCTGAATACTTTCCGTACCCACTGTATAGATTAAATAAAACAGGACCTAGTGCAGAGCCTTGAGGCACACCACTGGCACTGTGAGTGAACTCCATTAACAACCACACTCTATCTATGCTTTAGCCAACTGCACATCCACTGAACATGGAATCAAGGCAGATGTTAACATGCTCACAACAGATGACCCCCTAGACTATTGGGTAACAAGGATGGACCACTGGCCAGTGCTTGATCATTATTCAATCAAGCTGCTGAGCTGCCTTGCAGCCAGTGTGCTTTCTGAAACCATTTCAGCAGGGATTTTGTTATAAAATAAAGGTCCATCTGTCCCCAGACAGTTGACATTTGTGAAAATTAAGAAGGCCTGGATCATCAATAATGTTCAAGCTTCTGCTGCACATGCTACAGATTACAATTTGTTTTGGATTGTGGCTCCAGCAAAATTCTTTTACATTCGTACAACACCTCCCACTACTGCCATCTCCTGCCCCCATGAAAATCCCCCACCATTAAAATATCATTCTACCCTTGCTTACACTGTAACCATTTACTGTCACTACAGTATGTCTGACACCCACCGTAACCATTTTATGCTGGACACGTTGTATTTCATAACTTTAATTTGGCACATTGTGTTTTTCCACAGTTGTTTTACAGTTGTAAAAAATGTAAAATTTATTTCCAGGGTCAATCCTGTGCTCTGCATGAATATTTGTTTTGGATTACAGTGCTTAGGCACTAATGATATCCAATACCTAATGTTCTGCAGCTGATTCCTGGATGTTAAAATTAGTTTTTATTTGTTGCCTTTCGCTGAGTGAATGTCCTAAGAGAAAATAGCCTTAAGAATATTTTACCTGAAGAAGTACAGAACAATCGACCAATAGAGAAAATAATCTAACACGACTCAAGAACATTGAACAAGAGGAAATAATATGAGGGAAACCTCTGCACAGTGTACAACGGTGTGGAGATTCCTGCATGAATGAGATAAATAAATGGGTGTTCGTCTGAGTGAACCTCAAGCTGCAGTGAAAAGTGCTCCTGGCTGGTAAGGAGCCAGCATCTCGTCCTAACAACCAGTGACTTATCCCTGTCCAGCACATTCAGCTGTCAACTGGAGCCTTCTGGCAGACAGGTTAATCAAAACAAAGGGGTGGGAAAGTCTAAAAAAAAAGCAGTGTGGGGTACCTCCACAAAATTTGTACTAGACTATTCAGGTCTGATATGGTTTTCATAGGTGACGCTATGAAAAAAAACAGTGTGGAGCCCCCCAAATTCCATGTCAGACCCTTAGTTTATGTTTTTTTGGCTGAAATATGCCTACTGTCTTCCTCTGAAATCACATTCTATTAAAATGTATGGAATTCTGTGCAGCAAGCCTGTACAATGTTATATTCTGTATCAGAATACATTGTAATTTAATAGTTTTGGCTGAAATATGCCTGCTTTTTGCCTCTGGATTTGACTTCTGTTAAATGACAGAGATGGCAACCTAATTGAATACTTCTAGCTGAAATATGCCTACTGTCTTCTTTTAAAATGGCTTCCTATATAAAAGGGATGAAAATCAGTGCAGCAAATCTGTACAATTTTTTTTTCTATCTAGGCATATCAAATGCATATAAACACTTGTATAAAACATTATATGACAGGGGCGTGGCCAGCGGAAAGGAAAACGATGATTCCTATCATCATGGACACTCAGAAACACACTGCTTGCAGTCCCCCTGCAATCGGGAATCCCTGGGAAGGCAGAGCCATGTCTAGGAAGAGACAAGGAGATTGTAAACCAAAAAAGCTGATGGCGTACTTCCACTGGCCTGAAGGCAGCCAAGATGGTGCCGGCAGGCCGGAACGCTCCGCACACTCCAACCACTACTCGGAGTTACCTGATGCAGAAGGAACTACAGATGACATATCTCCCCAGCTCGCACCTCTCCCATCCAGCCCTCCATACTTCAGCCCAGCCAAAAACAAGGATGAGACTGGACACAGACGACCAGCCACAAGGGGTGAGTGATACTACGCCACAACTGGGACAACAGGCTATACACACATCCCCTATAGCAAGCTTCCCTACCACTAACCAGTCTGTGCTGGACACGCAGATGAAGGAAATGCTGCTGACACTTCACGCTCCCTCCATGAGGAGTTTAACAACATAGCCCACAAATTCTCCAAGGAAATCTAATTTCTGGGGGACAGGGTTAACCAGGTGGAACTCGCCATCATGGACATAGCGACTATGGTCAACGATATTATAGACCAGCAAGAGGAGGGAGAGGAAGACAGACAGTGGATGCGGGCCAAACTCGCAGACCTCGAGGACCGCTCGAGAAGAAATAATGTTAAATTAAGGGGGGTCCCTCGAAAATGTCGCCCAGCAAGACCTATCTAATTACACCATGGACCTCTTTAAAACCTTAGTGCCAGATTTGAACCCAATCCAACTAACCATGGATCGAATTCATAGGCTACCGAAACCCTCCTTCCTCTCCACCAACATCCCGAGGGATGTACTCATGCGGGTGCACTTTTACCCCACGAAGGAACAGGTAATACAGAAGGCCCACACATTGGGAAAACTCCCTGAACCTTATGGGAACATTCAAATATTTGCAGATTTGTCTAAATATACCTTAGTCAAACACAGGCAGCTGAACACTATTACTAAATCACTCCGGAATAACAATATTCATTACAAGTGGAAGCATCCCACAAAGCTAAGCATTGAATATAAGGGAGAATCTCACTGGGTTTCTTTGTTAGAGAAAGGCCTTTCTCTCTTGAAAGCATGGGGAATAGTACTGGAGATCACATCCCAGTCAGACTCTGGGGCCAAACCAAAGTGGGTCCCCCCACAATGGAGCTCCTCTGGCTCCGGGAAAAGAGTCAGAAATAGGATCCGCTGAATTTTAACATAACTACTGTCCGTGAGAACTTAAGCTCTCTGGCCATTACCCACACCATTGCCCTTGAACTGTTTCCCCCCAATACACAGTTAGCAGCTAGGTTACACCCTACAAGCTGCATAATTTTTGCTCTTGATGAATGTTGTTACAATTTCCTCTTTGCTCTACCATTCATGCATGTGTCTCCTGGGACTTCTGTGGATTTTCTAACACCATGGACCTATCACGAAGTGCTGCAACATACCATGAACCTGGACCAAGCTGCAACAACATCTTCACAGAAGCTGAAGAATCATCTTTGCGGATATGTGGGTTTCACACACATCACCACACAACACCCACCCTATGGCTCTTAACTTTTTATCTATTAATGTGAAAGGGCTCAATCACCCCGCCAAGAGGAGTTCCCTTTGGAGAACAGCCACCCAAACGCACAGCGACATAGTATGTGCGCAGGAGACTCATCTTTTGAGTAGAGATACCCATTTATGTCGCAACAAAAACTACCCCCAAATTTATTGGGCAACCAACCATCTAAAAAGAGAGGAGTAATGGTTGCTATTCACAGAAATGTTTCATTTGCTCTCCTGGACAAAATAGCAGACCCAAGAGACAGTTTTTTAATTCTGCTGTGTACTGTAAACTTAACAACTTGCACTATAGTGTGCATTTATGCACCCAACACACACCAAATCTGTTTCCTGAACAGACTGATGAAGAAGCTGACCAGTATTAGGAAAGGTGCTTTGATTATTTGTGGGGACTTTAATATTATACCAGATCAGGCATTAGACACAACAAACCCTACCTCTAGGATGGTATCCCCAATGCTAACGTTTTTAAAGAACCAAGATTTGCATGATGTGTGGAGATGCCTCCATACCTCGGAACGTGAATATACCTATCATTCACCTCCTCACAATTCTTACTCGAGGATCGATTATTTCCTAGTAGACAAGTGGTCTTTGCAGAAAATCCCATCAGCAAACATTGATCCAATAACATGGCCGGATCATGCCCCCGTGAGAATTAAAATTATACTCAATGCTCCCCTCAACTCAACTAAGCTATGGAGAGCTAACCCATACATCATGCAAACCTCACCATACTCTGAACACATTTGGGATATGTTAGTAGAGTTTTTTAAGTTGAATAAAGGATCAGTGACCTCTACGGCTACATTATGGATGGCACATAAGACCCATGTTAGAGGAATAATGATCCAACAAAATGCAAGGGCAAACAGGTGGAGGACGCAGCGTCTAGAGGAGATCACAAGGGACATATCCCACCTAGACTCCCAAAACAAATCCAACCCATCGCAAGATCTCAATTCCCAGCTAATATCTAAACGACAGGAATTGAGAAACTTGCTGCTAGAAAATCACAAAAAATCTTACCGTAAATTAAAAGCCACTATGTATTCAACATCTAACAAGCAGGGAAACTCATGGCAAATAAAATTAAGGGACAGAGAATCAAAAGCCATATCCCCTATCTAATCCACTATATTACTAAACAGAAAGTAATAAACCCACAAGAAATAGCAAACGCATTCAGTACATATTATAGTTCCCTCTACAATATAAAAGATGACAAAGACACTCCCCAACCATCCCAAGATGCAATCACCTAGTTTTTTATCTAAAATTGACCTCCCATCAATTAATGCTGACCAACTAGACACCTTGAACCGCCCATTTACCCAGGAAGAAATTGATCAGGTGATCCACACTCTCACCCCCAACAAAGCTCCAGGCCCAGATGGATTATCAGGCGATTACTACAAACAGTTTCACTCTATTCTAAGTCCATACCTATGTGATCTTTTCAACAACGCTGCCTCCACCTCGACCCTTCCCTCTGAAATGCTTTCAGCAGTGATTATCACACTACCTAAATCAGGTAAAGCCCCTGAGACACCACAAAACTTTCGACCCATATCTCTGCTCAATGCGGATCTCACAATTTATGCTAAACTGATTGCCCAAAGAATAGCTACATAGAAACATAGAAAAGTGACGGCAGAAAAAGACTGAGTAGTCCATCGAGTCTGCCCCTATTTATTAATTTGTTTTAATTTTTTTATTTTTTTTTTAATTTTTTTATTTTTTTTTTATTTTTTTTATATATATATTTTTTTACATTAACCTTGTTGTCTGACTATAGTGACTATAGATTTATGTTTATCCCAAGCATGTTTGAAGCCATTTACTGTTGACTGTCTCACAACCTCTGTTGGTAGTTTATTCCAATCATCAACCACCCTTTCAGTAAAATAATACTTTCTAAGATTAGTTTTGAACTTCCCCCCAGTTAGTTTGAGGTCATGTCCCCATGTTCTTGATTTTGGTTTCATATTGAAAAGACTGCCCTCCTGAACCTTATTCACCCCCTTGATGTATTTAAAGGTTTCAATCATGTCTCCCTTCTCCCTTCTTTCCTCCAGACTGTACATATTAAGTTCCTGAAGTCGCTCTTGATATGTTTTATCCCCCAGACCTTTCACCATTTTTGTTACCCGTCTCTGAACTTGTTCTACTTTATCAATATCTTTTTGTAAGTGTGGTCTCCAGAACTGGACACAGTATTCTAAGTGAGGTCTCACTAAAGATCTATATAGAGGAATCAGAACCTCCTTCCTCCTGCTGGTGATCCCTCTACTGATACATCCCAGAATTCTATTTGCTTTTCCCACTGCCTGGTTACACTGTTTGCTCATTTTGCAATCATCTGAAATAAGCACCCCCAAATCTTTTTCTTCTGTAGTGCTGGCTAACACTGTGCCCCCAATGCTGTACTCTCTAAGCAGATTCTTTTCTACTACCAGATCTATTCAATAAGGATCAAACTGGGTTCGTGAAGGGAGGCAAACATCAGATGCCACCAGGAGACTACTCAATTTGATCCATGTAGCCAGGATAAGTGGAACGCCTTCTCTGCTCCTAACATTGGACGCAGAGAAGGCGTTCAATAGAGTACATTGGGGTTATATGAAGGAGGTGCTGTTAAAATTTGGATTCAAAGGCACAATTCTATCCGCCATCATGGCATTATACTCAACGCCATCAGCCAAGGTATATGTAGGTGAAAAGCTATCCCTTCCCTTCCCAATTACAAATGACACCCGGCAAGGCTGTCCTCTTTCTCCCCTGATATTTAATTTATCCATAGAACCTCTAGCGGAACTTATAAGACAATCAACTCAAATATCAGGAATACAAGTAGGTAAATACAACCACAGAATAAGCTTATTAAACTGTTACAAGAATTTGGGCATATTTCCTACTACAAAGCCAATGCATCCAAATCTCACCTACTAGATCTCGGGCTAGATGCCATAACAAGAAATCTGATCAGCCTACAATTCCCCTTTCAATGGGCTGCAGATGGAGTTGAATATCTAGGCATAACACTAACTAATAACCCTTCTACCCTATTCAAGAAAAACTACCTGACGTATAAAGAAAAATTTAATCTAGAACTGAGTGAGCTCAGCAACAATGAACTCTCCTGGTTAGGTAGACTAGCTGGGTTCAAAATGACCATGCTTCCCCAGCTACTTTATTTATTTCGTACCCTCCCCATACCGATCCCCAAAAGTTACTTGACATCCCTTCAATCTTCCCTCCAAAAAATTGTATGGGCAGGAAAGAAACCAAGAATTGCAAGCCACAGGTTATTCAAACACAGAACAGCTGTAGGTTCTGGTTTAGTGGATATATCTGATTACTACTGGGCTAGTATACTCTCTCAAACAAAAGAGTGCTTCAACAAGATGGGGAGACATAGAGGTTCATAATACTCCAAATTGCCACCTACAAAATTGGGTGTGTAGCACACATCCCAAAACTAAGCTACCTAAAATCCTACCACTAACTATGATAGCTACAGCCAAAGCTTGGCATAAATTGATAAATATGACATGGACAGAAACCCCAATGACTAACCTTGATCTCAAATTAGATGTACTCAAAGAACTAATTCCCTCCTTGCTAATCCCAAACCATCTATTGCAAAGTCCCACATATATACATAGGCTATTCACGAATGAAAAAATAAAACCATATTCAACTCTCAAGTTAGAATTAAATCTAAAGGAAAACTCACAATTTAGTTACTTGCAAATAGCACACTGTCTGACAAACAACCCCCAACTCAGGGCCAAGATACCAGTAAGAGCACTCACCTTTCTTACAAAAAGCTCAGAAGGTAAAAAAGGGATCTCTCTCTTCTACAACCTCATCCAAGAAAAAATATACTTCAGCCAATCAGGACCCTACACTCAATGGGGATCCGATCTGAGCAAATCCATTTTATCAGAGAATTAGAGTAAGGCATTAAAATTCACCTATGCATCCACTAATTGTACAGCTTTATGGGAAACGGCCAGAACATATTTCAAAGGAGATACATGACCCCAATTAAAATGGCCAAATTCAACAAACTAAAGTCTCCATTATGCTGGAGAAACTGCGGAGCCATAGGGTCTCTTATGCACATGGGAATGCCCAAAAATAGTAACTTACTGGAGAGAAGTCTTTTCTCTTCTCTCTCAGGTAACAGGGACAACAATACTTCCTTCCCCAGATTTAGCTGTGCTAAACTTAAAAATATGCGATATTCCTTCATGCCTACGACTAATTACTTCACATATACTCCTAGTGGCAAGACACAATATTGGCAAAAACTGGAAAAATCCAGAAACACCCCCCTTCACAGTGATGATAGCATCAGTACAAACTCACCACCAATACGAGAAAATCCTCTCAACCATCAATCACTCATATAAGAAGTGAACTGAAAATGGACATCATGGTCCTCATGGGTACAAAATAATGGTGTAAGTACTAAATAATATACAAAATCCCACGGAGCACATGCACGTTCTCAAGTTTATTGTTTATTTTCCTTCCCCTCTTTTCCCCCAATATTCCCCTTCATACCCCTTCCCTTGAGATGTGAATTATCACTGATATGTTATTGCAGGATTTACAGTGATTTATTAAGCAAAGGTTAATAGCTTGTAAAACACAGAGGTAGGAAGTCGCTTACCCTACAATGGATTCCCTCCTTGGACACAGCGTTGGTCCCATTGGGGTGCTCAGGGGGGGAAACCAGACAACAGAGTAGCGTTTACGGAATTTAAGGGCTCCAACCTGTACCTCCTGATATATGTTAAGCTTTGTTACTAGATTACACCCTTAAGCACTGTATAACCAAGTTTATATATGCATTGTAAAATTGTTTGCGAGAATATGAGCAGATGTAATCTTGGCACATCTCTGTACCTGTTTAAAAATACCAATAAAAATCATTACAAAAAAAAAATTATATGACAAATATCACAGTCTTCATATACAAAGTGTGGAGTGGACAATTGCTTCCAAGGCAAGAACAGGAAAACAACATATGTCAAGGCACCACACAAAGACTCGCGTAGCTCACTCTGCAGCTCTTGCAGGGAAATGTCTTCTTTGTCTGTGCAGCAGAGGAGACTTTTACACAGGCACACCTACAGGAGGGGACTCTTATTGCAGAAAGGTGTACAACCAGTGTTGAGCCCACCCTCTACCTCTAAAGTTATGGGGGGGGGGGGTGTAGATTTGACAGACTAAGCTGGTTTGGTGAGCTGGGAGGAGTAAACTAAAAATCTCACAAGGCA
Organism: Glandirana rugosa; assembly: GCA_018402905.1. NCBI lineage: Eukaryota > Metazoa > Chordata > Amphibia > Anura > Ranidae > Glandirana > Glandirana rugosa. The sequence goes on from BLSH010230330.1 coordinate 53,174, forward strand.
ATTGGGCAAAAAGGAGGGGTGATACTCTGCTGTTTTCCCTGTCTGAGGAGAGGAAATATGGAGACTGTTTCTGACAGGACTGTGTGCAGACATTTCTCTGCTGCACCTAAGAGGATATGAGGCACAGCAACAGGCATCTAAGCACGTTGAAGAAAGCCACAAATGTTGGTGGATCCTGCTGCCAATGGGAAATGACGCTGCAAACACATACCGGTTGTCTTTTACCCAGTGTCACATACCTGGTTAGAGGGCCTGATGTGCAGAAGAAGGCCTCTCTTACAACTCCAGCTTAGGGAAATCCTGGTAGTGAGACAGTGGCCATGAGAAGACGGTATGAGTGCCCGTAGAGTGTCCAGCATACCGCATGGATGAAGAGCAGGTGCTTCACCAGGGAGGGATCAGATGGCCAACACAGCAAATTGCAGCAGGAGCAGCAGACCCAGGACTTGGCAGACATCAGGCTGGCAGTAGTTTAGCTATCAGGTGACTAGTCACAGGTACAGGGTAGACTGGTAACACGTGGCAGACAGGTGATTAGCAAGGACCAGGTAAGTAGCGCATAGAGCAGACAGGTGACAAGATGTGTAGTCAGATGAGCTAGGTCAGCAACAGACGGTCAGGTACAGGCATGGGTAGCAGGCAAGAGAATGGTCAGGATAGAGGCAGAGGTCAGCAACACTAGAGCAGGCAGTTGAGCAAGAGGCAAGCAGAATCCAAAGACAGGTTGAAGTCAGGGCAGGTAGCATTCAAGAGTGGTCAGGACAATCCAGGTAAATCACAGAAATTAAGTACAGGAATGGACACAGGGACACAGGAAGGGCTGAAGATCAGACAACAACTAGCTAGTGCAGCTGCTGCACTTATATAGTCCAGTGGTGAATACGCACCCGTGCACCGCAAGACAAGCACCCGCAGACCCATGCCTGTGCATCTGTGTGCGCCTTGGAGCTTTGTTTGCACTATGGCCAGTGCATCCCTAACACCCAGTATACAGAGGGAGACCATCTGCCAACACAAGAAATTTGTAAGAGGCCTTTGGTCAAATTCAGAATACACTTTGACAAAAGAGAGACAACGTTGCCTGCGAGTATCACAGAGCCAGTGACATTATCAGAGCTTAAAGGGACCAGAGCCAGTGACATCATCAGTGTTTAATGAGATATTATCTTGAGCACTGACATGACAGTTGAGCCCCAACGAGAGTATATTACAGACAGCAAATTGTAGGTGTGGCATAATCCTCCTTAGTTAGGATTGCCCCAGTATAGGGTTTAGGAGACGTTCCTTATTGCTCATACGCCCATTGTTTGCGTTAAACAGTATATTTCTTTCTACGATGCATCTTTTTGCAATATATTTCCTGTTATATCTTAACTGTTTGCTGTATCATTGCTGTTGTGTCATAACTCTTTTGCTACTGTTGTACTGCATATACATCTGCAAAAAAAAATCCCCACCCAGTCAGGTGTGCCAGAGTGTGTGGTTCTATTTGCAGAGTTGTGGGCACAGGAAAAGGGGGCCCAATACATCCAGCGACTCTTTTGTGGGGCAACTGCTACACCAATAATATAAGAAGGAGAAAAAGCAAGAAAACTTAAGATTCAAAAGTATATCTACACTTTTATATCTTAGTGAATAGGCATACCTGGTATTTTATTCCTCATTAAATGAACAGATAAGGTAAGAAGAATTTCCTGTACTGCATGCATGCATTCTTTTTTAAATAAAGCTATATGGTTATCCTTTTAGGATAACTTTTTTTTCCTTCTATAAACATAAACTAAATGTTCAATCTTTAATGCCACCAGATTCTTGTTAGTTTTGTTGCCATAAGGACATGTTCAATATTTGTACCCTATTGTAAGTGAAGGTTCTTCATCCTATATTTAACCCTTTTGCTGCCAGAGCCATTTTTTGCATTTTTTGCACACATGCTTAAAAAAATCCTTGTAGGCCAGAAGATTGCATAAAATCCCCAAAATGTTATATACTTTCTGAAAGAAGACACCCTAGTGGTAGCTATATTACCACCAATTTCAGTTAAAAATATACTAAATTTAACTTTAAGGCTCAAAAAGGCAATAAATTACCAATTTTTTTTGACAAAATATAAAAGACAAGGTTGCACTGAGTAAATAGATAACCAACATGTCAAACCTTACATTTGCGGGCACCCATGAAATGGCTACAAACTTCAGTACCTTATATTTTCATAGGAGTCACTTTAAAAGCCCCCTGTAGGTCATACGTTTAGTGTTACGGAGAAGGCCTGGTGCTGGAAATATTGCTTGGGTGAGTGCGGCGATATGTAGCATGTGTATCACAATCAGCGTTTTCATGCGTAGGCATCCCCGATGGATGAGTTTACATTCGTACATGCAAACATGTGGGGGCCTCCAAAAAAAATTTGAGGGGGCATTTTATGTGCTGGGGTAACTTTAATTTTTGCTATTTAAAAAAAATGTTTTTTACTTCCACTACTCCCGCCTCAGGCTAATAGTCTCCAATGACATTACACAGCACAGTTATTGCAAGGGGGAGAAGCTTTCTTCAAGATTCTGGGTCTGCCTTCCAGAGGAAGTCTGAATGGTTTTCTTTCCTATCCTCCAGGTACAGGGCGTAGCAATGGGCACTTGTTGTGCCCCATCCTACGCCAACCTGTACCTGGGGGAGTGGGAGAAGAATCTCTTTGAGACTTAGGAAATGGCTCCTTTTGAATCCCATGTCCTTAACCGCTTGCCGACCGCTGATCGGCAATTGACGGCGACAATGTGGCTCTGTAACGCAAAACGCGTCATACGACGGCGGCCGCGATACAGAGCCACTGTGAGCGCACGCGCACCGCTCACTGTGTTCGGGGGGGGCCAGGGAGCGGGTGCGGCGGCTTCGATTGCCGCCGGCCACCCACGATGCCCCCCCCCGGAGTGAAGGAGCGGAGGTCCGTGTAAGTAAACACGGACCTCCGCTCTGTGTGAGGGGGAAGGGCTGTGATCACAGCCTTCCTGTACATGAAGGCTGTGACCACTTCCCTTCCCCAGATAGGCAAGCCCCCATACAGTTAGAACACACCCAGGGAACATAGTTAACCCTTAGCGCGCCCCCTGCAGGTTAACCCCTTCACTGCCAATGGCATTTACACAGTAATCAGTGCATTTTTATAGCACTGATCGCTGTATAAATGCCAATGGTCCCAAAAAAGTGTCAAAATGTTCCGATATGTCCGCCCCAATATCGCAGTACCGCTAAAAATCGCAGATCGCCGCCATTACTAATAAAAAATAAAAAAAAATAAAAACCCCAAAAATGAATTCTCATCATCCGTAAACGCGACCACTTTTGCGCAAACCAATCAATAAACGCCGATTGCGATTTTTTTTATCGCAAATATGAGGAAGAATATAAATCGGCCAAAAACGGTGAAAAAAAATGTTTTTTTATATTTTTTTTTTGGATTTGTATTTTAGCAAAAAGTAAGAAATTTGGGTTTTTTTGCAAAATTGTCGCTCTTCTTTTGTTTATAGCGGCGATCAGAAATGACGCAGAGGTGATCAAATACCACCAAAAGAAAGCTCTATTTGTGGGAAAAAAAGGACGCAAATTTCGTTTGGGTACAATGCCGCACGACCGCGCAATTGTCAGTTAAAGCGACGCAGTGCCGAATCGCAAAAAGGGCTCCGGTCCTAAAGCTGGAAATCCTTCCGGGGCTGAAGTGGTTAAGTGGTATCGTTATATAGACAACATATTCATGGTGTGGGATGGACCAATTGAACGTTTGCAAACCTTCTTGACTCAAATTAACAATAATCCTTTGAACCTCAATTTTACCATCAATTATCATCCCAACTTCATTCCCTTTCTGGATATCACTATCCACAAAGAGGAGAATGGCACATTAAGTAGCAATCTTTATCATAAACCTACTGCGGGTAACAGCCTATTACACACATCTAGCTCACACCCAAAATCTTTAATTAAATCAATACCTTATGGACAGTATTTGAGAATTCGAAGAAATTGCTCTGATGATTTTAGATTTAAGGTTGAGGCAGACAAATTGCGTGATAGGTTGCTAGCATGCGGATATTCGAAAACGAGCCTGAGAAAGGCATTTAATAGAACCTTAACTAAGACAAGACATGATTTAATTCACGATACTAAATTCAATCAATCCACCCAAGATCCCCCTCCAACACATCTAATTACCTGATACTCCAATCAGCATGCGGAGCTAAGAAGGATACTCAATAGACATTGGCATGTCCTCAAAGAGGACCCATTGGTGGCAACATGTATTCCTGAAACACCCGCAGTCACATTCAAACGTGCTTGATCACTTAGGGACCATTTGGTCCATAGCGAATTTCGCCCCATTCGAAAAGACCCTTGCAAACACTTAGGTACCTTTACATGTGGTGGCTGCAGCTATGTATGTACACTGCTACAAATCCATAATTACCCAATAAGATGTTATTCTCCCCTAAGCATTTTGCTAACTGCAAAACTAGGGAAGTCATCTACATGTTGATATGTGACTTCAGGTGTTTCTATATTGTTAAGACGATATCCTGGAAACGCGCTTATAGACATTTACTAAGCATGAAAACGGCTAACCGTGAGCTACCTCTGGGACGCCATGTCTTAGTCCAACACAATGGTATATTTCCCCGGATCAAATTTTTGATCCTGGACAGGGTACATCCTAGTCCCTGTGGGGGTGACTGGCACAAAACTTTGCTCCAGTGTGGAACACGCTGGAACGAAAGATACAATGCTACATCTTACCCAGGTCTTAATGAGAATATTTCGTATAGACCATTTTTAGAGGGCTTTATTTCAGGTGGATGGGAAACCTAGGTTTAAAATATTTTAAAACATATATATTTTTTTTTTTCTTAAAAAAATTTTTCCCCCTTCTCCTCCTCCCCCCCCAATTGACCTCCTCTCTCTGAATGACTTCTGGATACTGTGGGTCTGCTATATCCAAATTAGTGATTAGACATGTTGTTTATATTTTTTATAAGTGCTGGTGTCTATGTCTATTACACCCTGGTCCACCCTATGTCTGATTGGCAGATTTTCTGGCTTCCCTCCAGTTCTTCTGGTGTGGATAGCTATTGCAACTTCTGGGCTTCCCGTCCGGAACTGTCTCCCTCTGGCGCACCCAGGCCGCTTGCCATCCTGCTTAGCTGCCACCCCACCAGACTGTCGGGCAGGATTGGCTGTGTGCTCGAGTGCAGACCCTGATTGCACCCATTGTTTGTGGCGGCGTCTCCCCGAGCCCCACCACCCCCCCTGCCCTATCTGCCGCACTTCTTCCATCTGACCGGCAGAGGGAGTCCCTCCCATCGTCCAAGTTCTAGTGCGATGCGGTCCAGCCTGGTTTTGCATTGGCGGACGGATGACGCGTGGCGCCGCCCCGTCCTGTGCGGGGCAGCCCTGTGCGCCGCCCGTTCGGAGGGCCCTCTCCCACACCCACCCATGGATGATCATCCTCCCAGCCGCAGCACTGGTCCATCCCTGGTGTTAGTTATCACCCAATCCTTGGGCGATCCTCCCCCTTAAATAAAGCAGCCCTACTCCCAGCACTCCAGCTGATTTTCTGGAGAGAGAGGAGAGAGAAAGTTTTTTCTGATCCTGCAGGTAACTGTTCAGCTCTGTTTCAGACTTTTTAGGGCAGCTTGCATTCATTTTTGATCTTTTGAGAGTGTATTTCACTCACCTTTCATTGACTTCTTATGTTACTTTATTTACTTTTTCAGAGCAAACTTTCTGTAGTGACGGTGCTAACCTCTCTCTGCTCTATTTATTCCATTGTGTCAGGTAGGTTTATTTAGTTCATTTGTTGAGAGTTTATGCCATCCAATCAATTCAATCTATATTTAACCAACAATGCTCTGTGACGTACTATATCCACCAGCTTAGGATTGTACATATCATAAATGCATTCACTACATGTCATGTATGCGTTATCATTATACTATATATATGATATATATTTTATATACCTCCCCCACACCCATCTATGGATGATCATCCTCCCAGTCGCAGCACTGGTCCGTCCCAGGTGTTAGTTATCACCCAATCCTTGGGCGATCTTCCCCTTAAATAGAGCAGCCCTACTTCCAGCACTTCAGCTGATTCTCTGGAGATAGAGGAGAGAGAGTTTTTTTCTGATCCTGCAGGTAACCGTTCAGCTCTGTTTCAGATTTTTTAGTGCAGCTTGCATTAGTTTTTGATCTTTGAGAGTGTTTTTCACTCACCTTTTTTTGACTTCTTATGCTACTTTATTTGCTTTTTTCAGAGCTTTCTGTAGTGACAATGTTAACCTCTCTCCACTCTATTTATTTCATTGTGTCAGATAGGTTCATTTAGCTCATTTGTTGAGAGTTTATGCCATTCGATCAATTCAATCTATATTTAACTAACAATGCTCTGTGACGTGCATTGCATGCATTTACTACATGTCATGTATGTGTTATCATTATACTACATATATGATATATATCTTATATACTTTTTATATTTTATTCTTCTATATATACTCTCTTACACAGACCCCTGGCCCATACAAACGATCATAATTGTCTTGAGACATCCAGGGCTGCTGGGCACGCATTTTTGTTCATGTGGTGGTGTGTTTGGACCCCCTGTGAAGCATGTTCGGGTGAGATGCTTGAAGGTTGCCGGGCTTGAGGCCCCTGCTCTCCTCCTCTGCCATTCAGACTACCATTTATCTGCTTTTAAAGAACAACCTCTTTGTTATATTACAACCCTTTTACTATACAGATATAAGGTGAGTCAGCATTTTTATGCACTTATTTCCTATTCACCAGTACTTATTTGTTAAATCATTTGTATGATAAATTATATCTTTTTTATGATATTTCAGATCTGTTTCCAAGCGATACACAGCTTCTCTCGTCACTAAAACACCTCTGAAGAAGGATGTTTCCGAAATGCATTAGGTGTTGATGTAATTAGCTGTTACTTCCATCATGTGTTGATGTAATTGGCTGTAATTATCAATAACCCATTCTCCATTTCTGCTTGTTTCTGTATATGCATTATCTATTCTCTAGTGATTTTATATTGTCTTGAATAAACTTTTTTTGTACATTTTTAACTATATCTATCCATATTTCAAGTATTTGTGCTCATACAGTCCCACCCCTAGAGGGAGTTCTCCATTTTTCATGGTTTTCTTTCCTAGACCTCGTGCAGCTCCTACTCCAAGCAAGATTTGAACTCCAGCTAAATTCAAGACCAAGAGGCCTCTGTCATCCTCCCAACACACTCCAAACCCAAGACCACTACCTGATCTGGATGGGGGAGATATTTATCTCAGATTGACTCTCTGTTATCTGGGACATCCTGCCTACAGGTTTTTTATCCTTTAATGGATTATTTTACATACCCATATGGACATTCAATAATGCTATAATATTTTATTGTTTATAATATGTTTCAGATTTAAAGGGCAGACCAAGGCACCCACCCTTTTACTGTTGCCCTTATGCCCCCCAACTGCATTGCTGGATTCCCAGGGGTGTCCTAAGACGACTACTCCTCTCAGGCCCACTACAATGCATATGGTTAATATGTAGGTCTTTCCTAGACCTTAGTTTTCTATTCAGTTATGGTTCTTTCTGGTTTCTGTTTCTTACAAAATTATTATGATTTACATTATTATTTTCACGCTTTTCACGCAATGATACTTGCATATTTCAGTTTTATATACAAAAGCTTATTCAGTTTTTCCCAACTACTATGGCTTAAAAAATAATATAATTTAATGTCAAAGGCTTAAACTCTGTTAGGAAATGTTATCTGGCTCTGAAGGAATTCAAGGCTTTTAATACCTATGTTATTCTGATCTAAGAAACCCACTTTAATGCGGGGGGGGGGGGGGGGTTCTCTCTGGTTCTTTTCTTTGGGTGGATTAAAGACGTGTAGGTATCTCCCTCACTTTTTTAAAAGTATATGTGCCGAATACTGGTCAAATAGTAATTTTACAACAAACAATTACAAGCTCTGGCATGATACTAAACCATTTACTATTGTAGGTGGAGATTTTAATGTTATCATATCTTCACATTGAGTTAGGAATTCAGTTTTAGGTGCTCAATCAAACTCATCCACACTTAAACTATTTACTTCTTTCCACACGTAGAATGAAAACATTTGAAGAACTGAGAGCTAGTAAAAAACTCTCTGCATGACTATTCTATTCTTATCTATTTTTTTTATTATTAATCTTTATAAAATTTTCTTTAAATTGATAAACATCTTGTACAAATACATGCAACATATCATATACCAACCCCTACCTCCCCCCCTTATTACTACATATCTTTATGACACTGAAATTCTAATATTGTTATACCCCCATCACTCATACCCCACTACCCATTCAACAACCATCCACCCCACATACAAAACACCTCATATCACCCATAATTAGTTATTCACTTAGTGCCTCTAAGGAAGGTAACCCTTACTGGCCATCCATGGGCCCCATTTTTTTTCAAAGTCTCCAAATTTGCCTCTTTTCATATAGTCTCATCTATTGATTTTATACAGTCATCTAGAGTTGGGGGTAGACTTGACTGCCACCTTTGCGCTATCAACCTTCTTGACTGGAATAGACAACCCACTACCGCAATTGGCAGGACTCTCCCCACTCCATCCCTTAACATACCACTCATTATACTTTGCAGTGCGTCTATTTCCAATGAGGTGTAAAAGACCGTGTTGATTACTTCAACCACGCCCTCCCAGTACCTGTGTAATTTTGGACACCTCCATAAAATATGCATTAAATCACATATCTTCTGACATCTGGGACATTTATCATCTTGCTTTTTCCCTAATTTATATAGTTTTTGTGGTGTATAATAAAATCTGTGTATCAGGAAAAGATGTGATACTCTTTGGGAAGGGACCATTGATACTTGTGGGCATAATCTCAGAACATTCTTCCACTGATCTCCAGTTATTGATCCCATATCTTCTTCCCATTTTGCCTTAACGGGAGTTCTACCCTATGTTCTTCCTCCCTCCTACCAAGACTCATATATAGGCTAGAGTTCAAGCCCTTTACTGGACTTGGTCTTATCATCTTTTGTAGGAGGAGGATCTCATCCAATTCTATCCTCCGGTTCCTGAATTGCTTAACCAAAGCATGTCTGACCTGTAGATATGTATAGAATGAATGATTCGAGATTCCCCACTCCTCTCTTAAATCAGTAAGGCTGGGTTCACACCAAGGTGAATTGGTTGCGGGTTCCCCGCATCCAATTCGCAATAGCAGGAGATTTTGACCGTCTCTCTATGGAGCCGGTTCACATATCTCTGCAGCAGGTCCGGTGCGTTGTTCCCAAAAACGCGGTGCGACTTTTGGTCCGTTTCAGGTCTGAATTCAGCCAAAAATTTGACCTGAAATCGGGCCTGAAACGGTGAACCAAGACGCACCGGACCCCTGCTGTGAGCCGCATGCCGTTCATATGCGAATCCAGCCTTAATGACTTCATGTTACCATCCACATATAATTGAGCAATGTGGACAATACCACATCTCTTCCATTCCCTATTCATCTCTCTCATTTCATGAAGTTCTATTAAATGGTTGTTATCCCATAAGGGTGTGCACTCCGAGAGATCCTTATATCCCATTTGTGATTTACAGGCAGTCCCCGAGTTATGAACATCCGAGTTAGGAAGGACTCCGACTTACGAACCGAGCCGAGCAGTGCCAGATACATCCCACAGTGCTGTATAGCATAGCCACAAGAGCCCCAAATAACACAACTGCACACTAAGGCTGGGTTCACACCTATGCGAATTGGATGCGGCTTAAACCGCATCCAATTCGCAGGACACTTGAAAACACATTGTTTTCAAGGTGTCCAGTTCACATATGTGCGGTGCATTCGCACTCCGCATTGCACAAAAACCGCACACGTTTTTTGTGCAATGCGGTGCGAATTCCCAGCCTGTTGAGTTCAATGGGAGCACATCTAACCCGCAGATGTGCTCCGCATTGAACAGCGATTTTGCAGGGATCTTTCCCCTCCTCGCTGCACCCCCCCTCCCTCCCCCTCCCTCCCCTTCTCAGAAGCAGACAGGCTGGAATTCGCACCGCAATGGTGTGAAACCAGCCTGAGTGTCCGTTCACATATGTCCAGTGTATCCAAGTGCGGATTCAATGTTAATTGAAAAAGAGTCCTGTCCGGTGAGGTCCGGCTCAGGTGAAAATTCAGGTTCATTGACCTAAATAAAATATAAAAATGCTTCTAAATTGCACATGTCATTCAGTTGTGAACAGGATACAATCCTGACCTGATACTGATACAATCCTGATCTGATCCTGATCAAAAACTGACCTGATACTGATACAATCCTGATCTGATCCTGATCAAAAACTGACCTGATACTGATACAATCCTGATCTGATCCTGATCAAAAACTTACCTGATACTGATACAATCCTGGTCTGATCCTGATCAAAAACTGACCTGATACTGATGCCATCCTGATCTGATCCTGATCAAAAACTGACCTGATACTGATACAATCCTGATCTGATCCTGATCAAAAACTGACCTGAAACGAACCCCACATGTGTGAACCCAGCCTCAGCAGTGCGGAACATCCCACATCACTGCACAGGTTGAAGTTACATTTACAAATGAACAGTTCTGACTTACAAACAAATTTGATTTAAGAATGAACCTACAGTCCCTAACCCATTCGTAACTCGGGGACTGCCTGTAACTAGGCTCCAGGTTTTGACAGCCATTGTCAGTGTTGGATTCCTAGGGACAAAAGAGTTGGCCTCCAATGCCTCCACGATTGACCCATGTGTAGTACACTCCAACATGAGGCGGTCGTTAACATCCAGCCCTCCCAGCAGCCCACATCCCACCAGATGTTGTAATTGTGTTGCTAAATAATAATTCCTGGGGGGAGGGAGAGCTACCCCCCTCACTCGGTTGCAGTTGAAGGGTATTCAAGCGGATCCTAGGGGCTCCCCCCTTCATATTAATGTCCTAAAGAGTGTATCAATACTCTGAAACCACCTTTTATGAATCCAAACTGGTGAGTTGTGGAGCAGGTACAATAATTGCGGAAGCCACACCATACGAATAAGGTTACATCTCCCTGCCATAGAGAGAGGGAGGTGTCTCCATATCTCCCTTTTACTTTTGAATTTGTTCAAGAGTGGGGTCATATTATCAACTAAGTAGTCCTTTGGGTGCTTCGAAAATTTAATACCAAGGTATTTCATTCTGTCTACTACTACCAAATTGGGGACTGAAGATGACAACGGGGCACTAAGTGGATCCACTGGTAACGACACTGATTTTTCCCAATTGATGTTGAGACCAGAAAAGTCCCGGAAATCTTTAACTAGTTTAATTGCATTTGGGAGTGCAACTTGGGTGTCCCCCAGAAATAGCAAGATGTCGTCCGCATATAAAGCGACTCTCTCCTCTCCAAAAGCATGTTGGAAGCCACTCAATTCCGCAGACGACCTAATCGCCACCGCTAAGGGCTCCATTCCATTGCGAGGCTAAAGAGCAGGGGTGACAACGGACACCCCTGTCTTGTCCCCCTCGCCAAAACAAACCTCTCCGAGCATTAACATGGACCCTGGCGCTGGGGTCATTGTAAAGGGTTTTAACCCACCCGATAAAGGAGGGAACGAACCGGAAAGCTTCCAGAACCCGCCAGAGATATCTCCAGTCCAGGCTGTCGAATGCATTAATGGCATCAAGGGACAAAACAGCCATTGAACCAGTATTCACAGTCTGAATTTATAAATTTAACCACTTCCTGACCACCCGCCGTCGTTTGACGGCGGCAGTTTGAAGTGGAATACCGTTGTTATGGTAGCAGATAGCTACCATAACCCCGGTATCTTTTTTTTCAGCAGACGATTCTGCGTCTGATAAAAGTGGTCTTAGCGGTGTATTCGCCGCGAGATCACTTTTATCAGCGGCGGGAGAGGTGCCTCCCCCCTACCGCCGCTTTCCGGTCATCTCCGCCGCTTACCGGACCCGCCGGCAGCGGCGGAGATGATCGAGACTATTCCCCCCCAGTGTCCGTGAGCCGAGGGCATTTTAGTGTAAATATGAGATCTGAGGTCTTTTTGACCCCAGATCTCATATTTGGGAGGTCCTGGCATGCTTTTTTCTATTACAAGGAATGTTTACAAATTACAGTGTAAAAATAAAATGTAAAATAAATGATTAAGAAAAAAAAAATTTAAAGCGCACCGTCCTTGCGAGCTTGCGCGCAGAAGCGAACGCATACATAAGCCCAGCCCACATATGAAAATGGTGTGCAAACCACACATGTGAGGTATCGTCGCGATCGTTAGAGCGAGCGCAACAATTCTAGTACTAGAGTTCCTCTGTAACTTAAAAATGCTAACCTGTAGAATTTTTTAAACATCGCCAATGGAGATTTTTATGTTACAAAGTTTGTCGCCATTCCGCGAGCGGACGTAATTTTGAAGCATGACATGTTGGGTATCATTTTACTCGGCGTAACATTATCTTTCACAATATAGAAAAAAAATTGGCCTAACTTTACTGTTGTCTTATTTTTTTAACTCAAAAAACTAAATTTTTTAAAAAAAATCACGCTTGTAAGACCGCTGCGCAAATACGGTGTGACATAAAGTTTTGCAACGGCCACCATTTTATTCTCTAGGGTGTTAGAAAAAAAATGTATAATGTTTGGGGGTTCTTACTAATTTTATAGGAAAAAAACTATTTTTATCTCGTAACCACCGAACCCAAAAAACAGGCTCTGTCTGAAAGTGGTTAAGAATACTCTTCTGATGTTTATACTGGTAGACCGGTTGGGAATGAACCCTGATTGATCCAGATGTATAAGCTTCTGAATAGTCCGATTTAATCTGGCGCCCAGAACTTTTGCTAGGATCTTAATGTCCGAGCATAATAATGAAATTGGCCTGTATGAGGACGTCTCTAATGGGCTCTTCCGTTCCTTATGTAAAACTACTATCGTAGCCTCCCTCATTGAGGGGGGGAGCTTTCCCTCATCTGCCGCCCAACAAGCCGTTTTTAAAAGTTCTGGTAGCAATATTTTCCCATATCGTTTGTACACCTCGATGGGTATCCCATCTGGACCAGGTATTTTTGACTTGCCAATGACCCCACAGCTTTTTGAAGTTCCTCCAATGTTATGGCGGCCTCTAGATCCTCTCTATCTTTTTCAGAAAGTGTTGGGAACTCTAGACTACCCAGGAATTCTTTCATTTTGACTCCTGATTTTCTGTTTTGAGCTTTATAAAGATTCTCATAGTATTCCTTGAATACCTTTTTAATCCCTAATATATGTGAGGTAGTATTACACCCCGAGGTTCGTATTATTGGTACAGATTTTGTGTGTGAGTTGTTCTTGATCAAAAAAGCAAGGGCCCGCCCCACACTTTCCCTCTTCATATAGAGGTTTTGCCTAAGCGCTAACTTCTCATTTTCCTCTCTTCTCAATAATGCAGATATATACACCTGTTGCCTTTCCATTAAGGTTCTATATTTCCCCTCCGTAGTGTCCTCAATATATTGGGTCTCTGCCCTCTCCACCTCTACCCTGACGGACTCCTCCCACTTCTGAGATTACTTTTTAATCTTGACTACTTTTTGGATTAATAAGCCACGGAGAAACGCCTTTAGGGTGTCCCATATTATCTCCAACGAGGCCGTGTCTGATTTCGTCTTCACAAACTCCTCCAGAGCTGCCGGGATTCCATCTGATTTGTCCATTAGTTCCAACCAGTATGGACGTAACTTCCAATCCCTTTTTACATACCACCCCCCAGTATCTACCGACAGCATGAGAGGAGAATGGTCCGACAAACCTCTAGGCAAGTGTCATTAATTTGATGAAAAGCCTACTCATTGCCTATTGCTAAGTCAATCCTAAATAATGAGGCGTACAAACTCGATAGGCATGAAAATTGCCACTCCCCTGGATTATACTTCCGCCAAATATCCATTATCCCTGCCTCTTCCAAGAATTGGGAGAGTTTGCCCCCTGGCGGGCCCCCTCCCCCTCTCCTCAGGGGCAGTCTATCCTTACTCTCATCAATGACTGTATTGAAGTCTCCCACCATTATAACTGGAATATGGGGTTTGTCCAAAATAAACTCCAACTTCTCATATAGGATCTCGACTTTAAATGGTGGGGGAATATATATTGACTAAGACCATTTTCCTGTTTTCTATTAAACAATGTAGAAAAATGTATTGACCCAACGTGTCAATTTTACTCTGTCTACAGGAGAAAGATACATTACCTTTGACAAAAATACACACTCCTCTAGAATAGGAAGTATGAACTGAATGGTAATGCTTTTGAAATCTCTTATTCCCTATTTAGGAATAGACTTCCCTTGTAAAATGTGTCTCCTGAAGGTAGAGTATATCGACCTTATGTGAATCCATATAAGAAAAAAAATGCAAATTTTTTTGTTGGATTACCCAAGCCCCTTATGTTCCAGGAGCCGATTTTAAACCTTTGAGGCTGTATCAGACAAAAGCGACTAACATTTGGCCAAAAAGCAGAAAAAGAACTCCCCACCAAAAAAAAAAATCCAACAGAAACTAACATGATCAGTGAACTCCACTTTTTGGATCCTCCTTTTCCCTTAAGGGGGACAAAATAATTAAATTTAGTGCAACAAACCTCCCTCCTTCTCTTTCCGTATGTAATTATCATAGACATAATAAATGTATGTGTAGATGTACCATAACTACTCGCTTTGCAAACTAGCTTCACCCTTCCCTGTGCTCCCTTCCAGTGCATCCATATATTCCACCCTGTTACTAATCATTCTTTCAAACCATCCTTCCCATGCATCCCCCTTAGCCCTCCCACTCCAGTCCTCCCAATCCCCCTCCCAAACCTATCCATGTTACCCCTAGGGGCCCTTTGTGTGACCTTTCCTACCTTAGGTGGGCAAAATCTGCTCAAACTTCCCAACAACCACCCCTCCACCCTTCCCACCCCTTCAAATTCACAACAACCAGCATCATAACCGCGTTTGCAATTACCCTGATTTCTCACACTATACCCTTTCTTCATCCCATTGTGCAGCTTCCTGTCCTAACTCCATAAATTATATAATTAGGATTATTACCACTTTTGCCCTCTTAAAAAATAATTAAAGTGATGAACCTATGTTCCTCCATGATCTATTTGCTGTCTCTCTTTGTTAACTTCCAGCCATTTCCCCACTCCCTCTGGGGTATCGAAATATTGTGTTACACCCAAGGCAGAAATTCTTAGGCCTGCTGGATATAGTGGAGCATAAGAGATCTTAAATTGTTGCAGTCTACATTTCACCTCCACAAACCTAGCTTTACACTTTTGGAGGTCTGGAGAAAAGTCCGGATATATAGAAATTTTGGTCCCATTAAACAAAATGTTTCCTTTTTCTCTTGTCTTTTGAAGGATCATTGTTTTATCCCTATAGTTCGATAACTTCACAAGGATTGGCCTAGGATATCCCCCCGGCGGGGGAGGTGTGAAGGGGACCCTGTGCACTCTTTCTACAAAAAAATAGGGAGAGAAAACCTCTCTACCCAAGGTGTCTCTAAGCCAATTTTCCAGAAATGCCACTGGGTTTAGGCCTTTGCTCCGCTCCGGCATGCCTAATACCCTTATATTTTCCCTTCTGAGTCTGCTGTCCATGTCATAAATTTTTGAGACATACGTGTCTATTTCTTTCTTCATATCCTGCATGTCTTTTTTGACTGGATTTAACTCACCCTCCAATATGCTGACTCATTCTTCCAGCACTGTAGTTCTCCCCTGCATTATTTGAATGTCTTGGTGTACCTGGGAGACTTAATTTCTAATTACTTTCATTTGCTCGATTAAGTCACTTAAAGTGGACCTGCAGGTGTTCACCGCCTGCAGTACTTCTCTCAGAGATGGTTCAGCTTCCGATGGTGAGCCAGATGTTGGCAGAGTAGGTGAGGATTCAATATTGCCCTCATTTGGACACTGGTCCCACTGGTATCTAACCCTGGATCCTTAACTGGCTGGCCCTGGCTCTTTCTCCCTAGGTTACCATCCTGTTGTGTTTTAGCTTGGGATAGTTGCCTCCCTTTAGCGGGGGAGTGAACAGGAGTATGAGCATATTTCTCCAATTTTGCCGCTGCAACCTGGTTCCCTTTAGTTTTTTCCTTGAACGATTATTGTGTGCCAGCCAACTCTTGCGGTACCACCTCTTCTCCCTTTTTCTTTACCATGATGAAAAATGCACGCTGGGGCTCAAATGTCCCAGATCTTGAGGTTCACTTGAGTCGCCCTCCTACTGACCACACACTATAACTTAGCGTGTAAGAAGGGGAAAAGCAGTCTTTTTAAACTATATGGTGGGGAATATTATCCCCAAAATTCACGGCTTCCTATGGTGCATATAATCAATTTAGAGTGAAATAAAGCAAAAAAAGCAATAAGAGGTGAACCGCCCTGTATTACTGCTCTAGTCTGACCATTTACCAGATATTTCCTTTATTGTTGTGGCAGCATATAGTCCGCATAGGTTATTACTAAAATGGCTTTTATAATGAGTGATACTTGAATACAAACAGCAGCATGCAACCACTAATAGTTTTATTTTCTTTACAAAAATAGTGCACCAAATGTCTATGTCAGCAACACCATGTAATAGTTTCCCAATGTTTCCAGCTTGGTTCCAGCTAGATTTCACAGCTCAATGGATTGGAGAAATTCTCTTACGGCATAAGGCAGCAATACAAAAAGGAGAAGAACTCTTATTTAAGTTCTGGTGCGGCAAGAAATAACTAGTATAATGTTGCCATCTTTTATAAAGCATGTTGCGTGTCTAGGTTTTCAGCATGCATACCTTTTTTAATGCTTCACCTGTTGGCAATTCAGCCTGTACTGCTGGTGATTGTGGCCAGAATGAGCACTATGAGATTGTGAGCTGTAATGTGTGAGTTTTAGTTCCACTCAATGTTTCATTGCTTGCCGCTATATAATTTATGTTTGTTACTCACAGCTCCCCGCTCTATGAGCACGATCTTGTAACTTCAGCGCCAATTTCCCAGCCATACAGGGATATGCAGGAATGCAGGGCAAGCTGCCAGAAAGATGCCATTTGTCAGGCTACAAGAGTGGGACAGGGATCTCTGACCGGCCACTCCGTACCACAACACCGCTCCATCCCACTACTCCAGGAGGTAGATTCAGGTCCGCCAGTTCCCCTCGGCTCCCAGGCTCTTTATTGCATGCCCGTCCATCCATCACTCACCGGACCCCCGCCAGTCAATCAAAGGAAACCCCCGGGCTCAGAGCACTACTAGACGCCGCAAGTTCCAGCGTCAGAGCTCCAGGCTCAGGTCCTCGGTGTCAGGGACACAGGGCTCCGGTATCAGGATACTGAGTCTCACATGGGGCAGAACAGGAGCCGCCTCATGCATGTCTGCTCACTCCAGCATCCGGTCAAACCCTCTTGAGCTTGCATTGTATTCTTATCTATAGTTTATACATTATTTCAGTACTTCAAGACCTTCACTGACACCAGATAGACCTACTGACTTGGAGGTGGTATGTGCCCATGGTCCCTTCCAAATTTGATTTCTACCTTATATAAGCTGTTACATGCTGCTTCTCCACTACCTGGGGGCTCACATCTTTTTATGCAAAAATGGGAAACAATATGGAAAATATTTATATAATGTCTTGTTATTGGACACCTTAGGTGCTTCATTCTTTAACCACTTCAGCCCCGAAAGGATTTACCCACTTCTTGACCAGGCAATTTTTTACGATACGGCACTGCGTTGCTTTAACTGACAATTACGCGGTTGTGCGACATTGTACCCAATCTAAATTGATGTCCTTTTTTGCCCCCAAATAGAGCTTTCTTTTGGTAGTAATTGATCACCTCTGCGTTTTTATTTTTTATGCTTTAAACAAAAAAGTGCGACAATTTGAAATAAAAATTATATTTTTTACTTTTTGCTATAATAAATATCCCAAAAAAATGAAAAAAAAAACCTAATTTCTTCCTCAGTTCAGGCCAATATGTATTCTTCTACATATTTTTGGTCAAAAAAAATTCCAATTCACGTATATTGATTAGG
Source organism: Glandirana rugosa (assembly GCA_018402905.1). Lineage (NCBI taxonomy): Eukaryota > Metazoa > Chordata > Amphibia > Anura > Ranidae > Glandirana > Glandirana rugosa. The sequence goes on from BLSH010230330.1 coordinate 71,325, forward strand.
TTGTGCAAAAGTTTTTATTTTCATTATTATTTTTTTTTACTAGTAATGGCGGTGATCTGTGATTTTTAGTGGGACTGCAACATTGCGGCGGACAGATCGGATACTTTTGACACTTTTTTGGGACCAGTGACATTTATGCAGCGATCAGTGCTATAAAAATGCACTGATTACTGTATAAATTAAACTGGCAATGAAGGGGTCAACACTAGTGGTGATCAAGGGGTTAAATGTGTTCCCTGGGAGGTGTTTCTAACTGTATGGGGGCTGGGCTGACTGGAGGAGGATAGAGATCAATGTTACTAATCATTAGGAAAAGACAATCTCCCTCTACTCGATAGAATGGGAATCTGCTTTGTCTACACTGACAGTCTGCCAGACCACTGGTTGGCCACCCGTTAGCGAATGGGCGCACGTGCATGCCACCCACAGATCACCATAAACACTGACAATTGTGTGAGATAAAAAGTTGCAACGACCACAATTTTATTCCCTAGGGTCTCTGCTAAAAAAACATATACAGTATCTCACATAAGTGAGTACGCCCCTCACATTTTTGTAAATATTTATTATATTATATCTTTTCATGTGACAACACTGAAGATATGACACTTTGCCACAATGTAAAGTAGTGAGTGTGCAGCTTGTATAACAGTGTAAATTTGCTGTCCTCTCAAAATAACTTATCATACAGTTATTAATGTTTAAACTGCTGGCAACACAAGTGAGTACACCCCTAAGTGAAAGCATCCAAATTGGGCCCAATTAGCCATTTTCCCTCCCCAGTGTCATGTGACTCGTTAGTGTTACAAACTCTCAGGTGAGAATGGGGAGCAGGTGTGTTAAATTTGGCATTATCGCTCTCACTCTCCCCTACTGGTCACTGGAAGTTCAACATGGCACCTCATGGCAAAGAACTCTCTGAGGATCTGAAAAAAAGAATTGTTGCTCTACCTAAAGATGGCCTAGGCTAAAAGAAGATTGCTAAGGCCATACAGCGGTTTAACAGGACAAGTTCCACTCAGAATAGGCTTTGCCATGGTCGACCAAAGAGGTAGAGTGCACATGCTCCACGTCATATCCAGAGGTTGTCTTAGGGAAATAGACGTATGAGTGCTGCCAGCATTGCTGCAAATGTTGCAGGGGTGGGGGGTCAGCCTGTCAGTGCTCAGACCATACGCCACACACTACATCAAATTGATCTGCATGGCTGTTGTCCCAGCTGGAAGCCTCTTCTAAAGATGATGCACATGAAAGCCCACAAACAGTTTGCTCAAGACAAGCAGACCACAGCACATGGATTACTGGAACCATGTCCTGTGGTCTGATGAGACCAAGATAAACTTATTTGGTTCAAAGGGTGTCAAGCATGTGTGGCGGCAACCAGGTAAGGAGTACAAAGACAAGTGTGTCTTGCCTACAGTCAAGCATGGTGGTGGGAGTGCCATGGTCTGGGGCTGCATGAGTGCTGCTGGCAATGGGGAGCTACAGTTTATTAAAGGAACCAGAAATGCCAATATGTACTGTGACATACAGAAGCCGAGCATGATACCCTCCTTTCGGAGACTGGGCCACAGGGCAGTATTCTAACATAACAACCCCAAACACACCTCCAAGACGACCACAACCTTGCTAGAGAAGCTGAGGGTAAAGGCGATGGACTGGCCAAGCATGTCTCCAGACCTAAACCCTATTGAGCATGTGTGGGGCATCCTCAAATGGAAGGTGAAGAAGCGTAAGGTCTCTAACATCCACCAACTCCATGGTGTCATAATAGAGCAGTTTCTCAACTCCTGTCCTCTGGACCCACCAACAGGCCAGATTTTCAGTATTACCTTGGGGAGATGCAGACTAAAATACTGCAATCACTGAGCAGCAAATGATATCACCTGTGATGCATTTCAGTTATCCTGCAAACCTGGCCTGTTAGTGGATCCCAAGGACAGGAGTTGAGAACCACTGTAATAGAGGAATGAAAGAGGACTCCAGTAGCAACCTGTGAAGCTCTGGTGAACTCCATGCCCAAGAAGGTTAAGGCAGTGCTGGAAAATAATGGGGGCCACACAAAATATTAACACTTTGGGCCCAATTTGGACACTTTCACTTAGGGGTGTACTCACTTTTGTTGCCAGCGGTTTAGACATTAATGGCTGTGTGTTCAGTTAGTTTAAAGGGGCAGCGAATTTACACTGTTATACAAGTTATACACTCACTACTTTACTTTTTAGCAAAGTGTCATTTCTTCAGTGTTGTCACATAAAAAGATATAATAGAATAATTACAAAAATGTGAGGGGTGTACTCACTTTTGTGAGGTATTGTATAATGTTTGGGAGTTCTGACTTCTGAGTTATTTTCTTGCAAAAAAAAAATATTTTTACACGTAGAAGAGAAGTGTCAGAATTGGCCTGAATAGCAAGTGGTTAAAGGTCTTTTTTGAAGGTGAGAACCCACCTGTTTAGTTTTCCTGGTGGTGGTTTAATAGGAGCACATACACAGCAACATTTCACATTGGGTCAAGACTAAGATCGCTGACCTGGAACACCACTCCAGGTGTAACATGTTCCCTGAATCTGTTGTCCTAATAAATGTAAAGCAGTATATTCAACAAATGATTCAACACACTCTCCCATCAGCAGCCCTTGTGAAATAGACAGGGTTCGTAGATTACCAAAAATTTCATTTGTGGAGGAAAAATGGGCACAAACTGTGTTAGCATGGATCCACTACTTTCATATAAAAGATAAACGAGTGGAAATCACTAGAAAGATCATGCCACTCCCAGAATAATGCACGGGTCTTACGCTATATACAGTTGCAGACAGCTGTACAGGTGAGGATAAAACTGATACCTGTAACAAAAGTTCTCCACCCCAATAAAATTGCTTACATATGTGGGGATCTTATTGTATATTGTATATGTGATACACCTGCCCAATTCAGTAAGGTGCGCCATCCTAGAAATCATGTCAAAGTTTAGAAAGTTTATAACTGATAATAGCATCTCTTGAGCATAGTATCCAACAGGAGCTGATCAAAAGTAGGATCGTTTTGGAGGGAGTGAAACACCCTGGTGTTTTCCCAAGAATGTAAAATGTTTCTCACCTCTAGATCTTGCTCTGGGAGACAAGTTCTAACTCTGGCTTTAGCTTGGTTTCTGCTATTTCTCCCAGGTGGGATTACATGAATGCTGCCAGCTGCAAGGGATTAGCATGGGAGCCGCTGGTGCCATCTTGTCTTTCCTTCAAAACCTGAGCAAAGAAATACTCAGTAAGTTTGTGGGGTTCCTCTCATGATTATCAATTGTGGGTCATTGGGGCTCAGTTTAGGGAGGCAGTGAGACACAGGGAGTAAGCTCCTTTGTGCAACCATCTTAGCTGGCTGCTGGCCACACACCCAAGTCTTAACAATTTTAATAGAGAATTTCAGAAACAATACAGTGCAATTGATTATTTCAGGCTAAAACAATCCTACTCTCTTCCTCTGAAATTGTCTCCTAGTAAAAAGGATAAGATTCTGTGCAATAAATCTGTATTTTTTTTATATAGTGTCTCAGAAAGAATAGAGTGTGACTGAATATTGGTGCCTGAAGTATACCTACTCTCTTGCTGTGAAATTGCCTCTCATTAAACAGGATATTATTCTGAGTAGCAAATTTGTACGATTTTTATATTCTGTCTCATAAAAAATACAGTGTAATTAAATATTTGTGGATGAAATATGCCTAATCACTTATTCTGAAATTGCCTCCCATTATAAGGTATGTGATCTTGTGCAGCAAATCTGTACAATTTTAATATTCTGTCTCAGAAAAAAATACATTATAATTCAATATTAATGGCGCCAATTTCTTGTCTCACTCAGAAGTAGCAGCCTGTCCAAGTAGATTTAAAGCCTGTGGTACAATTCTATAAACGTTATCTGTCTAAAATGTAAAAAAAAAGACAAAAATGTGTTATTTCCAGATGCAAGCTGCCTACCTAAAATTATTTTAAAGGTTTGTTTGATACATCTCTGTTTTAAATTTAAAATAAAAAGGATTTTTTTTCTCTTTATTCCCAGATGCAACCTGCTGGCTTTCTCCATCAAAACTAGAGGCCTTTCCAAAAGGGTTTAAATCATGTGCTGCATATCTGTAAAATGTTTCCATCTTCAGTCTTGGAAAAAATAAGTCAGCATTTTATATAACAACGAAAGATGTAATCTGTTTATTCTCTCTATCAGAAATAGTGGTCTGTCCAAATAGGCTTAACGCTGTGTTGCAAGTATGTGAATTTCTTCTGTTTCCAATTTCAAATTAAAAGATACAAATTTTTCAGTTCTAAACCAACTGTAAAATATCCACACCACACATCTTTAATTGTTATGGCTGAGTTATCAATATAAACAGTTTAAAATGTATAATAAATTCTACTGATTAATGCTCTAACTATTAGATTAGCCTATCTGATTAGCAACCCAGGCACTTCCACAATAGTATTGTTAAGGTCCAAGACTCCTGTTTTCAGTTTGAACCTCATTCCCCTGTAAATCTTTAAGTGGTTGTCAAACACTATGAGTTCAGTAATAATCCGCTCTCCAGATTCTTTGCATCACAAAATCTAACATATAATTTGTTTCTGTCTTGATCATCATGACTGCTGTTTGAGCACCAATATTTATGACAGCATATATCTGAAGTTTGGGTTTTTGGACTAGAAAATGATATAGTCGTTGGGTTCAGTCATTGCACAACGTTTGAAGATATTATGAAGCTTATGGTTCCCTAAAGGTCTGTGACATTGCATAGATAGGTAACCTGGGCATTAAAAAAATTACTTTACTAAACAAATTTAATATTATAATGACTTTCCTGAAATAAGCTCATTGATGAGTGTTCATTTAATCTTTAGGAATGACACTAGAATGTCTACTTTGTTAACCACACTACCTTTGAAATTCAGTCCTGCTAGTGATAGCACCAATATGGTCAGTAACAAAAACATCCACAGCTTACAAGACAGTTCTCTGTTTAAAGACAAGAACAATAATTGAAGCAAAGATATAAAATATGCACGAGCTTTCTACAAATAGAGAAAGTTCTGTTGTGTCATGCCTTTTTCCCTTTTCTCCATCATTTGGTCATCTGGACATTTTCAGTCATCCTCTGCAAAGAAATTATAAACAAAGATGTGCACGCTAAAGCCTTTCGCTTATCACTGATACTAGCAGTCAGCAATCTATTTCATGCAGTGAATCTGTAAATGATTTGACTGTTCTGCAACATGCCAATGTAAGTACGATATACAGATGAAAGATGGCTTACATGTACATGACAGGCCCTTGACAGCTCCACTCCATATTTCTGTAATGGACATTTTGTAGAAAGAAGAACACTGTAACACTGACATGAATGACATAAGCCAAATGTAAAGAAATACATTTTAAAAATACATTTATAGTAACAACAAAAAATATTCACATTAGTTATATAAATTATCATACAAACATAAATAAAACTGTTTGGCATTTGATAAATACAACTTCATACATGTAAAGTCAATAATAGTAGCTGTCATCCATCCATCCATTCATCCATTCTTCTCTATAAAAGTGAAGGAAGTTTGAAGGGTTTATTGATTTATTCATTGACTGATTTCTGGGGTGCAATTAAAGACCAACTCCAGGACAGAATTAACCTCCCTCCTACCCCAACCCCCACCCCCTCTCTCTGATTGCTGGGTGAAAAATAAAGCCAAAACATTTATAGACCCCTTTTTCACTTACCTTTAGCCATGGTCACTTGATCCCCCAGAGCCAAGTCAATGTCCTCGCTGTTTAATTAATGTTGAGATCCTCTTCCAGGTGACATCTGGACATTCCCCATGGGCTAACCACTGTAGGGGTTCTTTCAGGATCCGGAAAAATACTGACATTGGTCCAAGGGGAGTCAAGGGGACCAGATGGCAGGAATTAATCAACAGCACTGGAGTAGTGGTCCCCACAGGTGGAAAGGGTGTCAGTTAGGGACCTGAATGGGGGAACTTAGGTGAACATAATTTGCTTTGCCAAGTATGAAAAACTAAACACCTTGCAGGGTGGGTTAGAGGGGGATGGGAGCAAAGGAATGGTGTTTTTTTGCTTGGAGTTGGACTTTAAATTAATTTAGTGATTGCTTATTGATTTAGTACTGTACAGAAATGTTTAGTATTTGATTGGTAACCAAGAGTGCCATAAAAAGGCAAATCTTAAAACTAGGGGCCTGGTGAAAGGTTGCATGCTCATACTATATCATTTCCTAAAAGCATTGGACGGTCAGCTTTCCTAAATGGAACATTGGGAAAGAGACCTCAACAACCAGTGGGACCTGCCTGATTGGCAAGATATTGCGAATAACTTGTCAGCGATATTAATTACCACAGCTTTGGCCAAATCTAACTACAAAACACTGCTACACTGGTATATTGTCCCAACCAGAATAGAAAAGATGAGCACACAGGCCTCTCCCCATTGTTTTGAGAAATGTGGTAAAGTGGGCTCCATGTTCCATATATGGTGGCTTTTGCTCTAAAGTGTCAAGGTTTTGGATTAGGACATTTAATCTAATTCATTGCTTACAGGCCAAAAATATCTCAAAAAAGCCTGAGAGTGTCCTATTCGAAAAATTAGACTAAGATACTAGCAGCCAGAATAGCCATTGCATAATGTTGGAACCAACCGATAGTCACACACCGATAGACTATCTCAAACAAAAATTAAACTGGGTCATGATTAATAATAAATTAACATGCAGCCTCCATAATAATTAAACTAAGTTTAATAATGCATGGCAACCATGGTTACAATACCTTTTGGTGAATGCCTGAGATGGGAAGGGTGGAAATACCTCAACTGCTCTTGCTCTTCTTATTACTGCTTTTCCTTCCTTTTCTGTCTGCCTTCTTCTCTCTTACATTATGCTCAGGTATTGGGCTGAATGCTCACCGGCTTACTACTTTTATACTGTTTCATTGTGCAAAGTTTTTGACCATTAATTTATATACCTTATCAATGTTCTATTTATACCCTCTCTTGACACGCACTAAACAACATCTAACACCATGAGGCCCCTCAACTGTACAATTGGGGTTATCTCATCACTGACTCTATACCTGAATTAGTATGTGACATTTCTGGTCACGGACTACATGGATATGTTATCTGAAACTGATTGCATTACCACCTGACGACTTATGTATATTGAAACAAATAAAAATAAACCGAGCTACCACATAAAGTGCAGAAATATTTTGTGCAAACCATAGCAAGATTGTTATGTGCAAAAAATAGCAAGTTTGTTATGTGCAAAAATTATCAAATATATATGCAATACCCAAAAATACAGTGCAAATGAAATTCAAAAGTGCAATAGTGCAAAAAGAACTGTCTGAATATAAGTCTAAAGTGCATATGGCGACACTTATTCCAAAAATAATTTCATAAGTAGTGAAACGAAGACAATAGCAACAAACAAAAACGTCCATTAAATGAGTTCATAGATCAAATAGCTGTGTCTCAATGTGGATGTGTACTGGTTCTTCTGATTTCCAGTTACTGATGATACATGAAATGACAACACTCCTTCACCAAACACCGAGTGTCACACCTCACTCACCAGAAACAGTTGATCTCCATTACAGGAATCAAGAGCGCTTGTCAAAACCAGTAACCTCCAGGAGGCTTGTGTCTTCTTAGGATGGAATTGAACCGGCCAGCGAGCCTCAGGGGGGTGGAGGGTGGTATAAAAGATAAGAGGGTGGACTAATATGGTGATGTACGTAGCTGAATTTATTTAAAATGCAGGAAAAAACAAAACTAAATAAATAAAACAATAAGGCAGCAGGGGACACTGTGTGCATTCCACCTGCGTTCCAAAACGGGTGGAAATGGCATGCTAGGACCTCCAGTCTCCCTATGCGGCATTTCATTAGCAGCGTGCTGACGTCATCAGGGGGTCACATCGTCCTGATGGACCTTTTTGTTTGTTGTTATTGTCTTCATTTCACTACTTATGAAATTATTTTTGGAATAAGTGCCCCCATAAGCACTTTGGACTTATATTCAGACAGTTCTTTTTGCACTATTGCACTTCATTTGCACTGTATTTTTGGGTATTGCATATATATTTGATATTTTTTGCACATAACAAACTTGCCATTCTTTGCACATAACAATCTTGCTATGGTTTGCACAAAACAATTCTGATCTTTATGTGGTAGCGTGGTTTCGTTTTATTTGTTTCATTTAATTCATATAGGATTTATTCCTGTTCGTGACACGGGCAACTCCACATATATATATATATATTTGTTCCACTGCGCGGGTATAGAAACCATTTTTGGTTTCATATTTCATTTTGACTTATGTGTATTATTTTCCTAATTTTGGAAGGTTTCATGTTATACTTCCCTTTTGTAACTTACAGTATATCTTTGAAAAAACTATTAAACATATTGAAATCTAAAAATGTACATCTTTCAATGAAAGTGAACAGAAAAAAACACTTGATTGACTTACAGATGATCTTTTATTGTGGTTAAAAAGACTTTAAACCCACCAACCAGTCCACCTATACCCACCTTTGCAGTGCCCCCTAGCCAATTCTATCTTCATTACAGTCACAACAAAATACCCTGTGTAAGCTCTTTGTAGGATGGTATCATAGTTTATACAGGGTTGATAACATTACATCTCTTGTCAAATTGCAGTATTTAACAAAGTTTCATGGTGGGGGAGAAGCTTTTGAGAGACTCTATCACAATGCCCCATTAGGTTCTCTTAAAACCTTCAAACAAAACATTTTTTTAGTTTTGGATAAAGGGGGTAGGATTAGAACCCCTTTATGGATTGTCTGTTGTCTGGGGTTTCTTTAGAGAAATTTAACCTCACCTGTAGAAAAGGTTTTATCAGACAGGAAGTGAGGTCATATCTGCAACAAAGATCCATATGACACCTCGGGGGTCATTTACTATATAGCGATTCTGCCTTCACGTGAATTGTAACAAGCAGAATCGCAAATTTGCGCTAATTAGCGTGAAAATGGAATTCACTAAAGCCCTGAAGGAGAAAATAGTCCCAGAATCAAATTCACTATAACGCCCAAACAACAGTGACTGACTAAAAAACTAGTTGTGGTAGAAGCAAGGGAATTGCACATGGAAATAATGTTTAGAGCATGATATGATCACCTAAATTGTTTTTAAAAATTTAGTATCTTGTTTAATGATGATCTGCTTTTAAATTGTTTAAAAAAGTGATATATAACCTGAAATATCATTGAAAGTCTGAAAAGAGCCAAATTCCCCCTTTTTTCCTGACTATTCATCAGCACAAATGAGCATGCCCAGACAAGAAAATGTCCTCATTTTAACTCATTTTAACTCATATGCCTTTTTTAGAGGGCGGTATAGTAAATTTGCAAATTCGCACTTGCCTATAATGTCTTCTTGAGAAGGCAAATTCGCGTTGGCTAATATGCCTTCTTGAGAAGCCTAATGCAAGTTTCAGCCATTGATCCTAATGGTACAATTGTAACTTCCCTAAATAAATCCTTTTCATGTTGAGATGAAATGTATCTTTCTCTCAAACAAATTGTCCCTGTAACAATGTTGCTATTTTATCATCTAATTTGTTTTTAAGAATGTTACAATATGAAATCTTCTCATGTTTTTCTCTGTCTTTTGCTTGTTGCTGTCCATCTCATAAAAATCTTTTCCCAAACTCACACAGGTATCTTCACAAACCACAAACAATACCATTGCTGTTACAATAACATCACTGTTCTACACTCACCCAAGCACCACCAAATAGCACAGAATAAACTCCAGACTAATGTAATTTCACCACCTATATATGCAAATAAATGCAGTATATGTGTATTTATGTGTAGGAGGGTTGCACACTTGGCAGACTGGTGGCTAACAGCTTAATGCTTCTACCTAGGAACATAGAGGCTCTGGGTTTGCATCCTGAGCATATCACTTCATGTAGAGAGGTTTTCTGTTCTCATAACGCATGTTCTTACCAAAATTATGTCTAAATGTAGTATTTATGTGTAGGAGGGTTCCACCACTATTGCAAATTGTGTCACATGTTTTCTATGGGCAAGGACTATAATCAGCCTTAACATTTCTCATCCAGCAATTATTGCAGCTTCTTACCAAGGCAAATGCCCCAAAATGAGAGATGTTCTAAAGCAGAATGCTCACAGTACTGAGCCATAACAAACCTTCAAAACAGATGGCATATGCCAGAAACAGGTTGTTCAATGTTTATCCAGCCTTCCACAGTACATCTGCTTTGGTTCATTTATTGCACCCCTGAGACTTAGGACTGTTTGACATCACAGCAATGGACGTTCCATGAATGTGGCTAAGGGCTTAGCACTTCTGCTGAGCAAAGCTGGGATTCATAGGTTCAATCCCAAAGATGCTATGTCCTGTAGAAAGGTTGTAAGCTCTTCCTGTGTTGTTAAACATAATTCATGTCCTTCCCCAAGTCTTATATAAATGTAGCATTTATGTGGATGAGAGTTCCACCACCATTGCAAATCTTGCACAATCTGCGATCTTGCCAAAAGTATTGGGACGCCTGCCTTTATACACACATGAACTTTAATAGCATCCCAATCTTAGTCTGTAGGGTTCAAATTTGATTTAGCCAAGTCTTTGCAGCTATAGCAGTGCAGGGACCTTTTTTTCTCGCACCAGAATCAGATCGCATGGGTGTTCTTACTCCTGCGATCCGATTCCTATCGGAATCCAAAGTTAGCACTGCGATCTATGAACCAATCTGAGGGTGTCATTAATATTGTACTGACACCCACAGCGGTTCACAGAAGGCAGTGTGAACTGCCTGTTGGAGAGGTACGATGCAGGAACCGGTGCTGAAATCGTGCTGGTTCCTACATCGCACCAATGTGAACCTGGGCTAAGGCCGCTTTCACACCTGAAAGCCGCATGACTTTACCAGGATTTGCCGCAATTTTTTGACGTGATTTTGATGTGACTTGAAGCAATAGCTGTGTAATTCTGAGGTCTATCGACCTCAAGTTGCTTCAAAGTCAGACTACTTTGAAGTCGCACAGATATGAATGCTGCTCATTGGAAATTATCTTCAGGCCCCTTTCACACTTGTGTGACTTTTCCTGCGACTTGGGACTGCAAAGTCACATGACAAGCCATTCCCCATGATTTTCAATGAGTACCATTCATATCTGTGCGACTTCAAGTTGCAGTGACTTCAAAGTAGTCCCTGCACTACAGTGGTCCGACTTTGATGCGACATGAGGTCCATAGACCTCAGGATTACACAGCTATTGCTTCAAGTCACATCAAAATCACTGCAAAACATTGCGGCAAATCGCTGTAAAAACACACAAATTGCAAGTCGCACAAGTGTGAAAGAACAGCCCCTGAAAAACAACATCACACCATAATCCCCCCTCCTGATTTGGACCAGTGCACAAAGCAAGGTCCATAAAGACATGGATGAGTGAGTTTGGGGTGGAGGAACTTGACTGGCCTGTACAGAGTCCTGATCTCAACCTGATAGAACACCTTTGGGATGAATTAGAGTGGAGACTGCGAGGCAGGCCTTCTCGTCCAACATCAATGCCTGACCTCACAAAAGTGCTTTGGGAAGAATGGTCAAACATTCCCATAGACACACTCCTAAACCTTGTGGACAGCCTTCCCAGAAGAGTTGAAGCTGTTATAGCTGCAAAGGGTGGGTCAACTCAATATTGAACCCTACAGGCTAGGACTGGGATGGCAATAAAGTTCATGTGCCTGTAAAGGCAGGCGTTTTGAAAATATTGTGTGGGCTAACACATTTGCAAATTGTAAGTGTTCTTGTTTATCAGGTGCAATCACTATAGAGTTAGGCAGACATGAAGAGACAGATTGAATGACACTGGTGGGCTTGTACTTCCATTGGGCGTGTCTGTGTGCTAACAATACAACCTAATGGCTGCAGGAGAGGGGCTGGTTTGCCCTGAGAAGAGGCCGTGTTATTTGCTGTGGTTTTTGGGGGAGTAGGGCTGATATTGTGCATAATGACAAACGCCCCACTTGGGCTGTTGAAATTCTTGTGCATTTTGTCCATCAAAAGTGTGGCTTTGCTGTCAATATTGTGTATTGTTGCTGTCTGACCATGCATTCATGGTTTGGGAGCATCTGCTGACCATCTACTCTTTGATCTCATTGCTTAATCATGTACACAGAAATGCATCTTCCAGCAGAACCGTCACCAATGTATGTGTGTGGAATGTGGGGTGGTGGGTGGTCATGTTTGGAATATGCATCTTTTTAATATTTTGTATTTTTTTTGAAGAATGACTGAATTTTTTTTGTAGTTTTATATAATCTTGCAGCTAAACATTTGTTGGTGTCTGTTGAGAGTAGTGGTACTATGAAATGCGTAGTCTGCTATACACTGTGAAATTAAAGCTATGTCCACTATAAGGCTTGGAAACATTTTAGATTGTAAGCTCCTATGAGCAGGGCCATTAGATCCCAATTGCTAAATGTTTGTCTAAATGTACCAACTAATATACTAATGCCACTAAATGAATGTACATAATTGTGTTGCTGCTATGCAAATAAATGTAAATTCTTGAGCTATTTTTTTCATTTGTTTTGGTGGGGAGCTGGGTTTGGAGAAGTGAACCGTCTTGCTAATGACAAATTATGAGAAGGTGTAATCGTGGATTAAAAAAAAAAAATCTCTTCAGCACACCTGCAAGTAAATGATAAAGGTTGTTTAAATGGAGCCTATTCTTTTAACAGGTCTGGAGAATTGCAGGTAAGTGCCGGTTCACACTGCACTGTGCAAGATTGCATCTGATTCACACCGCAGTACAAGTCACATGCGCTGTCCATGCGATTTCAGCCATACAGATAGTATGGCTGAATTTGCATTGCATTCGGACCTAACTCGCACAGGACCCTTTTTTTTTTTTGTCCACACCATTGGATTGCATGGATGTTCATGCCCATGTGATCCGATTAATGTCCAAATTGTTAGTTTGCACTGTGATATGTGAGCTGAAATGGGGGTGTCATTAACAATGTATTGACACTCCCAGCAGGTCACACATGGCAGTGTGAAATGCGATGCAGGAACCTGCAGTGGATTTGCAGGGTTCCCGCATTGCACAAGTGTGAACCGGCACTCATAATCAATTTAGCTGGTGGATAGGCAGTATTATATGGCTCAAACTGAGCCTTTGTCTTTGTTATTCACCTGCCTATTACTAAAAAAAAAATTGTGATTGCGATCAAATATTCGCAAGCAAGTGTGGCTTTGTCCTCTGACCCGGGAATGTCATTGTGTTCACCCGGAAGTGCCTTTGCTGGCCAGGATCTCTATAAAGGTGGCTATAGCGAGGTTCCATTTCAGGAAAGAGGAGGTGCTACTCATTTGATGGATAAGTGTAGGAAATATACTTGTGCTTACACCGTGTGGGGGAGGATGTGGTAGCTATATTTGGTAGGGATGGGGTTAATTTATTTGTTCATGTGAGATCACCACACATTCACTTCCTGCCAGGGCAGCCATCAGAAATTTTGGTGCCTCTTAAACAGCTTCAGGCCTGCATCCCCCTTCTGACCACCAACATTCCCCAGGGCCTTCCCACTGGGCCATTCCACCACATCCGCCCACTGACCAGGGGTGTACACACGTCGCAGCCCCAGTAGGAATTATATACCCTGTCACACTTACCGGGTTTAGCCTGCCAAGTATGGCTCATTCAAGTGAAGTGTGCAATGCATGCTAGTGTGGGATCCAAGGGGTTAAAAAAAAAAAGTGCACAGGCAGCACAGCCTCACCCAATGCTTGCAATAAGGTCTCGTGCCAAACCATAGGTGCTAGAGGTCCCAAACTTGGACCAGTTGTGGTCCAGGGGGCTCTCTCCATTTGACCCACGTTTGGTATTTTTATCGCCTATGGTCCAGGAGAATGGTGTCCCCAAACTGGGTGCCCCCCTCTCATAGACTCCAATGTTAAGTCCGAAGTTCACCTGACAATCGCCGGTCAATGACTGGTCATTTTGAGGACCTGGTACAACTGAACCATAGATGCCGGAGGTCCCAAACCTGGCCCAGTTATTGCCCAGGGGGTGCTCTCTATGTGACTAAAGTTTGCTATTTTTATTGGCTATGGTTTGGGAGAACGGTGTCCCCAAACTGGGTGTCCCCCTCCCATGGGCTCCAATGTTAAAGACTGCTAAAGTCTTTGTTGTAAGGGGCCTTGAGACACTGGAGCCCCTTACAACAGTACTGCCTGTACCTCCCTGATGCCCATGCGCACACATCACTTCCTGGTTACAGGCACATTACACTTCCTGTATGTATTCTGCTGATGTAAATCAGTAAGGAGTGTGTGTATATGTGTATATATATATATAAATGAGAGAGCTGCTTTTATATTTTATATATATATATCCGAGAGAGTTACTTCTATACACTCCTTTTACACTTGGCCGACTTTTCCTAAACTCTTCATATCTGTGTTACTTCAAGTGGCACCAACTTCAAAGTAGTCCCTGTACTACTTTGGTGTGACTTGAGGTTCCTAGCTCTCAATATTACACAGGCATTCCCTGAAGTTTGGACAATGTCGTGGGCAAACTGCATTACTTTCAGGATAACACCTTTTGACTCAGGCCCCATTCGCACTTGTGTGACTTGAAAGTCATGCAACTTTGATGTGACTTGAAGCAATGCCTGTGTAATCTTGAGGTCTAGGGACCTGAAGTAATATCAAACTCGGACTAAAGTAGTTCAGGTACTAGTTTGAAGTTGATACCACTTGAAGTCAGACAGCTATGAATCCTACTCATTGGAAATTGCGGGGTCCAACTTGACAGGCGACTTTGCAGTCCCGAGTCACAGAACAAGTTGCACAAGTGTGAAAGGGGCCTTAAATTTCCACCCAAAAGTGGACTGCTTATCTCTCCCCCCTCTGATGCCACGTTTGGCACCTTTTCGGGGGGGTGGATACCTGTTTTGGACATTTACCTGTCCCCACTTCTGACAGACCTCACTACAGCGAGGTATGGCAGAAATTTGTCACCCCTCCTCCTCCTTCCCTGCTGCCAGGCCATTCAGAAAGTGCAGTGCCCTTTGTGCATGCGCAGTAGGGAATTGGCAATGGAGGCGACAGCACCTGAGTGCCAATGGAAACATGGGCTGGGGTGCCAACATCACTAGCTTCCAGGACAGTGTCCTAATAATTAAAGTCAGCAGTTGCAGGATGTGTAGCTGCTGACTTGTACATTTTCTGCGGTCGGGGGGCTGAGGCACCACTTATCACATGGTACTTGGGCTTATCTCAACAACCTGTACCATGTGAATAGCTTCAGCTAATCACAGATCAGTAGTAATTAGAGTTGAGCGAACCCGGACTGTAAAGTTCGGGTCTGTACCAGACTTTGGGGTGTCGGTGCCCCATTAAAAAAAAAGTCTGGGATCGGGTAGGTATTCGGGTATTTTTGGTGCCTTTTCTATAGCTGCTGGGCAGCCAATCAACAAGCTTTTCACTAGTTTGCCCTAGAAGCCATCACAGCCATGCCAGTGCATCATGTGATTGGCCAGTACATCATGTGACCCAGCCTCTATATGAGGCTGGAGTCACATGGCACCGCGTGTCAGATCGTCTCAGACTAGAGTAGGGAGAGCTTCATGCCGGTGCTGTGAGGGAAAGATTAGCGTTCACAACCATCTCAGACTGCATTATGGAGACCTTCATTGCGGTCCTGTGAGGGAGATATTAGCATTCAGAACCATCTTAGGGAGACATAACTGTTGGTGCTCTGAGGGAGAGATTATCTTTCTAAAACCATCTAATACTGCATTAGGGAGACGTTCCTGTTGGTGCTCTGAGGGAGAGATTATCATTCTAAAACCATCTACTACTGCATTAGGGAGAGGTTCCTGCTGGTGCTCTGAGGGAGAGTTTTTTTTTTTTATCCATAAAAATTTTATTGGTAAGAAGGTTTAAGCATACAAAGTATCACACAGGGTACAAATACTTTTTCCAGAGACAGGATCTGGATTTACAGTTAACTCATGTAAAAGCATGTATTGGGCAAGAACAATGCTGTTTTGTTTTGAGACCAATGTGGAGTGAGGCTCTCCACCTCAGGAACTTAAGGTACATTGCCTCCTGATGGTGGGTCGCTGTTTGTACCTTATACTTGACAACAGGAACTTCTGGTGCACAATCCGTCTGCTAACGTGAACAGGGTTTAGAAACTTGGGTGAAGCATGTTACGCCATGCCTGAGCTTCCCTTTGTCACTCAGGGTCTATTCTAAGGTGGGATAGATCCGGCTTCCACCCTCTTGGAGTGGTGGGGGGGAGGGGGGTCCGGGGTATAGTTAGCTCTTGGGGTGGGGGGGTATGTATGTGGTCAGAACTGGTAGGTGAGTCGAGAGAGGGGGTGAGTTCCTCACCGACAACCCTCCCTTGATTTAGATCTCCCCCTCTTGGTCAGGTAGGCCCATTGGTGTTATTCCTTCTGGAATCTATGTTGTCGGGGTGAGGTAGGTCTGATAGTCCTGGGAGTTTTTAAACGACACCCATGGCTCCCATGTTGTCGTGTATTGCATGAGGTTGTCACGAGCGATATGTATCATCTCTTCCATCTCTGCCACTCTGTTTACTCTGTGGAACCATTCCTTTAGACTGGGTACCTTGGTGGATCTCCAGTGTACTGGAACGCACATCCATGCCGCGTTTATCAGGTGTATGGACAGTGACTTCCGATAGTGCTTATTGGTCCTTTAGTCAAATGGAGCAAGAATTGCCCTGGTGTGAATTCTATCGGGACTGGTGACAGTTGCGATATTATTTCGTAAACCTTCCTCCAGAATGGCTGGAGGCCCGGGCAATCCCACCATACATGAAGGAAGGTGCCTTTTTCTCGCCCACATCTCCAACAGTTATCAGGGACTGCTGGGGAGAATTTGTGTATGACATCAGGTGTTCTATACCAGCGGGAATTTAGCTTGTAACCATTCTCCTATACCGAGACGTTCTGCGACCCCTTGTGTATGAGGAAGTTAATTTTGTCCCAGCTTTCTTTTTTAATTTCTGAATTCAGAGCTGAATCCCAGTAGGTACGCTCTGCTTTCGTGACTGTCAAGTGGTCGTCAAACATCGCGGCGTACAGGAGAGAGATCATATGGCTTTGGGGCGACTCGCTTGTGCAGATTGACTCAAAAGTTGTTAGTTCTCGTGTTAGGTTTCCTTTATTGGCCAGGGCCGTGATAAAGTGCCTGATCTGTATGTAAGACCAAAACGGGATTTGGCCTGTGTTTGAGCACTCTGCGAGCTTTGATTGTGTGATGAAATGTCCGTCCCTATGAACATGCCTGACTAGAAAATCTCTGTGTGGCCATTCCCCCTTAAGAAACATCGGTGAGAGCCCCGGGATGAAGTCTGGGTTGTTTCTAATAGGGGTGAGTGGGCCTATACAGGAAGAGATGGAATACGCTGCACATGCCTTGTCGAAAGCGTGGAGTATGGGGCCAATGGTCGGATGTTCAGGGATCTTCTGTGCAAAAGATCTCGTTGGCATCCAGGGGGTCTTGCTCAGGTTGGTGCCTGCTATCTGTTCTTCCAGCGGTACCCAGTGTTTATGTTTGGCGTGAACATTCCAATCTACGATACGGGTCAGATGCGATGCCCAGTAGTATCTCTGGATATCGGGGAGCCCAATTCCCCCCTTGGATTTTGGAAGTACTAGTCTGTTCCATCCTATTCTCGCCGGTTTGTCATGCCATAAGTATGTCCTACATATGGATTTGTACATGGTGAAGAAGGTTGGCGGTAGACGTATTGGGATGGTCTGGAGTTTGTATAAGAGGCGAGGAAGTATCGTCATTTTAAGGACAGATGCCCTCCCGAACCATGATATCTGGGAGTTTCTCCACCTGAGGGTGTCTTGTTTAATGGCCTGCAATTCTTTCAAGAAGTTCCTTTGGTAAAGTTCTGACAGATGAACTGGAAGTTGAATTCCAAGATATGGGATTGCATCACTTTTCCAGCGAAATGGGAAGTTGTCTTGGCAGTGTTTTGCCAGTGTTGGGGGTAGGGAAATATTTAGCGCAAAGGATTTAGTGTAGTTAAGTTTTAGATTTGATATCTTTTTAAATTGTTCAAATGTGTGCAAGAGGTTGGGAAGAGATGTTAAAGGGGCGGTGAGAAACAGGAGGACGTCGTCCGCGAAGGCCGCAATTTTATATTCCCGTTCCTGGACCCTCACGCCTTTTATGTCGGGGTTGGCTCTTATGCAGCGTAGCAGGGGTTCAAGCGTGAGGATGTATAGTAGGGGAGATAGCGGGCACCCCTGCCTAGTACCATTGCGGATGGGGAAGGCGTTTGACAGGTGGCCATTCACTTTCACTCTTGCACTGGGATTCGAGTAGAGCAGTGGTTCTCAACTCCAGCCCTCGGGCCCCCCCAACAGGCCAGGTTTGCAGGATAACTGAAATACATCACAGGTGATAGAATTTTACTGCTCAGTGATTGCAGTATTCTAGTCTGCATCTTCCCAAGGTAATACTTAAAATCTGGCCTGTTGGGGGGGCCCGAGGACCGGAGTTGAGAACCACTGGAGTAGAGTGACATGATAAGTGTGAGCATGCGAGGTCCGAGCCCTAAAGACTTCAGGACCGCTTCCATGTAGTCCCAGGCCACTCTGTCAAACGCCTTCTCCGCGTCAACCGACAGAAGGAAGCCCTCTTGTTTGCGTGAGGAAAGCCAATAGTGGAGGTTTAGAGCTTTCACTGTATTGTCCCTGGCTTCTCGTCCAGGGACAAACCCTACTTGGTCC
>BLSH010230330.1:90190-110476 GCA_018402905.1 Glandirana rugosa
GGGACAAACCCTACTTGGTCCAGGTGTATCCAGGTCGGAATGTGTTCTGATAGCCTCAGCGCCAGGATTTTGGCGAAAAGTTTTACGTCAGCGTTTAGCAATGAGATCGGACGATAGCTAGTCACTTTTGTGGGGTCTTTCTCTTCTTTTGGGACAACCGCAATGTAGGCCTCTAAAAGGCATGTCGAGTTGTTGGGTGTAGAGTTTAGGGAGTTGAACGCCTTAAGGAAGCGGGGAATCAGGACGTCTTGAAAAGTCTTGTAATAGGCCGTCGTGAAGCCGTCTGGGCCCGGGCTCTTGCCCGGTTTTGTGTTTTTTATTGCGGCTTGGAGCTCCTCTGTTGTCAGGGGTGAGTCAAGGGCCTCTGCCTCATCAGCTGTCAGTGCTGTGGGGCTGAACTGTTGCAAAAAGGTCCTAATTCTGTCCGAACGTTTCGGGGTTTCTGATGTGTCCGATTTGTTGTGTTGTATATTATAGAGGTTCTCATAGAAGGATTGGAATTGTGGGCTATCGCTTCATTACTGGAGTGTACTTTGGAGGTAGGGTCAGTGATGTGATGGATCGTGGTGGTCATGTTGTGTTGTTGGGTGGCCCTGGCTAAAAGTCTACCTGGCTTGTTACCCTGTTCATAGAATAGTCGGTTAGTAAGGGTCATTTGTCGCCTGGCTTTCCGGTTCAGTTCGTCTGTCAGAAGGGCACGAGTGTCCGCTAGTTCCTGGGCCGTTTGTGCCGCTAGGGAGCGTTTGTGTTTGCTTTCCAATTCACAAATTTTGGATGTCAAGTCATTTACTAAGGCTAAGTGTTTCACTTTTTTTTGCGCTGCTATGGATAGAAGTACTCCCCTGATGACGCACTTGTGCGCTTCCCATTGGGACATTGGGGATACGTCTGGGGTGTCGTTTCGCTGGAAAAATTCTGTTAATTCCTGTTTTACGCGTTCCAAATTGCTAAGACCCGTGAGGAGAGAGCCATGTAGTCTCCAGAACTTTGTATAAGAGCGTGTGGTTGGAAAGACCAGGGTGGCCGTAATGGGGTTGTGGTCTGATAGGCTTTGTGCCTCAATTGTGGCTTGTTGGAGGTATTGTAGGTCGGTCTGCTGTACGAAGAGATAATCTATTCTCGAGTATCGCTGGTGGGGCGAGGAGTAGCGGGTGTAGTTTTCTCCATGAGTCATGTAGGGTGAGAGAGGCCAGCTGGTGTTTTATTTGTCTGAGGGCAGCATATGACAGGGCAGAGGATCCTGAGACGTGTCTGTTAGCGGGTCTAGTGGTATGTTAAAGTCTCCTCCTAGGACTAAAAGGCCTGTTTTGAATAGCACGAGCTTCTCTAAGACTCCTCTAAGGAAAGTCACTTGTTTCACATTGGGGCAGTATATATTAGCCAGTGTTATCGGTTTGTTGTTCCACTCGCCCTTCAAGAAGGCATATCTACCATCTGGGTCGAGGAGCTGGTCCGTGACTCTAAAGTCAAAGGATTTCGAGAGTAGGATCGATACTCCTTTCGTCCTGGAGTCTTTACAGGTTGAGTGGAACGCTCTGGTAAACCTATGGTTCTGTAATCGGGGGGTTCTATGTGCCTGGAAGTGTGTTTCCTGCAGGAACAGAACCTGGACCCTCATCCTGTGTGCTTCAGCTAAGATACTGCTTCTCTTCTCTGGGACGTTTAGTCCTTTAATGTTGTGCGAGCAGATTTTCAGAGAAGTAGGGATGGATCGTGTTGGAGGGTCCATCTTAACTCAATGTTTCGGGGTTTGTGGTGTGGGAGGCTGTTTGGAGGTGAGCTAGAGCTTCAGATTTGCGGACTCTAAGAGGGGGTAACCAGAGGTACTGTCGTTCTAGTGTTACTTTAAATGAAGGGAAAAGCGGTGGACAGGGTCACAAGAGGGTGGAAGCCAGGGATGTAATGACCCTGCACAGGCTGTGCAGTGAATGAGAGTCCTGAATAGGGGAGTCTCTAACTGGGGTTAGGTTTCTAGCTCGAGCAAATGTCCGGAGGCGGAAGCAGTCCTGCTATCCCGCCTAGTATGGGAAGGGGAACAATGGGGTGAAGCCGGAGGGGTTCAAGGTAAACCTGTTACCTCAAGGTTAGGGAGTGTGTTAACACCGGGGTAGTGTCGGGCTAAGGTTGCCCAGGACTGCCTGCAGCTTCAATTTAGTCATTAAGGACCAGCGTTTGCAGAGGGAGAAGTGGAAAAAAGCCGAACAAAAAAATGGAAAAATATAACAGAACAGTTGCAACTAGGCTAGACATTAGCAGATTGAAAGTGTCATTTTCCAGACCGGGTCAGTGATATACCTCGTCTGCCCCCTCCTCACTCCCCCTCCCTCGGGCCAAACAATGGTGGCCTCGGGCGGTAGGCAGCGGATCAGGGGCCTTCGGGGTGCCCCTCTTCCCCGCGTGCACTCCCCGGGACCCTGCCACATCAATTGTCAGCGTGTCTCCGGGGGACCCACCCGGAGAGCGGTGCCCCGCGACTAATCACATATAACATATTAACTTGGTACAGTTAAGTTCCATTTTCTATCAACATAATATAAAAAAAAAGGAAAGGAAAGACCCCCCATGCATCTGGAAGGTGCACGAACATGGTAATCTCCCCTGGGTTGTATCGGAGCGACATCACGGGAAAGATGGGGCTCCAATTTACCTGGGGTGTGCAGTCTTACTCTCGAAGGCCTCTCGGTCTTCTGCGTTAGGGGAGTAATGTAGCTGGGGTTCTAGTGTCCCTTTGTTTCTTTCCTCTTCCGCTTAGTTCGGCTGGGTGGAATGGCGTTTCACTTCTAAGCCACAATGGAGATTTCGCGTTCCTGGAGGGGAAAGATAAACGGGGGGAGAAAAAAAAAAAGGGGGGGGGGGAGAGTCTAAGACCTGGGCCATTGGTGAGTGTTGTGATTAGGTGGTCTCTTTAGCTTTGTCGTGTTGGAAGGCTTGAAGCTCTGGTCTGGAGTCCCCTCTTGTGGTGAAAAGATGGTGTTACAACTTGCTGCGTAGAAGGCTTGTGTTTTTCGGTAGTTGTCCATCAATGAAGGTCACACCTGAGGGGTGGCTACGGAGGTATTTCTTGAGGATGTTCACTGCTCATCTGCGTGTGCTTTGGGCTGTTGGCTGAAGAGCTTCCAGTCTTAGTTTGGACTGCTGAATATGAATCTCTGTTCCCGAGACCTTGGAGCTTAGTGTGCGTGTTGCGTCTCTGGTCCCCTTATTTCCCTTATCTCTCCTACAGCTGGGGGGGATATTGCGGAGGTCGGTCAGCTCCACTGCGGCTCAGTCATTTGACCGATATTTAGTAACTGTTCGGTTTGGGTCCACCATGAAGGAGGTGACGGTTTGTTGTGTTGAGGCGCTGAGATGCACCTTTGTTCAGCTTGCTCTGGGGTCCCTGGTAGTAATTTAGGGACAGAGTAAGGTGTTCCTCGTAGATAACGTTGCTAGAGTAGATGAAGACTGCACATCAGCTCAGTCGTGATGCTTCGCATGGGGTTTTGTAGGTTAACAGTCATAACACAAACCATGAATTGGGAGCCCATCAACAGTTAGGGTCTTCCTGTATAAAAGAAAACAGGAAAAAAAAAGGGAAACAGCAACTGGTTTAGGACGTCAGGAGGGTCCACAACTGCGGGTGTCTTCAGTCTTAGGCATTTGTCTTCCTCCGCAAGGATGAGGGAGAAGCCCCTGGCTCTCCGGGATGAGGGGGATGGCGATCTGTGGCGCCTTTGTCTGTGGCGTTGTGCACGCGGTGTTAGGCCTGCCGGCGTGGCTATCCAGGGTTCTGGTTTGAAAAAAGACCCATACCATTCCGGGACTGGGACCCTGGGGATCCCTAGCGTATCGCAGAATTCAGGTAGATCGGCTGGAACGCGAAGAGATGCTGTTCTGTTGCCTGAAGTTGCTTGTAGGCAGAATGGAAACTTCCATCTGTAAATAATGTGTCTGTCCCTCAGGGTCTGTAACAGAGGCCTCAGTTCTCTTTTGTGTTGCAGTGTGATGGCCGACAGATCTTGGAAGATTTGTATGGGGGTCCCTTCATGTTGTAGCTGCCCGTGGTTCCGTGCCTGCCGTAATATGTCCTCTTTCATGGTGAAATTTACTAGGCAGCAGACTACGTCCCTGGGGGGGTCCGAATCCCTGCCTCTGGGCCTAAGGGCTCTGTGGCAGTGTTCCATGTCTACCGGAGTGTCAGGAGGCCTGCCTAACAGGGTATTGCAGATCGCCCAGACTGTTTGTTGTACTTGGGGGCCCTCAACTGTTTCAGGAATGCCTCTGAATCGCAGGTTATGCCTGCGACCCCTATTATCTATATCTTCAAGATGGCGGTGTATTTCAAACAAGTGCTGTGCCTGAGTATCAACCACGTTTTGTACCTGGTGTATTGCTGTTCCATTCATGGCTGCCACCGTTTCCACCTGTTCCACTCTGTGTGCTATCCCCCTGATGTCTGCCTGCAGGTCGGAGATTGCTGCTGCCAGGGTGTTCTTTATATCCAGCGCTACAGCCTGTAGATCAGCAAGGCTGAGATATGAGGAGGTTGATGGTGCTTGCGGCGGTGTCTGTGCGCCGGCCATCTGCAAAATCGAGGCTGTGGTCTGGCGACTGTGTGTAGGCCTGAGAACCGTGCGGGTGCGAACGGAGGAGGGCCGGGATGTTCTGACTCAGCTGAGTCGTCCCCATCTGCTCCTGGGTGTTCTTCCCCACCATCGCTGCTGTGTTGATGGGCTTGGTCCGCTTAAAAGAGCTCAGCAGGACTGCCTGGGTGACGGAGCTCCTTCACAGTGCTGCCGCCATGCCCCGGTGCTAAGCCACGCCCCCTCTGAGGGAGAGTTTATCGTTCTAAAACCATCTACTACTGCATTAGGGAGAGCTTCCTGTTGGTGCTCTGAGGGAGAGTTTATCGTTCTAAAACCATCTACTACTGCTTTAGGGAGAGGTTCCTGTTGGTGCTCTGAGGGAGAGTTTATCATTATAAAACCATATCCTACTGCATTGGGGATAGGTTCCTGTTGGTGCTCTGAGGGAGAGTTTATCATTATAAAACCATCTACTACTGCATTAGGGAGAGGTTCCTGCTGGTGCTCTGAGGGAGAGTTTATCGTTCTAAAACCATCTACTACTGCATTAGGGACAGGTTCCTGTTGGTGCTCTGAGGGAGAGATTATCGATCTAAATACATCTACTAATGCATTAGGGGGAGGTTCCTGTTGGTGCTCTGAGGGAGAGTTCATCGTTCTAAAACCATCTACTACTGCATTAAGGAGAGGTTCCTGTTGGTGCTCTGAGGGAGAGTTTATCATTATAAAACCATCTCCTACTGCATTAGGGAGAGGTTCCTGATGGTGCTCTGAGGGAGAGTTTATTGTTCTAAAACCCTCTCCTACTGCATTAGGGAGAGGTTCCTGTTGGTGCTCTGAGGGAGAGTTTATCGTTCTAAAACCATCTACTACTGCTTAGGGACAGGTTCCTGTTGGTGCTGTGAGGGAGAGATTATCGTTCTAAATACATCTACTAATGCATTAGGGGGAGGTTCCTGTTGGTGCTGTGAGGGAGAGTTCATCGTTCTAAAACCATCTACTACTGCATTAGGGAGAGGTTCCTGTTGGTGCTCTGAGGGAGAGTTTATCATTAGAAAACCATCTCCTACTGCATTAGGGAGAGGTTCCTGATGGTGCTCTGAGGGAGAGTTTATTGTTCTAAAACCATCTACTACTGCATTAGGGAGAGATTCCTGTTGGTGCTCTAAAGGAAGAGTTTATTGTTACAAAACCATCTCCTACTGCATTAGGGAGAGGTTCCTGTTGGTGCTCTGAGGGAGAGTTTATGGTTATAAAACCATCTACTACTGCATTAGGGAGAGGTTCCTGTTGGTGCTCTGAGGGAGAGTTTATCGTCATAAAACCATCTCCTACTGCATTAGGGAGAGGTTCCTGTTGGTGCTCTGAGGGAGAGTTTATCATTATAAAACCATCTCCTACTGCATTAGGGAGAGGTTCCTGTTGGTGCTCTGAGGGAGAGTTTATCGTTCTAAAATCATCTACTACTGCATTAGGGACACGTTCCTGTTGGTGCTCTGAGGGAGAGTTTATCATTCTAAAACCATCTACTACTGCATTAGGAAGAGGTTCCTGTTGGTGCTCTGAGGGAGAGTTGATCATTCTGAAATCATCTGCTACTGCATTAGGGAGAGGTTCCTGTTGGTGCTCTGAGGGAGAGTTTATCGTTATAAAACCATCTCCTACTGAATTAGTGTCACGTACCTGATTGTTGAGTCTGGCTTATGCGGGGGCAACCTCCCTTGCGGCCCTGGTTCAAGAGCCCCTGGTAGTGAAGACATGGAACTCTGGAGCACAGGGGGGTAAACGCAACCACTTTTGCGCAAACCAATCAATAAACGCCGATTGCAATTTTTTTTATCGCAAATATGATGAAGAATATAAATCGGCCAAAAACTGTGAAAAAAAATGTTTTTTTATTTTTTTTTTTGGATTTGTATTTTAGCAAAAAGTAAGAAATTTGTTTTTTTTTTTTGCAAAATTGTCGCTCTTCTTTTGTTTATAGCGGCGATCAGAAATGACGCAGAGGTGATCAAATACCACCAAAAGAAAGCTCTGTTTGTGGGAAAAAAAGGACGCAAATTTCGTTTGGGTACAACGTCGCACGACTGCGCAATTGTCAGTTAAAGCGACGCAGCGCCGAATCGCAAAAAGGGCTCCGGTCCTAAAGCTGGAAATCCTTCCGGTCCGTAAGTGGTTAATGTGCCGGAAGTTAGTTTGTAGAGAATGAAGAGAATACAAGACTAGTAAATGTATTTTCTCTGGCTGGTAGCGGTCAACTCTACAGCGTAGTGGTTTATTCTGATGCGTTCAAAGCTTACAGCTCCAGGTTCGGAACCTACAGATGTTATCAGAACACCTTGCATTGTACGCAGCATTATGCTTTCTATTTTGCTGCGGTAGTTCCCATACACTTTTTCAAGCAAATCATGTTCATACAAACCTTCAATGGATTCTGCAGGTTCAAGCCCAATTGACATCAGCTATTCCCATATATGCCGATTAAGAAGGCATATTCGCGGCAGTAATGCGATTCTGTGTTCGCATGATTGCCTATTTGATATGATAATTGACTTTAATGGGCATTTTTTAGCGTTACGCGAACGCACATTCGCGATATAGTGAATTAGCCCCCTCATATCTGCAAAACTAGTTGGAGATATAAAACTCTCACAATGGGGGTCATTTACTATTGCTCTGCCGCAAAAAAGCGGCAAAATTGCTGCAAAATAGCGGTAAAATTACATTGATTTGTGGTAAATAGCTCTGAAACGGTATTCAGAATAGAGCTGGCGGTAAATAACGGCCAAAATGGAATTCACTATTGCTCCCAGGTCACAGATAATGACCAACTCCTTACTCCAGTCCAGACCTGGAGTTGTGCAAATAGAAATAATCTTTGGAGCATGATCTGATCCCCTAAATTGTACTAAAATATGCAGTATATTGTTTAAAGATAATCTGCTTTTAAACTGGGTTAAAAAATGATTTCTACACTGAAATATCTTAAAAAGTCTGAGAACAGATAAATTCCCTGTCTCTGTACTCCTAGGCACAGAGCACAGCTGAGCACAACTGAGCATGCTCAGGCACAAAATAACTCTCATGGAGTAATTCCTTGAGTAGTTAGTAAATACCAAAATGAGAGTTATTTTACACACATTTTTTGGGAGTGAAGAGGAGAGTTATTTTGCCAAGTGCAAGTTTCTGCCATTCATTCTAATGGTACAATTGTTACTTTATCAAATAAATCCATTTCATGTTTAAAAGAAATGTATCTTTCTCTCAAAGAAATTGTCCTGGCAACAATGTTGCAAATTTGATAATCTATTTTGTTTTTAAGAATGCTACAATGTGAAATCTCTTCATGTTTTGTAAATATTTTTTTTTACATGCTGCTCTCCATGTCACAAAAATATTTAGCCAAACTCACATAGATGTCTTTACAAACCGCAAACAATACCATTGCTTATGGAAATTTAAAATTAGTGCCATTTTTTTTATTTTTTATTCTTTCCAAATGATCCTAATTTGAGCCCCCAAAATGTGATATGTGTACCAACATCAGAAATAAAAATGTCATTACCAAAAATTTGAGGATAGCTTTAATATAATTGTTTTTTTTAACCGGTTCCCCACCGCGCGCCGTGTTTTTACGGCGGCAGTGGGGGAGCCCTGCGCGAATCGCCGTAAATAAACGGCGATTTGCATTTTGGCCACCAGGGGGCGCGCGCGCGCCGCACTCCTGAGGAGTGTGCCCGCGGCTCAGGCGGACCCGATGTCCGCCGGTGAGCCGCAATGAGCGGCTACAGGGCAAAGAACGGGGAACCGCCGATGTAAACACGGCGGTTCCCCGCCCTGTCAGTGGGGTATGAGAGATCTACTGATCCCTGTCACTGGGATCAGTTAGATCTCTCATGCCCATGTTAGCCCAACCCCCCCACAGTAAGAACACACCCAGGGAACACAGTTAACCCCTAGCTCTCCCCCCCAGGTTAACCCCTTCACTGCCAATGACATTTATACAGTAATCAGTGGATATTTAAATTTCTGATCGCTGAATAAATGTCATTGGTCCCAAAAAAGTGTCAAAAATGTCCGACATGTCCGCTGCAATATCGCAGTACCGCTAAAAATCGCAGATCGCCGCCTTTACTAGTAAAAAATAAAAAAAACTAAAAACCCCAGAAATGAATTCTCATCATCCGTAAACGCGGCCACTTTTGCGCAAACCAATCAATAAACGCCGATTGCGATTTTTTTTATCGCAAATATGAGGAAGAATATAAATCGGCCAAAAACGGTGAAAAAAAAATTTTTTTTATATTTTTTTTTTGGATTTGAATTTTAGCAAAAAGTAAGAAATTTGGGTTTTTTTGCAAAATGGTCGCTCTTCTTTTGTTTATAGCGGCGATAAGAAATGACGCAGAGGAGATCAAATACCACCAAAAGAAAGCTCTATTTGTGGGAAAAAAAGGACGCAGATTTCGTTTGGGTACAACGTCGCACGACCGCACAATTGTCCGTTAAAGCGACACAGCACCGAATCGCAAAAAGTGCTCTGGTCCTAAAGCTGCAAAACCTTCCGGGGCTGAAGTGGTTAATTATATAATAATTAATATATTCTATGCTCACGCAGCAAGAACCATCAGAAATCACAGATTAAATTTAGAAGATTAATCCTGACTAATGTAAGTCCTATATATTCCTAGACATGCAGTATCTGTGTATTTATGTGTAGGAGTGCTCAACATGTGTAAGCCCTGTGGTTTAAAAGGTAGCACTTCTGTCTACCATTCGAGACATCCTGAGTTTGAATCCCAAGCATGCCACTTAATGTAGAGATGTTGTTTGTCCTCTCTATGTCGTTAAACATGACTCAGGGCCATGTCTAAATGTAGTATTTATGTGTAGGAGGGTTCCACCACCATTGCAAATCTTGACAGATATACTAGTTATACAAGCTGGGCAATGGGGATGCCTGCCTTTACATGCACATGAACTTTAATGGCATCCCAGTCTTAGTCCGTATGGTTCAATATTGAGTTGGCCCACCCTTTGCAGCTATAACAGCTTCAACTCTTCTGGGAAGGCTGTCCATAAGGTTTAGGATGTTTGCCTATGGGAGTCATTTGGTCATTCTTCCAGAAGTGCATTTGTGAAGTCAGGCACTGATGTTGGATGAGAAGGCCTGGCTCACAATCTCCGCTCTAATTCAGCCAAAAGGTGTCCTATCTGGTTGAGGTCAGTACTCTGTGCAGGCTAGTCAAGTTACTTCA
Source organism: Glandirana rugosa (assembly GCA_018402905.1). NCBI lineage: Eukaryota > Metazoa > Chordata > Amphibia > Anura > Ranidae > Glandirana > Glandirana rugosa. The sequence goes on from BLSH010230330.1 coordinate 100,014, forward strand.
CCCCAAACTCACTCATCCATGTCTTTATGGATCTTGCTTTGTGCACTGGTCCAAATCATTTGGTGGAGGGGGGATTATGGTCTGGGGGGGTTGTTTTTCAGGGGTTGGGCTTGACCCCTTAGTTCCAGTGAAGGGAACTCTTAAGGTATCAGCAAGACATTTTGGGCAATTTCATGCTCCCAACTTTGTGGGAAGAGTTTGGGGATGGCCCCTTCCTGTTCCAACATGACTGCGCACCAGTGCACAAAGCAAAGGCCATAAAGACATGGATGAGGGAGGTTGGTATGGGGGAACTTGACTGGCCCGCACAGAGTCCTGAATTAGAGCAGAGACTGCGAGCCAGGCCTTCTCATCCAACATCAGTGCCTGACCTCACAAATGCACTTCTGGAAGAATGGACAAACATTCCCATAGACACACTCCTAAACCATATGGACAGCCTTCCCAGAAGAGTTGAAGCTGTTATAGCTGTAAATGTTGGCCCAACTCTATACTGAGCCCTGGGCTGCCATTATAGTTCATGTGTGTGTAAAGGCACATTTCCCGCTACTTAGGACAATCTATTGTATATTACTGTGATACTGAGCATGGCTATGGATTAGGGCTGGATCACACCACAGCGATGGACAGAACTTGTGCTCACTGCTCACTAGCTAAGTGGCTAGCAAAACCACCTGGCACTTAAAAGGTTGCTAGTTCATGTCCCGGATATGCTAATTCTTGTGTTGAAGTTTATAATAAACCCCTGGTTGGGTTTCTCACCACAAACCAAAGACAGGCTGGCATTTTATTTATCTCTTTTCCAAATAGTCTGTAATGTAAGCAAGTTATTTTGGGACTTTAAATTGGAAGCTCATTGCAGCCAGGGATAGGACATTTTTAAATTGTAGGGTTTACACTGCACAGGTTCATCTGGTTAGAAAACTGTTGTTTGGATCAGTCTTTCTCAGCTTCAGTCCTCAAGGCACCCCAACAGGTCATGCTTTCAGGATTTCCCTCAGATGAAACAGCTGTGGTAATTACTAAGGCAGTGAAACTGATCCAATCACTTGTGCAAAATAATAGAAAGCCTGAAAACGTGACCTGTTGCGGGTACTTGAGGACAGGGTTGATAACCACTGACTTAGAATTTTGTCCTGGACTTATACTGATCTGATGAACATAGCCAAGGGTTAAAACAGCAAATAGTATGGGTATCACAGCCTCCTCTCAGGTGAAATAAATTAGAAAAGACAGATTGAAAGATACTGGTGGGCGTGTACTTCTATTGAGTGTCAGTGCTAGCTTATATAAGGGACTTCAGTAGATGGTGTTGGTTTGACCTGCTGATGGGTCAGGTTTGTTGCTGTGGTTCAAGTTAGGTGGTCTTGGGGGCCCCTCTTTTAGGGGGACCCCTGGATAAGCAAGGATCCACATAAAGCTGTACCATTACAGGTCATCACCATGTACTGGGGTTTGGGGCACTTGAGGAACTCTATGAGATTACAGGTTAAGCCTGAATATCGTGGTGAAGTTGGACTGAAGGTGATCGTGGTGGATATTCTGCAGAAATTGCTGAATTTACAGGTCAGTGATATATTTGCTGTACAAGATTTTGTGGCTAGTGGTCAATATGATGTTTCTTTTCATACTGAGGATACCTGTCAAGCTGCGTATGAAAATTGGGTGAAGGCGGAGCTGGGAGGAAATATGTTATCTAAGAAGATGGATGTGTTTCTGCTGTTTGATCCAGAAGTAAAAAACATGATTGTGCATTGTTACAACCCTTTTTTGGAGCCAGCATTGGTGAGACATTTTCTGTTTGCAGTATTGTTTGGGAGTGGACCATGGGGAGAGACTGTACAATCAGTATGGGATGTACAGGGGAAAATTACGGCTTAAAGTACGCATGAAATGTGATACAACAGGCTACTGTGGTGTCTGTCACCCTCCTCCGTCATTCACTATTGCAGGGGGGCGGTGCACCGTGTATTATCCTGGATAACCATATTGCAGGGGGTGCTTTCAGTATGGTCACATACGGGAGGACTGTCCTTCTAAACACTGCTGCAGAGTGTGTCTGAAGGAAGTTAGGGCACAATGCAGCAGATTGTAAGGAAAAAAAAATGTGATTTGTGGTTCTGAGGAGCACATGGTTAAAAACTGTCCAAGAATGGAGGGAAAGAAAATGTTCACATATGCAGCAGTGGTGCAAAGTTGGCGGTCTACAGGGCACAATGTGAGCCAAGCACCAGAGGAGCAAGAGACAGAGGGTGCGGATGAAGGGGGTGTGCAGGCAGCCGGCACTGAGGGTGCAGAGGTGCTAGCCTCCCCAGAATACCCCACGAGTAGCTCCAAGGAAGGTGTCGGAGAGGAGCTCCAAAGCAGTATGGGTACAAATGAAGTGAATATTAATGAGGCAGCAGAGGAGGAAGAGGTTAATGAGATGCAGGTGCATGAGGCAGGAGAGATTGGGGAGGAGGTGGGCAGGGTGGTAGGTGGAGATGTGGATGCATTGGTAAAGCAGGTGGAGGAGGAGCAGGAGAATGAATACTCAGATGAGAGAGTAGAGGATTGAGCAGATGAAATGGAAGTGCAAGAGACTAAGAGGAAGGAGGAGGCAGGATCAAAAGACCTATTGACCTGTGCTCAGAGACCTGTGCCTGAAGTGGAGCAGAGGGTAGAGACACTGAGAAAGGAACCACAATGGGACTTGTCTCTGGGTTCAGGTCTGGGTGGAGGCAGGTGTAAAACACCTAATCAGAGTATGGATTTATGGTACTTGTCTCTAGGTGTGAGCCTGGGTCGGGGCAGGTGTGAAACAGCTAATCTGAGTATGGATTTAGCAATGTCTGATTCATCAAGTGCACCATCATCACCAATGAGCCCTGTAGGTTCTCCTACAAATGCTGTAGTTGGAAAATGAATCCGTATTGTCTCTGTGAAGGGGACTGGAGTATGCTACAGGAGTAAAAATGAGCTTCTTGATGAAGGGAATAGTGCTTTTTGCAGGATTGTATTGATAATGTTGTCTATATGTATATGTTTGATGTGAAGGGGATGGGAGAAGTGGAAGTGGGGAGGTACTGAAGGAGGGATAGCTGGAGTTTTTTTTTTTTAATGTAACTTGCTGTTATAGAATTGTACTGAATGTATTTTTGTTACTTGGTTGGTTTGTATGATGTGTGAGGAGACAGTCACTAACTAATGTGTGCTGTTGTCCAAATACTGAAAAAAAAAAAAAAAAAAAAAAAAAAAAAAAAAAAGGAATGATAGTTTGCTATGACAACTGTTTTACTTGAGTTGTTTGCTGAAATTATTGTGCATTTTGACCATCAAAAGTGGCTTGATTTTACCATGCTGTCCGATTGAGGTGTGTATTGTTTGTCTTACTGTGCACTCTTCTAGGATAAAATACTCACCAACCTTCTTGGTTTAATATGTGCTTTTTTTATATGTTGTAATGCTTTGTTAGAATGACTGTCAATTATTTTTCTGTAATTTTGCAGCTAATAATGTCATGTGGGTGTTAAGTCATTTTATGAAATGCGTGTGCAGTTACGGATGGTGAAACTAAAACTGTCCACTGTAAGGTTTAGTCCAATTTTAGACTGTAAGCTCCTATGAACAGGTCACTTCAAACCCAATTGCTAACTGTTTTGCTAAATGTGTATATACTGTAAATACTGTAAGGGAAATTATAATACCTTGTATGAATTATATTTTGTCTGCACTAATAAGTGCACTTTTCAGCTCTTTTGCATAATGCATTTGAGTGCACTCGTGTTAAAGCAAGTAAGACAGACAGAATAGCTGTTCCCACATTGCAAGCTCGCAGGGCAGTCCTGCATTTGAATGCTTGGTGTTTTAATTTATATCATTCAGACATAGACAACAAAAGAACTTAGTGGCTTCACAATCAGCCAATCAGCCTCCAAGGCACAGTCACAAGACATGAGCTCAATGCAAACCACCAGCCAATGACACACTTGTTTATATTCAAACGACACAATAGAAGAGGCGTGCATGCATGTGGATTGGCCAGCCTGTATGAGCAACAGCTGTCTCCAGATAACAATGGAAGCCATGTGGAAACATGGCCTCCATTGAAACCAATGCGTTATCTCACAGAGGCCCTCCAAGCAAAACACCATGCATGCAAAACGTCAAACTGCCATTACAATGAATCACTATTAAATACAGCTCTATGAACTATACTCCATAGCGATTATACTACTGTTCCATTAAAGGGTAAATTATGCACAAAGGAATATAGCTGTAGATTTCTGTCACATTGATAAGATGCGACAGAAAGCTTACAGATCATTATCCTTACATAAAAGGCAATACTGATTCCATAACGCAAGTAAATCGCCACCAAGCAGATCAATTTGTACATAATACAGGGCCCCCCCGATTGACGGTAATACACCCACGCCACAGAACGTGCATTGCACCTCAAAGATCCGGACCGGCGTTTGCTCCAGCATTAACCGCTCAGGGCGCCTGCTGGCCGGGATGATCGGGCGGGTAGCGTGTGGTTATCAAATAATGGAAGGTTTCCATTGTAAATGGCCTTTCCTCAATATCGGTTAAAGTCATATTCACTGTACACAGAGAATACCGGTAAACCGACACTGGGAGACACTGTGAAAATACATAATTAACATATCCTAAATTTCTACACAATACTTTAATGCCAGTAAATATGTACATGTGTTTCTGTTGGCAAAATAAAATTAAATTGATTTGGCTTGTTCTCTTGTAACTTTTTAAATTAGTTTTGGGGAGTCGTGGTTTTGGGGAAGTGGATTACCTTCCTCAGGGCCGGTTCACACTGCTGCGGTGTCCAAGATCTGATGTGATTCGCACTGTAGCGCAAATCACATGCGATCTGTGCTATGCAAATTCAGCCATACAGATAGTATGGCTGAATTCGCATCGCATCCCGACCAAACGCGCACAGGACCCTTTTTGTTACGCAGCAGAATCAGATCACATGGGTGTTCACATCCATGCAATCCGATTCCTGTCCGAATTTGCAGTTCACAGTGCAATCTGCAAACTGATTTGGGGGCATCATTAGCTTTCTATTGACACACCCAGCAGTTTGTATATGGCATTGTGAACTGTCTAAGTCGGGTGAACTGTCTGATGCGGGAACCTGCAGTGGATTCGCAGGGTTCCTGCATCGTACTAGTGTGAACCAGCACTGATAAGTCATCTTCTCATTTAGATTTGCATAGTCCTTACAGATATACATCAGCAGGAAGTGTAATGTGGCTGGAAACAGGAAGTGCTGTGAGCACATGGGCTGCAAGCAATTGTGTGGTGACGCCAAATAAATCAATGAACCCCACCCACACCACTCCCACCTCCTCCCCTACATTGATCAAAATGTAATTTCAACTTGCTTGCGGCTATAATGTATTGTCCCCCAATCCGTACCAAGTACTTTGGCTCAGGGATGGATTTTAAGGGGAAGCCCACTCCAAATTTTATCACAAAATGGTGGGGGATCCCCCCAATCTTCAGACCCTTTCTGAGCATGCGGCTTGGAGGTCAGGATGGGGGGGGACAAGTGAGGGCCTGGAACAAACCAGGCCACATGCCTTTAACATGAGGGGGTGTGTGCTTTGGGGTGGGGGGGGCTCTGCGTGCCCCCCCACCCCACAACATCTTGTACCTATGTTAATGGGGACAAGGACCTCTTCCCGACAACCATGGTGGTTGGGGGGCTGATCAAAATGTGGAAGCCCCCATTAACAAGGGGGCCACCAGATCCTGGCCCCCCCCATTTGAATGGGTTTTGGGTACATCATACCCATTCGCCTAAAAAGTGTGAAAATTGACTTTTTTGTGCCATCTTTTATGTTAAAGGGTCTCGCGATGTACAGCCATGGTCAATAAGGGATGGCCCCCCGGTTCGAGTCAAAAGTAGGTTTGAATCGAACATTGGGGGTTCGCCGAATCCTAAACATTATGGGGTGCTGGTAAGAAATTTGAATGGTCCATAATGCAGTGAAATTGTGGGGGAATGCCGTCTGCTGATTGGCCAAAGCATGCACATGACCTGCATGCTTTGGCCAATCACAGCATGCTCTGCTGTGAGAGCCATGATTGGCCAAAGGAAGGGTGCCTTTGGCCAATCATTGCTCAGCGGATCTAAGTCCACACCCACACTATATAAGGCCACTTAGAGCCCATTCACACAGGGGCGACTTGCGATCCGACTTGAGTTGCCTCAAGTCGCCCCAAGTCGCTTGACATTTGAAATCCCATTGAAATGAATGGGAGCCGTCTTAATATACACGACTGAAGTCGCTCCGACTTCAAGGCGACTTCTGAAAAGGTTCTTGTACTACTTCTAGGCGACTTCTATCCGACTTGTGCCCATAGAATTCAATAGAAGTCACCTCCAAGTCGGATCCCCATCTATATGGAAGCGACTTCACAGTTAAAAAGAATAGAATTTATTTTTAGGCAGCCCCCTCCCTCTCTTCTCTGATTGGTCAAGGCAAAGTCGCCTGGCTAAAGTCGTGTTGTAAAGTCGCCTGAGGTCATTTAAGTCGCGCTGGAAGTCGCGCTGAAAGTCGCGCTTAAATCGCCTAGCGAAGTCGCGCTGAAGTCGGGTCGCCCCTGTGTGAATGTAGACTTACACAGTGGCCGAATATAGTGATAGCAAAAGGTTAGGCAGTGGCATATAAATATATATGTACAGTATGGTATATATACTACACTGCATTCAGCGTATTTATTTCAGGTACTTATATAGTACTGTCACTTTACATATATATTGTACGTTCACATCAGTCCCTACCCTCAAGGAGCTTACAAGGTCCCTAACACATTCATACATATACTAGGGCCAATTTAAACAAGATCTAATTTACCTACCAGCATGTCTTTGGAGTGTGGGAGGAAACCGGAGTACCTAGAGGAATCCCACACAGACACAGGGAGAGCATGCAACCTCCAGGCAGGTAGTGTTGTGGTTGGGATTTGAACCAGTGACCCGTTGGCTCCCAGGCGAAAGTGCTAACCCTACACCACTGTGTAGAAAATATACAGTGCATGCACGCTCAGATAAGGGTCTGGCATAGATTTTAAGAGGAACTCCACTCCAAATTTGTTAGCGCACGTGTGCCGCTGGAGGCACACTCGCATGCTCACTGTGTTCTGGGGGGGGGGGGGGGTCAGGGAGCGGGTAGGGCAGACTCGATCGCCGCCAGCTACCCGCGATGGCCCCTCTGCAGTGAAAGAACGGAGGTCCGTGTATGTAAACATGGATCTCCGTTCAGACAGAGGGGGAAGGGCGGTGATCACAGGCTTCCTGTATATGGAAGCCGTGATCACTTCCCTCCCCCTGCCAGCCCAGTCCCCATACAGTTAGAACACCCCTATGGGGACACAGTTAACCATCTCCAGGTTAACCCCTTCACTGCCAATGACATTTCTACTGTAATCAGTGCATTTTTATAGCACTGATCGCTGTATAAATGCCAATGGTCCCAAAAAAGTGCCTAAATGGTCCGACATGTCCGCTGCAATATTGCAGTACCGCTAAAAATCGCAGATTGCCGCCATTATTAGTAAATGGCATCATCCCTAAACGTGGCAACTTTTGCGCAAACCAATCAATGAACGTCGATTGCGATTTTTTTTAACAAAAATATGAGGAAGAATATAAATCGGCAACAACAAGTAAATAAAATGATTTTTATTTTTTTAAAATTGGATTTGTATTTTAGCAAAAAGGAAGAAAAACTGGTTATTTTGAAAAATTGTCGCTTTTTTTTTGTTTATAGCGGCAATCAGAAATGATGCAGAGGAGAACAAATACCACCAAAAGAAAGCTCTATTTGTGGGTAAAAAAGGACACAAATTTTGTTTGGGTACAACGTCACACAACCATTCAATTGTCAGTTAAAACGATGCAGTGCCAAATCGCAAAAAGTGCTCAGATCCTAAAGCGTGAATTCCTTTCCAGGGCTGAAGTGGTTAAAGGAATATTTTGTTTTTTTTGTTTTTTTTCACTTTAACCATTATTAAAACCACTGCTGCTGAAAAAAAAATGTATAAACTTTTTTTTCTATTCAGACATGTCCCCTAGGGCTAAGGCTGTTAAAATTAGAGAGAGGGGTGGTAATGTTTTTTTATGGCAATAAATTTGCATACAAGCATTAAATGGAGGAATTCTGAAACCACAAGTTCCATCCCAGCTAACATCCAGCGCTTAGAACATGTGACCTGAGAGGCATCTTCACAGGCAAATAGAGGTCACATGTGAGTTAATTTACTCCAGTCTGTGAGAGTTGAAGTTGTAATTGCCTTTAATTGGGAGTTATTTTAAGGCACTGCTGGAGTAGATTTGGAAGGTATAGTAAATCAGGGCCAATGTGTCCTTGACAGCGGGTACTGCTGTGATTGATGTCTAAAAGTTAACACTGAAAGCAATCAGACCAACATATTTTAATCACCAGCACAGAAAACAAATGGTCCTCTTACAAACAAATTTAAACTGTTGCATTTCTTGTAAATAAATAATGGTTCATGTATTGACAACCCAATAAACACAGGATATCGCAATGAATAAAAAAATCATCTTACCCAAGTTTTGCACACCTGGGCCTATTGTCTGGCTTAACCACTTCAATACTGGGCACTTTCACTCCTTTCCTACGTAGGCCAGTTTTCAGCTTTCAACGCTGTCACACTCTGAATGACAATTGCACGGTCATGCAGCACTGCACCCATATGAAATCATTTTTTCACACTAATAGAGTTTTTTTGGTGGTTTTTAATTACCACTGTGTTTTTGCTAAATAGACAAAAAATACAGAAAATGCCTTTATGTTTTTTCTGTTATAAAATTTTGCTAATAAAAACATTTTCTTCATAAATGTAGGTCAAACCATATTCTGCTACATTTATTTGGTGGAAATAGTTCAAATCCGTGTTTATTATTCAGTCTGTAAGAAAGTTATAGAGTCCACAAACTATTGAATACACAGTATTTCTGAAAATCGATCTGCACTGATGTACTGATGGCCTATTTAATTTCTTGAATTTCTTTAACACACTGTGACCAGAGCAATACAGTGCCACCATAGTAACACTGTACTAATCTGGGGAAATTATCAAGATTTTTTTTTTTTTTTTACACATTATTATTAGAGTTGAGCAAACTCGGACTGTAAAGTTCGGGTTCGTACCGGACTTTGGGGAGTCCGTGTCCCGAACATTTGAGAAAAAGTCCGGGTTCGGTATTCGTGCCTTTTCAATAGCTGCAGGGCAGCCAATCATGTAATTGGCCAGTGCATCATGTAACCCAGACTATTTTTGGCGCCTGTTGAATAGCTGCAGGGCAGTCAATCAACAACCGTTTCACTTGTTTGCCCTTAGAAGACATCACAGCCATGCCTACTAATGGCATGGTTGTGATTGGCTAGTGCATCATGTGACCCAGACTATTTTTGGCGCCTGTTGAATAGCTGCAGGGCAGCCAATCAACAAGCGTTTCACTCATTCGCCCTTAGAAGCCATCACAGCCATGCCTACTAATGGCATGGCTGTGATTGGCTAGTGCATCATGTGACCCAGCCTCTATATGAGCTGGAGTCACATATTGCCGCATGTCACATCGTCTTGTACTGGAGTAGGGAGAGGATGCTGCCGCAGCTGTGAGGGAGAGGTTAGCGTTCTAATATCATCTCATTATGCATTAGAGACAGGTTCCTGGCGGTGCTGTGAGGGAAAGATTAGCATTCTAAAACCATCTGATACTGGAGTAGGCAGAGGTTCCTGGTGCTGTGAGGGAAAGATGAGCGTTCTAATATCATCTCATCTTGCAGTAGAGACAGGTTCCTGGCGGTGATATGAGGGAAAGATTAGCGTTCTAATATCATCTGATACTGCATTAGGGACAGTTTCCTGGCGCTGTGAGGGAAAGATAAGCTTTCTAATATCATCTGATACTGGAGTAGGTACAGGTTCATTGACGTTCTAATATCATCTGATACTGCTTTAGGGACATGTTCCTGGTGCTGTGAGGGAAAGATTAGCGTTCTAATATGATCTCTTACTGCAGTAGGGAGAGGTTCCTGTCTGTGCTGTAAGGGACAGATTATTGTTCTAAAATCATCTCATAGTGGAGTAGGGAGAGGTTCCTGTCGCTGCTGTGAGGGACATATCATCGTTCTAAAATCATCTCATAGTGGAGTAGGGAGAGGTTCCTGTCGGTGCTGTGAGGGACATATTATCGTTCTAAAATCATCTCATAGTGGAGTAGGGAGGGGTTCCTGTCGGTGCTGTGAGGGACATATTATCGTTCTAAAATCATCTCATAATGGAATAGGGAGAGGTTCCTGTCAGTGCTGTGAGGGACAGATTATCATTCTAAAATCATCTCATAGTGGAGTAGGGAGAGGTTCCTGTCGGTGCTGTGAGGGACAGATTATCGTTCTAAAATCATCTCATAGTGG